>JAMWET010004562.1:0-206079 GCA_024036415.1 Prochilodus magdalenae
ACCTTATACAATGACTCAAACTATGAATGCTAATACCATAAATTAAATCAATTAAACCAATTTGAGTTACTGTGCACACTTTTAACAAACTCCCAAATATGTAACAAAAGACAACAAGGCCTTTTCAAGAGACACCGACAGACCCCCCCGACATGCAGGTGGAGGTGGCGCATGTCCGCGGCCCCTCTCTAACACGTAGTTATATTTAGTGGTTAGACCTTGTAGCGCACTTTACACCTCAATTATACATCCGGTTTCTTCACGTTTCTTCTCTAATTATTTTTAGGTAGCTTCGTCCACTTGTTATGACTAACTGACAATGTAGCATGTTCGCAACACGTAAGCAAAGACCAATAAAATAAAATAGATACAAAAAAACTACACAACTCACTAGAATAATCTGCTTCACTACAGCTTATAATGCAATGCTGTTCTACTAAACCCATTTTGCTTCTTTTAAGAAGTTGCTTTATTAGTCACAGGATCCAGCGTTCAATTGAACACATTGTCATTAATATAGAGAACCCTTAAAAGACATAAATGATGGAGAAGGTAAACACAAACTACAAGGGCAACCATCTTTTTGCCACATTTGCCTGGCAATTGCTACCGGGGGGGGGGGGGGGTACTACAAAGCGACAAACTTAAACATACACATTAACATCGTGTTTTAGAACAGTTTACCAGCAAACCCGTCACAACCTGTCTTTCAATATTCACGAAAACCCTGTTAATTTTAGTGTCAATCCATGATCAAAACACTAGTAGTGCATACTAAACTACAAACGCTGCTAGCCAAAAGAATCTAGCTTCAAGACACAAAGAAAAAAAAAAAGGACTCTGTAGACTGTTAGACAGACTAAATCTGTAAGAACAGAAAAGTACACACAATCCATGTGGAGCTAGGTGACCAAGAACATTTGTTTTGGTACGACTGGTCACCACAGCTCCAGCAGGGGATTATTCAGTGGAGGCTTGGCTATTTCCAGATCAGCAGTCAGTACTGCTCAAATGAGACACATGTGCAGGGTTAAGAACTTCAGAAACTCTCGGATTCTCTGCACATCATTTGGCAGTCACAATGTATAATTCTGCATTTAATCCTAAACAAATGTCCTCATCCAGAGTAGGTTCCCTTATTCTTCTTGATCAGATCCATTTTCCGAACTGGTTGAATATGCTGAAAGAGGCGCTTTTAGACGATGGTGTGTGTTAGTGTGTTCGGGGGGAACGGTGGGGGGCGGGATCAAACAACGACAACACAGCCATCCCACTGTTCGAAGAGCATTGCTTTTTCAATGTTTTTGAATATTTAAGGGTTGCCAGATTTTCCAGTATTACATATTCTCTTATGGTTTCCTTTGTTTATCTGCGAACATTCCATGGTTGGTTCCACAACCGAATTTTTATCCTCCGCATTGTCATTCGATCCGATGATTTCCAGTTGTTTTAATTAATTCTTGTGCAGTGTGGCTGAGCTGAAACACTAGAGGTCACAAACGACGTGCAGCCCAAAGTCATAAATACCCAGCCACTGACACATCCCCATCCACTGCAGTGTTCCTTGATAAGTGTTTAGCTTAAAACAATGATGTCAAAGGGGCCTTTCTGACATCTTACCTGCTCAGCTCAGTTTTTTTTATTTAGAAACGACATGGAGAAGAACTTGGCTAAAAGATATATTGCATATTAAACTGTGCCTGTTAATCTGAATTAACATTAAAAAACACTACACTGTACAATTGTATGGTGTGATGAAAACCCTCTGGGGTATAATAAACTGTTAGAACACCATGATAGCTTCATGCTAAAGTGCTCAAGCACAACTAGAGTGAATAGCCCCAAAAGCTCTCTTACTTCAAATACAAAAGTAAAAAATGGTTTCAGTATGTTACTCGGAATGTTAATGATTTTACTCTATATTATAAGTATAAAGCTAAACTAAAGAGGTTATTTCAAGAACAATCCAATCATTCTCAACCCCATTTCCAGTCTGCATGAATAAGAGAACATGTCCGGAATCGGCAGGTGCCGGGACTGTGGTGTGGAAACAACCAAACTGGCCGGCAAACTGTGGCTGTGTACAAAGAAGCACGCTAAATCAAAAAAAAAAAATCAAACAACTGAAGTTGGGTTTTCCAAGATAAGGTGAGAATTCGTATTTTACTACACAGAAAAGAGGACATAAGTTTGGATGTAGAAATAGCCATGTTCTTTTGTGACAGTCTATGCATCTTGTTTTACTATATAAAAATGAAAATTATCTGTTGCATCTTCTCAGGCACATTAGAAATGCCTAATAGATATTCTAATATTTCTAATAGATTGAACAGTGACGAACACACTGACAGCAGGTTTCTACAAACAGAGATTGATAATATGATTTTTTTACAATGGCAAGTATGTGTGGCATCTAATGTAGCAGCAGGGGGGCAATGGGGTTGTAGACAGTTGACCTCACACTACCTCCGTGAGTAGCTGGGATAAAAGAGGAACCTCCACCACAGGATCTCAAGGGCCTCCGTGTACGGCCATGACTGAAAGCATTTTCTGCCTCGCGAAGTGAGGCACTTTGTTACGTCTGAATGTAACAGGAAAACATGTTGCTTTTATATTCCAACAACTCCTCTAGCCATACTGTAGCTTATTCTGCGGCATACCCTGCAGAGAACTTAAACCATTTCTGAAATCATTACTTGAAGAAATGATCTCCCGCTCACTTAGTCATTCATTTCCACATTTCTCAGAAGCATCCAAGAGCCCTCTGATAATAAGAGTAATTGCTTGCTTTGAATGAAACATACGTTTTGAACAGGACAACTGGCAACATCTTGTTCTACACAGCCTGACTCAGGAGTGTTATGTTGATGAATAAGGCGCTCACAGCAGTCCTCCAGCTTCAGCTCCAATTCCCCCCTAGTTTGTTGCTCTTATGTTCGCTGTGGAGTTTTAGCAGTACGCCGTCCTGCAAACACTAACCTCAACAGCAAAATAGACATACATACAGAGCTGCACTCTAAGTTACACATAACAACTATCATACAGCCATCAACTCATTTAAAAGATTCTCAAACCTACCTGCTGTCCGGTCATCGGGAAAGAAACCCGCCCACACCCAAACCACGCCCCAGATGCAAGGAGCAGGATACACACCGAATCTGATACCGAACATGGCGAAGTAGCACAACACTATGAATAGAATGACTCCTGTACTTGGAAGAGATCCTGAGTCAAGGCAAACTAGCAACCACAATGCCTAGAGTAACTACACTGTAAAACTCAAGTTCTAGCCACACCTTGGATAAATGTTTACAGTGTAGCAACAGGAACTAACATAACACATATTCAATAAAATGGTTCATAAAATACGCATCCGTTGCGTCTGAGATACCGCTTCATGAAGTGTTGTGGAAAATACTTCATGTACGGCACACAAGTTCATACACGCATATTGAGTAGTAAAAACACAAATTTGGAGCACAGTGAGAGAATCTTCGATGGTCCTGTGGTCTGCAGGCCGAGTTGAGGTTTACTCGCCTGCTAAGATTAGTTGCAGCTCCAACCAGCCTGCATGTTTAACAATTTCGGATTCTAGCATTTAAAAATCAGTGCGGAAATTCTGTTATGCTTAATTATCTAATTATTATATTGGCATTAGGATCTATGTTGTTTATTATATCGGTTCAAAAGCGTAGGATATTTCCGCTATTATGCCTAAAAAGGACAGGCATACCGGAACACAGCGCCTGCAGGATAATGGCCTAGAGAAAAACTTTTACAAAGTTGCATAGTTGTGCATATTCATCTCTGCCGCACTAATGAGCGACTTCCCAATCGCATTTTAGTCCCATTTACTGGCATAAAAGTAATACACAAAAAATAAACAACAATGATTATTCAACATAGCCCGTTTTTTATTCAATTTTATTTTTATGCCCAATAACAGAGTGTTCTGAGTAGTCAGAGGTCGATTATACCACACCAAAATCATAAATAAATGAAACCGTGTTGGTTGACGTCTGACTGATACTGTAAATACTTTGATATACGCAGACCTTAATACAAGCACAACTAAATTTCTGAGAGTCTTTTTGGCTAGTGCGTGGCCATCAGTAGCTCCTTGAAAAGCTGTCTCTGCCAGCTCTTCCCCCACCTCATAAACTTCACACACCCCCATGTGGGAATTTACTCACACTGCCGTTCATCACAATTTGTCTGGAGAACATGGACCCCATAGTTGCCTGCCTTAGTTGCCATTTGTGCATGTGTGCTAAATCTGGACACATGTTTGTACCTAGTTTAGGCTACTGGTCGCCCTTTAAACAGTAGTCCCCTGGACCCCAAAACACACCCACACCAAACTGCTGCCTCCCCTGCAGTAGTAACAATGTGGATTTATGAAATTTAATGTTAAGAGGCACATTTCCAGTTTTGCATTTTTATTACAGAGGTCCCATTAAACGACCTCTCTAAACAGAAGCAATTACCTGTCATAGAAGGCTTATGTGCAGCACAATGGTAGAACAAGTTCACAACTTGAATGACAAACGCCCAAAACAACAACAAATGATTTAATTTTAAAAAATAATAAAAATCGTAACTTCTATCTAATCTAATGAAGACAGAATGCTAAGGTGCAGACACCCACCAAAACACCCCTAAAAACTGTACAAATTAAGATGTAGATATTCCTGTGGTAACCGTACATGTAAAACCACCTTGGGAAAGGTATTGCAGACTACAACAGGCATGTGTGTTGAAAGGTACGAAGAGTGCAATTGGCTGTGCAGTGTGAAAGAGACATGGATTTCTGCTAAAACAGTTCAGCACATCAGGCATATTGGTGCATTCTCATCACTCCTACTGCACTGTGTATTTCAGATAAGGCTCTGGTTGCGTGTAGCTGAAATTTGACGCCTGAGGCCACATTAAAAAAAAACAAAAGATGCTGAAGTTGGGTAGACTTCTGTAAAACAGATTCTGATAAAGGATACAAAGAAAAGCATGACCTTGGTGGTGATGGACGGCTCCAATGAGACCCACGATGGCGATAAGCAGCAGGGAAGAAGCCCACGGCGATCACGCCCTCCAATGATGTGGGATGCTGGAATACAATCCCGAAGCCCCTTCCCCCAAAGCAGCTACACACCGATCAGCCAGCAGCCCCACCAACTGCAGGAAAGAAAAGAAACCAGCTCAGAAAACATCACATACCAGGTTATTCTCGGGGTGTTGGACTCCTGAGGGCCATTGTCCAGCACAGTTTGGTGATTTTTGCGAGGGGTGTGGAGGTGGGGCAACACCAAATGCCACTTGGTTTAAACCTCTCCAAAACACCTTGATTGATCTGGCAATCTGGTTGTGTTTTGTGAAATGTGTTCCACTTCTGCCACTTCATGCTAATTCTTGGTTTAATAAGCCACACCCACTTTGGATTTAATATTATGCATTGCTTGGAAATTCTGTTCATACAGTGTTTCTCTAGCCAGGGTCCATTCAGCTGTTTAAATCAAACTCAAGTGAAATAAATGAAATGCTTTCATTATGAAAGTTATATTGCAAATAAGTTATATAAAAAAATATGCAAATAACTATACTGCGTTTCCTTCAGCTCCATACAAAGGAATAAAACGAATACATACAAATTCTTATATGTAGTGCATTAATTAAAAAATCTGTTTTGATTAATTTTAGGTCTTTAGGTGAAGTCCAGAAACAGCCAGACTGACAGACCGTTTTTATCCCACAAGCCATCATCGCTTGTGAACACCTCCCCCCACCTTCCGTCGCTCTGAAACTGGCTGAACCTCTGACTCTGGACATGCACCCCCATTAATATGGAGCGCAATACAATATTCTGCTGCGACTGTTTATACTTTTTAATACCATACTGTTTTTAATCTTGTACTTGCACAGGCACTTTACACATATGCACCTTACTTTGCATCCCATACAGTACTGTACTCTCCCTTCCTTTTTACTTAGTCAGTGTTTTTCTTTACTTAGTGTGTATATAATATATATATATATATATATATATATATATATATATATTAATAATTAAAACATATTATCAAATTTATTATATATATATATATATATATATATATATATATATATATTTATACTTCTTATTTTTCTCTCTCCTTTTATATTGCAGGGCTCTAGACTAACTTTTTGAACTGGTTGTACTTAGGTGCACCAGCACCAAAATTAGGTGCACCCAAATTTTCAACTGCATCACATTCAACAGTTTTACACTTTTTCTTTTCTTTTTTTAAATCGCTGTCCATATAGGCAATATTGACTTGTAAATGATTAACTAACAATGTGGTCAACATAAAGTTCTTTATTTGAAGCACAATTCTACAAGAAAGGTAACACTTGGGCAGTGCATTTGTCGGGCAGGTAATGTGTTTGATAGATGCGTTGTGCTTTTACAGCGCTTCAATTCTAAATGTATTAGAACCAGTCACAAACGCACGACTGCCGGCCATGGTCTTCCCACACTCCTTACAGTCAGTGCAGGCTGTGACTCGGAGTCGATCGTATGTGGCTAGCTATCTGATGCCGTCTCCGGACCAGGGCTTGACATAACCAAGGCTCTGACACGGAGCCATCAGCCTCCCAGGTTACGCTGCTACACCCGCTCTGTTTATCTGACGGGCCTAGGTTACTCACCGCTCTGGGGTGCGTTTCACGTACAACGACGGAGGTTAGCACTGAACTAACATGGTCCGATGCATCGTTAAACTAAACATTGTTTCCCGTAAGTGTTGTACTTTGTTAGTACCACAGTAGTTTGAACAATGTTGGTTTGAACCACCATAGTTCGAACCACCATGTTTCCAGATGTGTTCAGTCAGACTTTCACAGCGGGAAACTGTGAAAATTTGATAGTTGTGACCGAAATCACGCAATGAACACATTATTTTGGCAACCCATGTTTATTCATATTATAAAAATCCAACTATAATATTAATAGAATCAACAATCAAATGCTAATAAAAATATAATAATAATAATAATAATAAATATAAGTATTAAATATAGCCGCAAGCGGCAATTGAGGGTCCTAGCACGTCATAAGTCCACTGAGGCCTTTTGGACCAGCAAGGCCTCACAAGGCCTAAAGCAGTTTGGACCTTGTTTCTAGATCTATAAAGATAATACAGGTTTAACAGCTCAGGCAGTTCTCATGTCATTAGGAACCATGTCATTCGTTTGTATTTATCAAAAAAAGGAACATCTCACTTTCAGCTCAGTGCTGTAGAGGCCCACTGAGAACTGTTCAGCTGCCTTTTAAACCCTTGAGGCCTCAGAAGGCTTAAAGCAGTTTGGATCTGTTTACAGACAGAGAGGTAAAAAAACTTATAGGAAGTAGGGAGTTTATCATCAGGTCTTCATTCGCCCTAATAATCAGCAGTGTGTCTTTTAAACACTATAGAGGCTGAGGCTTTATGTGTACAGGCCCTTATAGCATTAGGGACTATTGCGGCACACCAAAAGTGAGAATAAAGACCTGTCGATTAATTCAAAAAAGTCTCTAAAGTATTAAGATCAGGTGTCAGGGGCCTGAGACAGACATGTGTACCAAGTTTCATTGAGATTGACCTTTGACCGTTGGTTGTATAAGCTGTAATTTCTGAAAAAAAATAGGTCAAAATAGCAGAGGCAGTAGTCCCATTTTCTGACACAACATGTAATTACGCAAAGTTGTGCAAGGGACTGAGAGCTGATCAATGACATCAGAGTTTGGATATTAGATTGTGTAATAAACATGGTAATATAAGCATTTTTAGTGATGTTTTTTAGTGTTTTTAAGTGCTATAGCGCCCCCTAAAGGCCAAACTGTACCAATTTTTGTTCACCTCATTCAGAGTCTTAGTTGCCACATGGTCAATCAAATACTGAGTTGATCTGAGTAAACTCTGAGGGAGTTATAGCAATATAGGCTGTAAATTCCAAGGCCGAAGTGATTTGGTTGATTTATAGAAGCCATGTTAAGTGAAAAAAGTCAACTTTTGTTTTGATGATAATTATTTACCTAGAGTCTCCACAGAGTGTGTTTTAAGACCAGTTTGGAACAGCTATGATCAAAACTCTCAGGGACTAGTTCGAAAAGGTCGCATGTTTTAAACAGTTTATAATTAAAAAATAACTACAGACATTTTTTTAACACAATTGTATTTACACAAAGTTGTTCGGAATACTCCATTTGCCATGATGGGGAATGCATTTTGTTTGAGATTAGGTTCAATTTTTTACGAGATATACCAGATTTTCCGAAATAGCGCCACCTAGTGGCCAAATCTTTTTGAAATTTTACTGGCTGTTACAAAGTGCCTCCAAAGTACCATACCATGTGAAGTTTCATGCTGATTGGTTAATGTTAAGCCTATCAAATGCCTGCTTGAAATCTGATTGGCTAATGGCGTGCCATAATTTTTGATGTATCAACTTTGTCTCCTTAAAAGTTTCCGTTATAGACTGTGTCAAAGATGAAGCGTGCAAAGTTTCAGCTTGATCGGACTTACGGTTGCTGAGTGAAACAGTTTATGTAGTCATTTTATAGCGCCCCCTATTGATGTAAATGCGCCAAACTTGATAGGCCACCTCAGAATTCATGTCCCTGAAGCAAATTGCCAAAGTTTCAATTTTTTTTTGGATGAAGCATGTTTGAGTTACGAGAATTTTTAATTAATTATGTTATTTTTCTCGAAAGGGTTTAATTTGCATGATGGGCGGCCATCTTGATTTTACACAAAAGTCGACATGTTTTTTGATACATTATTGAAGGTTCAGTGGTCTGGAGGAATTTTTTGGTACAGATTCTTTTTTTCAGAATTTTTTGCGGCTTAAACCCTAAGACTCAGTTCGCAAAAAGTGTGTGTTTAGCATATTATGCTACTAATTAGAAAGAGATCTAAGTAGGCGGAGCTTAATGGTCCAAAATGGCAAAAGTGATAGTTTTGAACCCAAGGAACCTGGGAAAAATGTCATTTTGCTGTGTTTGGCAAAATTTTGGTTTAGGAATTATAGGTCAAGAAAACGTGTTTTTGGTTTGCTATACTGAAAAACAGCGCCACCTTGATTGCCAGTTGGTGCCATTCTTTGTGGCTGAGTCATTTCACCCCTACTGTACCTTCAGTCCAAATTTGGTGTCTCTAGGTCTTACGGTCTTTGCTCTACAACGCGTTTCAGCCGAGAAAAAGAATAAGAAGAAGAAGAAGAAGAAGAAAAACCCTAACAAATACAATAGGGTCCCTGCACTACGTGCTAGGACCCTAATAATATATTAATGTGCATCATTATCATTATCAACATGGTAATAATATGTAAAGCTTCTTTTAGAAGGAACAAATGGAAGAACTTTTAGCCACACTGATGCATTTGTAGGCTCTGACACTGCAATTACTTAGATACATCGCTGTGTCTCATTGGCGCAGTGGGCTAATCTGATGAAAACGCCATGCGATGGCGATGTGATCCGTTTCTCTGCTTTATTTGCATTGCATTATATACTGCAATTTTGACAGCCTTTGACAGTATAAATGTTGGTACCCGGGATTTCATGTAAATTTTCAGCTTACTGACACGTTACCTGGCGTCCTGCGTCATCGATGACGCGGTCACCAGGAACTAAGCTTCTAACCACAGGTCTACAGCTGTAGTTCCAACTACTCAACTTAACGACAGTGTTTGCGAACGTTCGGTGGAACTACGGTTTTGGGAAACACCTGTGTCGCTTAACTTAACTCATGTTTACATACTGTATACTCATGTTTACATACTGTATACTCATGTTATTTCTACCTCCGACGTTATTTTTATTGTGTACATGCTGTCTACTTGCACTACTCTTCAAAAGTTCATTTGTAAATTCTGCTCTTATACATTCGTATATATATGTATATAGATACGCTTATATATGTATATATTTATTACTACGGCTCGTTATGTAAATAATACTGTTCTTGCACTTTTGGTTAGATACTAACTGCATTTCATTGACTCTGTACCTGTACTCTGCACAATGACAAAAGTCTAATCTAATCTAATCTAATCTAATCTAACAGAATTAGAAAAGGAATTTACCACGCAGCAAGAAGAAGTGGCATCACACCACTCGAGCCTGGTCTGATCTCAGAGTCAGTTTTGTGGCTGAAAGGTGGAGAAAATCCACATCTGTTACTAACATAAGCACTAATACTAACCTGCACAGCATGAAGGAAAAAGGTAGGACTACTTAAAGTCAACCATTTCAAATCCTAGATTAGCTTGTCTTAGCAGAAAGCTGACTCCATATATGGTGTGAGTAAATAATTTATAACTACAGCCGACTGTAAAAAAGGTTTGTAAGCTTTAACAGTCTAATTCTGTCAAAATCCTTTGGAGCCTTCCATCCTGTAATCCGGATGCCTGATCTCATGAGGGATCAAAGATCTAATCAGGGTTGAATGGTGGGAAAGAGTAAAGCGCAGGCAGACGCCAGTAAATTAATTACTTTGGGGTTGGAGCAAAAGCAGGGTCAAATTTTTATATCTAGCTTTTCTATGAAATTAAATACAAAATGTTTGTTAGCAGATAAAAGTTCAGTGTGAATTTTATCATCATGATAAAACCATTTTATTCCACATGAACAATGCTAATCGAGCCACAAACAGTAAAACTGGGATTATGTGCCAGAACACACAGTACTGATGTAGCACACTTTCATTCACATGAGTATGAGTCACAACAGGGTAAGAAACTAAAACTCCTCAGTGACTAATGAGTACAAGTTAGTGACACACCTCAGGCCTACAGAAAGGCTTGACTGATCATACTTCAGGCAGTATACTGAAATTCACGTTACAGTTTCTAGTGTCTGCGTGAAGTGCGATACTTTCCGGCTCTGCACAGGGGCCGATTCAATCACGTGATATACAACACAAGCGTACCGTTGAACTTCTGCACTGCAGCGCGCTCACTCGGACAGAACTTAAAGCTAAGCAGTACGATTCATCACAAGAAACACTTAGCAAGGATCTGAATCTTGTGAAGAGAGACAATTATGCTTACTGACAGATGACTGTTTTGGTGTACAAGGCTGGAATGTTGGTGCTGCCGTCCCGCTGTTCTCTGCTTCTCTGTTCAGCTCAGGTTTGTGGCGGTGGTTGCAGCACAGGGGCGCTGACTTCTCAGGGAGCCTCTCATGTCTGTTGTGCTCTCCCTTTTTGTTCATGGCTGTAATATGCCCAGGCCTGGCCAGAGTCACTGCATACTGCTGCACTCTGTTAACACCACTATAGTGTGTTCAGGTCATCCCTGGCAGAGCTAACAGTCTGTCTGTTTTCTTTTGTCTGATGCTTGTGAACTGCTGCCCCATACTGTGCCAGATCTGATGCTGTGTTCGCTATAATCTACTTTCTATTGATCTGGGGTGTCACTGCTTGCCTTGAATACACAGAGATACTGGCTGTCCCTTGCACTGTGGAAGCTGCGGAACCCATCTAATTGACCCAGCCACTTTAATTACTAGAACGAATCAGACGTTTATGTCTGCTACCCTTACAAAACACTTGCGACGTGTCTTTCCTGTGCGGGCTATGTTATATGGGTGCCCTGAGCTGATGGGTTCGCCCCATGTTAGAGTCTTGGGTTCCTCTCGCGGGTTAGTGTCCTTTTAAACAAATGAGGGAGTAGTTTTTCCTGGCCTCTGTTTCCCTTGATCGCGTGCTCCCACGGGGATGCTCAGACACCAGATCCTTTGTAAAGCCGCTTTTTGACAACATCTTGTTATAGCGTGATCGCTCATAGATATGACACACTTGAGCCGCGATTCCCAGGTACCCACCTTTCACGGAGCATTGGCAGACGCTTCCCCAGGCAAGTACCTACCCCGTACATGGCGATGCGACTATTACCACAATCTGCGTGATGGGTTCCACTTGGCAGCCGTCTATGCACTTTGCAACCACCACTAGATATCGACAATTTTATAATATGAAACTGAAAATAACAATGACATTAGCTACAAGGACATCTAAACAGCTGCGACTCATACTTCATTTGTGGTGTGTGTTCACTAGAGCCAGCCCTATAACTCCGTTCTCTCTGTTGGCTTGACCGGGACCGTGTGATTTATCGTCCTGCGTGGAACGCTGAGCAAAAAGCCAGCGGACCGACCGGGCTTTGCCGTCAGCAGGCCCAACTGTGTTGCTACAGCATCCTCCACTAAACAGGGTGGATTACAGACTGGCAGGGGATGGGTGACTATTCAGGATCCTCGTTGTTATGATGACAGTAAAAGGGGCCTTTCTTTAAAGCGACATTTTTCGTCTCACGGTTGAGTGGTTTAGGTATTGTAAGTGATGTGGTTTATGTTCGTTGGAGATTGTTGTGGTGAGGAAAATGGCTGAGATTTACTGCAGTGTTATTTACTGTCATGTTCAAAACCGCATACTAGCACCCTAAACAGAACTCCGTAAATAGGAGCTTATTACCATCAGTAGTGCTCTCTTTAGTGTAAGCAGTGAACGTACGAAAGTGAGGCGTTCTGGAAGCAGCGATACATTAGCCAGTGAGACCGTTTATTGTGCTCAACTGCTGAGAGTACATGAGTGGAGAGAGAGAGCGCATGGGAACTGTTTGAGTGCTTTGGTGCTTTGACCACTTTTTGGTGTTAAATCTCACACATAGGATTTACCTGAACGTAAAAGGTGCGGCAGCCCCAATTTATTCTCTCCGTGTAGCGCTTTTCTGGAGGCTGCTTCTAAAGTGTCCACTTATCTCTGAAAAATTTTCATCATGGTCATTCTGGCCATAAACTTTCCTTTGGGTTTTTGTCCACCCTTCAGGGTTAGAGGAGGACAATCACACACTAAGTAGAGTTTTAGGGCCTCATTTAACCCGTCCGTGAACTGAAACACACACAAAGGGGGGCAGTGAGCACACTTCCCCAGAGCAGTGGGCAGCCCTTACTGACTGTCAGTTCACGAAATCGAACAGTCAACCCTCCGGTTAGACAGCTGGTTCCCTAACCCAGGGAACCAAACCGGTAAGGTTCCGGTTAGAAGGCTGGTTCCCTAACCCAGGGAATTAAACCGGCGACCCTTTTGGTTAGAAGGCTGGTTCCCTAACCCAGGAAATCGAACCGGCGACCATCTGGTTAGACGGCTGGTTCCCTAACCCAGGGAACTGAACCGGCGACCCTTTCGGTTAGAAGGCTTGTTCCCTAACCCAGGAAATCGAACCGGTAAAGCTCTGGTTAGACAGCTGGTTCCCTAACCCAGGAAATCGAACCGGTGACCATCCGGTTAGACAGTTGGTTCCCTAACTCAGGGAACTGAACCGACGACCCTTTCGGTTAGAAGGCTTGTTCCCTAATCCAGGAAATCGAACCGGTAAAGCTCCGGTTAGAAGGCTGATTCCCTAACCCAGGAAATCGAACCGGCGACCATCCGGTTAGACAGCTGGTTCCCTAACCCAGGAAATCGAACCGGCAACCATCCAGTTAGAGAGCTGGTTCCATACCTTAGGAAATCAAACCGGCGACCCTCCAGTCTGACCCTCCGGTTAGAAGGCTGCCCGGTTGTAGCTGCAGTAACAGTGATGAGATGAACGCAATCATACAAAGCTGCTGCTGCTACTGCTTGCCATCCAAAATGGTGACAGGGTCACCTTAACGACACAATCAAATATGAATAGCAGCAGAAAGTTTGACCTGATTTACAGTTTAACACGGCAGGAAATCACAATATAGGTAACTAAACTACAGAAACACCAGGTCTTAGGTACTTATATACTGCGATAACATGATATGATGGGGTCTTCAGTGATTCCCACTCCAGTACACAGTGTATCTGAGCACCATGTACAGTTCTTTGTAGAGTCCTTGTAGGACAGATCACTGGTTAAGCATCATTAGTGCTCTAGAAGCAAACCTTGAACATCATGAACAACGTGCCATCCAGCAGATCTCCACAACCCCCTTCAGAATAAGACCATATCTGTCTCCCAGACCTCACTACTGGTCAGTGTAGTAGACAGACCAGTTCTGTGATCTGGGGTTACACACAGCCGTTAAAGTCGCCCGGCTTTCCTCACAGGATGTCTGAGCCGGTAGCTAAGCTAATGGTTACGCAATGGCAGTAGCATTCGTTTGACGTGGCTAGCATCAGGCTAGCCATGAACCTAAAGCCTTTCCCGTCACAAATACCAGCCACTAACACTTTACTGTTACACTGGGACAGTTTATGGCATGTCTAAAATCCCCCAGGGCTTTTACTTTTACGCTTCTCTTTTCCACGACCAAACAAAGCACCATAAGCAGAAGTCAACCGGTTAGCTTAGCTAGCTAAGATAGCTAACCTAGCTATATGCCATGGGACTGGGTGGGTGGCTCACCGTTACTTTGCCAGATGAAACCAAAATAAAAAAGCTACCTACCGGCATTTCTAACTGTTCTAAAGCCTGACATTTAGTCGTGACCATATATCTGTTTTAATTACATTGGCCCGTCAGAGTTTTAGTTAGAACATCGGGTAAAAAACGGACGACAAACAACAAAACTAGCGTCGGCTAGGCCACGGGCTACCAGATGTGCTAACTAGCCACACAGACGTTCATGACTCACCATGTAAACAACGTTGAGAGAACAGAGGGCATTTTTTGAGCAAGTGAATCCTCCGCAAACCATCTTGAACCCTGAGGCATTTATCACCGGGGGTGAATCTGTTGAGGTACTCGACTTGAGCTGGTTTCTAGTCTGCTCCGGGTTCAATTCCAGCGACCAATGACCGAGTAAAGCCGCTCAGTCAGACCTAGGAAAGAGCGCTGCCACAGATCATCCGAAGGCAGTCGGACGGTAAGAGGAGACACTCAGTCTGTGGTAGCTCGCGGCTGGTGGTAGTGCATTATGGGTAGGATGAAGACCAATCCGAGAAGCTCTATATGGAGGAAGGGTGAAAGAAACATGAGGTTACGTTTGTAACCGTCTCTCACAGACGTACTTTTTTTTTTTTACAGTGCTGAAAATATGTGATACATGCAGTCGAACATATACACAGTCACCTCTAGATTCATAACCTGTATGCGTGTGAAAGTGTATAAAAATGTGTGAGCATGTATTAAAGGCGCAATATGCAATCTGTCAAATGTATATTTAAAACAATTGGGGCCAACATACAAGCAGAAAATGCACTGTTCCTCCTCCTCCTTCTTCAATTCCTACCAGCCTGGAAGAATCTGTCGGTGCTGAGCACCAAACTTTGCCATGTTACCCCAACGCTAAGCTACACCAACGGTAATGTTATCTCTTGTTTTGCTTCTATTTGTATCACTTCCTTTGCTTTATGTGAAACGTGGCAGCTTTCATTAGAACAGTGTCTTGACATAACCAGAAGCAGAATCTTCTTGAAAGTGGCATTGGGCCAGTGCTATCCTACTTTCGCTTATGTTGGAATGATTCAGCTTGATGCTACATTGAGCCTATGGCTCCTTTAAAGAGCACATTGTTTTCTTTAACAGTTTGGCACAGTTTTGTCCATTCAACTTCCAAAACTTTTTTGTATGTATATACAAAATAGTTGTATATACAACTATTTTGTGACAAGTGACTTGCATTTATAAACACACACACACACACACACACACACACATATTATATATATAAGGAGTTGTGGAATCATTAAGTGACACCTTTTGACCTCAGTAGGTCAGATTTACACCTGTGATGTTATTAAACTCATTTAGGAGTACAATTATTTTTACGTAATGAGTCGAGTAATTACATTATAGTCCGAATTCTTACTGTTATTGATTTGTGAGGCATTTAAGCATATCTTTCATCTATATAGACCATTTATGGTTATCCTTGTAGTAGTTTGCACTGCCTGCTGGTGACTAGTGACTAGCGCACAAGTTGGGTTGGGTTGTTGGGTTTATGGTGGTAATAAGTGCCATCAAAAAGCAATCTTAGTATTTTTACATTACTAACAATTTAACTGATCTATTAACCTCATAAAAGATGAGTTTCACCACTGCGAACCATTCTGTCTCATTTCTGAGCAAGCTAGTCTAGAATGAAGCATTCCACATCAATACCACTCTGAGTGATTTTGTTTACATTTTAACCATTTAATCATGCAAAAGATAAAAATCTATGTAACGTGCCTTTAATAAATAAAAGCATTCTATTGATGCATATATACAAATATGGAAAAATGATATAAAAATAAATATTATTCCTCCAGCCCTACCAGCTGCCATGAGACATTCCGTGTAGTGGATCAGAAAGTGGTCTGTCTAGACAATCAATGAGTATCTTTGGTGAAGCATAGAGCCTACAACTCCTGAGTTACTGCCTTCTGTCATCCTATCAGTATATATGGTATATATTATTAAAGGCATATGAAATATGACACATAATGTTATGGTGGTAATGGCCAGTATGATGATGATCTAAATATGATATAATGATATAATTATGTCACGACATGCTGTTTGGACCATACTGAGGATGTTGCCGGTACTTATTTTGAGCGTTCTCAGTTTCAGCATTGTGTCCTGGTTTGGGAATCTCTAAGCACAGGAACAACCCACCCCAGTAAGATCCCTGGAGACACTCTTTGTAATATACAATAAAAATAAAATCATTCAATTGGTGCATATTCAAATATATTTTTATTAAATAATAATATATATATATTTTTTATTTATTTATTATTTTTATTTTTTATTATTTTTTTCTAATTTGTATTTGTATCTGTGCTGTTTGTTTTTGTGAAACCGCTACTGGCTGCTAAATTTCCTTCAGGATCAATAAAGTATCTATCTATCTATCTATCTATCTATCTATCTATATGAAAAATGGATCAGAAAGTGGTCTGTCTAGGCAATCGGCAGGTGTCTTTGGTGAAGCACATAAATCCAATCCATAACCAAAAAGGCAATTCAGGTCTACAGTGACCCTCTCCACCCGCTTCATTCATTATTCCAGCTGCTGGCATCAGGTAGGAGAATTACGCTCCCTCTAGCCAGAAAGAATATGGGTACAAAAATCACTTGTGCCCTCTGCTGACCATTCTGAAGAAGGACTTAATAATTAACCCTCCAGAATAGTTTTATGATTTTATGTGGGGTTCAGCTGTAAGTGTATGGTTTGTGTGTGAGTATTGTTTATCTATGTGCTTATGTGCTAGATTCCCAAAGACAAATTTGCATTTTATGTCAGTTTACTGGACAGTAAAGTTTTCTTATCTTAATAGGAGCGTAGTTAGCCTTGACTACCTTTGTTTGGATATATGGATAAGTTGGAACAGATTAATAAAGAACCAATGGCACCAAAATACTGTGGATATAGTGATTTTACATACTGCACTGTATTTATATCACTGGTTCTTTATTACTCTGTTCCAGCTTATCCATATATCCATGAATATAGTGGTTTGGGATATTCTCATTAAGTTTGGTGATGTTATGGTTTTACCGTAAGTATAGTTTATAATGTATATGGGCCATTTACCAAAAAAAAAACAACGATCTACACTCACAGAAGGAATCCACCAACAGGAATGAAACTTGGTGGGTAGGTTCAACATTGTGAGACATCCGAAGGTTTGAAGTTTTACGTCCTCCATAAGTCATCCAGCCCGTACCGCTGGCAGACGACTGCACAACGCAGGACAACATGCACACAGACCATTACTGATCTTAACACCAATTCAGTGTTGCCAGTGACTCAGGATGGCAGCGGGTCATCCTTAGTGATGAGTCCCGCTTTTGTCTTGGTGGAGACGACCAACGAATCCATGTGTGGAGGCCTGGTGTCACTCCACCTCATCTGCAGGAACTATGTGAGACTTTTCAAGCTGCATGGGATGGATTATCAAAGGACACCATTAGGAACCTCCACAACTCCATGCTGAGATGTCTGGTATGTAGGGTTAGCAAACATGGAGGCCCAACGCCATACTGAAAGACACTACTTCTGTATGTGTAGCTCAGTAAATATTCCCCATATCCGTCTAAATGTATCATCATTTACTGTTCCCGGTGACCTTTATCTTCCTTCCCAGTAGCAACCCCACACCTCCTTCTGGGTGCAGCTATTCTTTTGATGATGAGTGTATTTAAACCCACTAGGTATATTAAGGTACTTTCTATTGGGATGTGTCTGTCCAAAACTCAAACCCTACATTTAAAAAAATTGAAACACAAATTGCTGTTGATTGAATTTTTTATGGTTGGTCTTTTTGATCACTTCTAAAGTGAAGCTGAAAGATATGAAGTAATTATGAGTTTAACATCCAAATAAAACTCTTTTTAAAAATGCCATGTTTCCACGCCACTGCCAAAACACTGTAGGCGGGGCCTAATTTTAGCCACACCCCTGCATTTTACAGCAGGAACTGATATTGCATGCCTGTCTCTAATGGTTATTTCCCATTGTTCTGAAGTAAACGTGTCCCAAAGTATGCAAATCAGCCCTGAAGTCTGAAATCTATTTTGAACTTTGATCTTAAATAATCCCGGCCTTTTCCAGTTCAGTGTATAAATATCAGAACTGCAAATGTCAACACTTCGTAAAAACACATCAACAGCAATTACCGTGCTTCGATACAGGCATTTTATGAATATGCTAGCCAGGAGCGCCTCCTATAAATGGGCTAGTGGGGCTAATGTTGCATTCGGGTGTTCATCAGAAAGGTGTCAGCATCAGAAGGTAAATATATAAATACGACCTCTAGAGGGTGCTCTTCAGGGCCCACTGGTAAACCCTGCCCTGGAGTATTCACAGCATCATGCTAACATGGACCCTGTAGGCAGTGCACAGGCCTTTAAACTGCTTGTTACTAGTTTGTAACATTCAACATCACCTGCTTGCATGGAAGTCCCACCCTTCAATAAACGGAGGTGAGGATGAAAATGCTGGTTAAGCTGAAATTCTTCAGTAAAGATTTAAATAAGGTGACTAAAAGTGCAGTGCTGTTGTGATACTGTTGTGTGTGAATGTTCTATTAGACGGATGTAGTTGATTTGATTGATGTATAGGTGTATCTGGGAAGAAGCTCTTCAGTGTGATGCTACAGGTTATGAGCTATTAACAAACGTTATTATTTCATTTCTCCAGTCCAATATTACATCCAGCCTTCACAGATACAGACACTGTTAAACATGCAAAAGATTTCCCACAATGCACCTGACGCTTGTACCAGACATATGTTCTCTTCTACACAGTACACACACTTACACAGTATACACCATATATACAACTCCACATATACACCATACATACAGACACCGTACAATATACACTCTACACAGTATACACCATATACACAACGACTCCACATATACACAATACATACAGACACTGTACAATATACACTCTACACAGTATACACAACAACTCCACATATACACCATACATACAGACACTGTACAATATACACTCTACACAGTATACACAACAACTCCACATATACACAATACATACAGACCCTGTATAATATACACTCTACACAGTATACACAACAACTCCACATATACACCATACATACAGAGACTGTATAATAGGCACTCTATACAACATACACAGTATACACAACGACTCCACATATACACCATACATACAGACACTGTACAATATACACTCTACACAGTATACACAATATACACACCGACACAATATACACACACATACAGACCCTGTTACACATATACACTCTACACAGTATACACATATACACAACCACTCCACAATATACACAATACATACTACACTGTACAATATACACTCTACCATATACACACTGACTCCACATATACACAATACATACAGACACCGTACAATATACACTCTACACAGTATACACCATATACACACTGACTCCACATATACACAATACATACAGACACCGTACAATATACACTCTACACAGTATACAAGATATACACAATGACTCCACATATACACAATACATACAGACACTGTACAATATACACTCTACACAGCATACACAACAACTCCACATATACACCATACATACAGACACCGTACAATATACACTCTACACAGTATACACCATATACACACCGACTCAACATATACACTCTACACATATACACCATATACACACTGTACACCATATACACAATACTACACACAGTATACACAATATACACAACCACTCCACATATACACAATACATACAGACACTGTACAATATACACTCTACACAGTATACACAATATACACACCGACTCAACATATACACAATACATACAGACACCTTACAATATACACTCTACACAGTATACACAATATACACACCGACTCAACATATACACAATACATACAGACACTTTACAATATACACTCTACACAGTATACACCATATACACACTGACTCCACATATACACCATACATACAGACACTGTACAATATACACTCTACACAGTATACACCATATACACACTGACTCAACATATACACCATACATACACACACTGTACAATATACACTCTACACAGCATACACAACAACTCCACATATACACCATACATACAGACACTGTACAATATACACTCTACACAGTATACACCATATACACACTGACTCCACATATACACCATACATACAGACACTGTACAATATACACTCTACACAGCATACACAACAACTCCACATATACACCATACATACAGACACCGTACAATATACACTCTACACATGATCTGACTACATACACCATATACACAATGACTACACAGTATACACAACAACTCCACATATACACCATACATACAGACACTGTACAATATACACTCTACACAGTATACACCATATACACACTGACTCAACATATACACCATACATACAGACACTGTACAATATACACTCTACACAGTATACACCATATACACAACGACTCCACATATACACCATACATACAGACACTGTACAATATACACTCTACACAGTATACACCATATACACAACGACTCCACATATACACAATACATACAGACACTGTACAATATACACTCTACACAGTATACACCATATACACAACCACTCCACATATACACCATACATACAGACACTGTACAATATACACTCTACACAGTACACACCATATACACAACAACTCCACATATACACAATACATAGAGACACTGTACAATATACACTCTACACAGCATACACAACGACTCCACATGTACACAATACATACAGACACTTTACAATATACACAGAGTCGAAAAGAAGGTCAGAAGTCAAGGATACATATACTTGGGGAAGGGGTCCAAAGTGTAATCAATTCTGCAAAAAGTTCTTCCACAGGTTGCTGTACTGTAATTACACATTTCCACCAGAGGGGTCTCCATACCCCCATATCTTAGATAGTAAGTCACTACATACCCTGGGAAGCGACAAAGCACAGCAGATGTCACAAAGTGTTCTTCTACATGTAGCATGTAATTACACATTTCCACGAGGGAGGTCTCCAAACTCCCATACACTAAACGAATCACAGACCTTGTGGCATTGGTTTAGAGAAGGACACAGAGAACGACACTGACTTCTCAAGAGAAATGCTCTTTTATTGAGACCATCAGGACAAGGCCACTGAAAACACAGCCGTGAGAGGGGGCGCAGACAGATGCCTCCCTGCCTCCATCTGTCTCATCCACAGCCCAGCACAAAATAACACCATCTACACATACACGAACATCACACGTGGGTGGGTTGGGAAGATGAGGGCTTCTGGTGGAACCAGCAACCCAGCTTTGCATCCATGCCCCCAAAAGCCTCTTCTGAAACACGGAGGGTGTAGCAGATGCTGCTACTTCTTTCAGTTCTCAAATTTCATCAGGCTTTCTCTGAAGGCCTAGGCTGCCTTAAGGGTTCCTCACTGGTGTAATGTGGTTTTCAGAGATGCGTAGTCATAATTAGACCAGTTGGTTCTGCCATTATCTTTGGCAATATCTATACTTTTACTGTGTCAGTAGTAGTAACAGCTCCTCTCCTGAACTTCCCATACCATCAATATTTGATCATGTAGGCCACGCTGTATTTAACTGCTGAGTAAATAAACTCAGCCCAATGTTTGTCTAGACCCAGTGCTTCGTATAACCAGTCTGCATGGCTTTTTTCTTTCTTTCTTTCGTGTTTCTTTCAGTTGGGGTGAATTCACCACAAAGTCCTGTTTGTGAGCGAACAGCCTATGAGGTGGCGAGAATTTTTGAAATCAGGAAGTGAACTCAGATGCACACAGAGGAAATTCATGCAAGCTGAATTACTTCTCTGCGTGTCCTTTCAGCCCATGCTGTAGGTTCACATGCCTTGTTGCTGCTGCGCCTGAAAGAAGCATGGAGTCCGGGAGTGCTGATGGGTTGCAGGAGTAGCTTCTTCCATATTAGGCAGACTCACATGAATGAACATGAATAACTCCACAAAGGCGGCACATTCGACCGCAATTAGAGCCGAAGTGAAGCGACATGAAAACCTGCAGAAAACTCTCAACAAACTGCTGAAACAGCTGGAGAGGGTTGAGAACCAAGAGCTCAAGACGGGCCTGAAGGTTTACATCCACAGTGTCCAAGGTGAGTTCTGGTCTAGGGTTGGTTGAATCTAATACATGCAATGAATCTGATTCTCCATTGGCTTATTGGTTCAATTCCTTCAAACTGCTATTGCCTCCTTCAGGGTATCTATATGGCTATGTTTAAGAACGAGTTCTCAAACCTAGAATGTAATACAGGTACCATCAGAACCGGATTTAACCTCATGCAGAGGACATCATGATGGTCCTACAGTATCTGGGTCAGAAGAGCTTTCATTGTGGACGTCTCTTTCCGGAAATGATTTATCAAAGAGGTTATAGGTGTAGATACATCCTCCTCAGTTCCTTTCGAGCTCTTGCCCTGAAAGATTAAACCACTTGTTTCTATTATCTGACATCCGAAAGCAAGTTCTGCTTCAGTGCAGCTCATTTGAAGTAGATCTGAACATATCATATGCAATAACAGTGATGCATGATGAGATCAGTGTAGTATTAGCACTGGCACATCGGCATGGGACAGATGTTTAGGTCTGACATCAGCTTAGCTATTTCAAACTGTCATTTGATGACGCATTTATGCTAGCACGGTAGCAGAGCTACTGTCTTCAACTGTCAATATTTGAATCGTTTTACTGCACCTCTATAGAAATGCATGTCAGGTGTCTTCATAATGCTAGTCATTAATACATTTGTTTTTGTAGGGTTACAGAATGCATACAAATCAGCAGTGACACAAATGTGCCTATATCAGCATCAACCTAGAACTGATCCCCATAGCAGTGCACCTCTATTGGGTATTAACACAGCATATAGGCACATAACCCTACTGAACCATGACTACTTCTTGCATGTGGTACTTTGCTTGAAATGCTGGGCAGTAAGTGACCTACACATGTATATCTACATGTACAGCCTCTTTCTAGTGTAAGTAAGATAGTGAGGTCATTTCAGAACAGCCGGCCACTGGGATGGGTGAAGTAGCACTGATGTTACATCAAAACCTCAAACGTTGGTTTTGACCTGGCTTGGCTACTGTTACAACAGACAGTGCAAAAACTCGTCTTGAATCTGGTCCACATATAGAAAGCTATGAGATTACGCAATCTAGACTAAATTGCTAGCCAGAATAAATTACCTAGATCAAGTAAGAAAGAGGACTAGCAGTCTAGAAACACATCAGATAATGCACATTGAGTTGGAAGTGCTTCCTCCTGAAAGGTTTCTATGATCAACATGTTTTTACAGCAGCTACGGTAAACTAAAAGGACTACTAGTAGGATATTCCTGTTCCCTGTGCAAATGAATCCAAGACTCGCTTCAGTCCGTGTCCGGAACTCCCTGTGTGAAAACTGCTGGTAAACAACATCGCTGTGTTACTGTGTATTGCCAAACCTGTTTTCCTGTAATCGCATGGTCACAGTATCTCTGTGCTGAAACATTTCAGCACTGTGAGCTAGCATTCGTCCTTTTCGACACATGTTGTCCACATACAGTATGCAGACAGATGATGTAAGGCTATTTCAAAGGTCTTAACAATAAACCAGCCCTTTGTAAGGATGTGGTTTTATACAACTAGCTCCGGACTGACCAGCAGACCGAGCAGATAGCTTAGATAGCAAACAGGCCAAGAAGATCCTCCAATGGGCCTAGTATTCAGCATAAGTTACAATATGTTAGAGTTAATACATTAAAAAATATGGCCAATGCACAATATTAAAAAGCTCTGTAAGTATTATTAAATCCATTGTGAAGCCTCAGTTAGCTTGGCGCTAATGCTTTAGAAGTAAAGCTAGCATCATTTCAAAGATTGAAATTAGCTATCGAGCACTATAGCTCAATAGCTATTCAAAATGCACAACAGTGAGCAACAGTGACCAGATTTCATCCTATATTTAAAAATATTATTATTATTAGGCCTTTAACAGCTGGCAAAAATCAACACTACGCTACGCTAAAGGATATTGAGTCATTTCTGTTGGTCCATTCACCATGAAATGTTCACACAGTGTAAACAGCAGCCGCTGTGTTCAAATAGTTCATAGTAGTGAAAATCAACAAAAATGGAGATACATGTTTTCCTTAAGACAGCAACAATGTACCTCTTATTATAATTACTATACTAACAATAAGGACAGAAAAACAAGGAAACGCTTAAAGGCCTTGATGGCCATATTTTCGTATTGTATTTTCCGCCCTTAATTTTCACTTTTTAGGTGCACTTTTATTTACCAACCAAACTTTATTTTTCCATGAAATACTATATTAAAGATAATTCAACAGCCTGTTTGCGTTAATGTGCCTTTAAGACTGATATATGTAAATGAGCTCTTTCCGATTGGCTGCCACAGCATAAATGGCTGGAAGTGAACCAGCTGAATAGGTGTTTTGTGGGTATATGGGATGGTTTACATGATAACTGAATGCGAACTCAACACAGACTGCTTGTAGAGCTTAGTCTCCATAAATGGACTGTATGGACTGGGGACAGAAACGTTAACGACACATCATGTATCAAATTTGCATGAAGTGATTCAAATGCAGGGTTTTAGTTCATAATAAGGAAAATATAAGAAGAATGTATTTAAGAATGATTAGAAAAATGGATGTGGAAAGGAGGTAAATGTAAGTGAATAAATAGAGCACAAAAAACTGTTTACTGACTGTAGACATCTTTGAAAACTCTAGGTAGCTCCTGCGGTAGGTGTGTGTGTTTTTCATTTGTGCATGAAAGATTTAAGTCTTGTTCCTGTGGTTAGAAGAAATGCAGCCTGCCCGACAGTGATGGTCTGAAACGATCTACCTGAAACCATATAACGGTAATACAGTATTAGCAGCCATGTCGCTTCCTAAGTGGACCACAGGCTCATCATACCTCATCCTGAAGCCATGTATCTCCATTACACTCAGCTGTTAGGAACATCGGTACCACTGTATACATACTTAATCGGCCAAGAGGATATTAAGTTAAAGGCTCGGGTTGCGAGATTATCACCATCACTCATGTGTTGTCATGGCAGCGGGCTTTCGTATGGGCCCACTTCCTGTCTGCCGCTCTCTCGCTGCCCCAAAACCCACTTCCTCTCCATCTTATACGCCACCTGTCACGTCAGTCTTACACTCTATATTTAAGGAGAAACACTCATTTTGGTGTATTATGGGATGTCTGTTTCCGTGTGTCCCCTTTGTTGTTACCAGTAGCCCCCCCATAGTTATTATTACCGCTATTATTTTTTACATCTACGGTTCGAGCCTGACGGACAAAGACCCCAACTCACAATGGGGCATGGTCATTTCCATTTCAATTACATGCTACCAGATGCCCACCCATGTGTTTGATAGGGTCGTGGGGTTAGTTGTTCTGGCGACAATGCTTAATTTGACTTTCATTTAGTCCTTCAGCTTTGCTCTCCGTAATTCACTTCCTCCTCAGACTACTTCCTCTCCTGTGTGTAATTACGGCTCATCTAGCTGACGACAACAGAATACAGACGAGACATCGCCTCTGCAATCCGCTACACTTTCTCTGAACCTGTGGCACATCACAAACATTGGTGTCTGCAGTCTTCAGTGTAAATCGTTGCTGTGCAGTGAAAAACATGTAATCTCCACTTTTGTCCATCTTTACTGTTATGCATCATTTGAACATATCACCTGATGTATCACACTGAGTGAGAATCTCATGATAAATGGATCAACAGATATGGCCCAAAACTGTTTGGAAAGATGTCTGGTTCCATTGACTTACATTAAAGATAAATGAGGTTTTTGGCCTCTCCTGTAAAGTTGCCATTTTGGAGATACTTGTTTTTCTTTGAACAGAGACGAAATATAACAACTGCATTCATGATCTAAAATGATTAGCAAACCTACATGAGTATTCTACAAACCTACATGAGTTCTGTAAGTTATGTTGATAATAGCGGGAAACCGGGGGGGGGGCTTTCCTTCATCAAAGCCAGTTGATGGGAAGCCTGGTCAGCTTTATTTCTCACAATTAGATCAAAAAGTACATGACAGCCACTTGCAAGGAAGTGTTTAACGAATGCGAGAGAATGGAGCTAAATGACTGAACGTTAAAAATGGATTCCACAGTGCTGCATGAGAAGTTATGAACCCTTTTGCACTATGTGTGTTTGTGCATAAGTAAGTCTGAGCTAAAATAAGATCTGGTAGAACATTTCTGCCTGTTAAAAGTTTCCTAAAGACCACCTGGAGGAGCCACATAATGCTATGTGGATGGATAGAGCAGAAATAGATGTTTATGGATCAATTGAGAGATGTCATGTTTGGCAAAAAACTGAATGCTACATTCCAGCATATGAACCTCAGCTTTGAAACATGGTGGTGGTAGTATCGCGGTTTTGCAGGTAGGGCAGCTCGCCGACATTTGATAGAGGCATGAATTCTGGATCGAATCAAGAAATTGTACAAGAGAATGTTGGGTTTTGGAATGGCTGAGTCCGGTTCTCAAGCTTAACCTGGATATGATGAGGTGGAACCAAAACCGTGTGGGCAGCAGTTATAGGAACACTGTAGATGAAGTCATTGCTGATCAAGGGAGCCATACCAGTCCAGAGCTTCTCATACTTTTGCCATCAAAATGAATTCCATATTACTTATTTCAACAAGTGTGTGGCAAATTACACGGTTTGTGCTATTTGCTTTATCAGCTTCTTATGTTTTTAGTTAAATGAAGATCTGATCACATCATATTTTAGGTTACATTTATGTCATAAATTGATGAAGCGTTCGAAAACTTTCAGGCCGCACCATAATGTCATGTTTTCTTGACATTTAAGTGGGAGCTTTAATGTAGGAAGTGAAAGGATGTTTGCTATTAGTGCATCAAAGGAAGCATATCAGAATCGTTCACAGCAAACAGTAGGAAATGCAGGCCTTACTGCTACTGAGTGGTTGGCAAAATGATGAGCTCATTGTCTCAGACTCATGCCACCATGCGTGTACAGTACTATCATTAGAGCTCAAAGCACTGAACAAACAGCTGTGTTGAAATACAGTGTTTTATATTGTTGTGTCTTCACCGAAGGTCCTTAGGAGCCCATTCCAGCCCATGTACCTCACTGAACATTCACTGCTTGTATCTTTATGAATGATTTTAAACACATTTTAGGCCAAATGTTTCATTTTAAAGCAGCGTCTCGGGCATCGGGACGCATCTCTGTAACTGTTATGTGTAATAACTTTATATGAGGAAGCTTTTGGAGGCTGTGAAGCTTTCAGACGTCTGGTGGTTTTTTCACCACCACTCTGAACGGTTATGACTTCTCTAGAGCAGAGCATTTAACAATAACTACTCTGAATGACTCTGTTTACATGTAAACTATTTTATTATACAGATATTTGTATAACTGTATATTATATACAGAAATTACCATTCATGTGGTAAATGGGCAAAAACAAGCCTACGATAATTTCAACTTCTCTTTATAGACACTGGGTATGTAAATGCTATGCTAATGGTAATTCATGTGAACAGTTTTAGCCGTTTTAGATTAAACAATGACATTTAAAGCTTGTAAAAGACCATTGCATGTCTTTAAAATGTCTTTAATGTCTGCCATTAAAGGCAGAAAAAATACTGAGGAGAAATGCTGTGATGCTCATGGGCACAATGTGTTGCCATTTGAGAATAGATCTGACAGATTTAAATAGCGCTTACTAAAGGGAGCCGAGAGGCCGGATGAGTGATGGAGAGAATATGAGATTTTTAGGGGATCACTAAAAGCAATGGCGTGAGTCAGAGAATGAGAGAATGAGAGAGAGAGAGAGAGAGAGAGAGAGAGAGAGAGAGAGAGAGAGAGAGAGTGGAAAACCTCTTATGTTTGATGAAAGAGAGATCAGAAGGTAGACGTAACAGCTTTACCATTTAGTATACACGGTCACTCTCAGCGCAAAGGCTCCTGTGCAAAGGCTCCTGTGTAAAGGCTCCTGTGTAAAGGCCCCTGTGTAAAAGCCCCTGTGTAAAAGCCCCTGTGTAGTACCAAAACAGTTCTTTTAACAACCACCTACAACATACCTCTCCTCAAAGTAAGGGATCATTTAACCATACAAAGAATTCTTATACCACCATAAGATGTTTGACATCTTACACAATACCTATCAATCCCTATATAACACAAAGCGGAAACCACCAGGGCCTTTTTGACATTTAGAGGAAGTCTGTGAAATGTCTAACGTCTCATATTTAGTTTGTTTATTATTTAATAAAATGTTTTTCTGTATGTAAACCGTTTTTCAGGAATACTTTTTGGAAATCCTTAAAACAGCTAACAGAAATGTGCCCAGTCAGGATGCTCTGTGGTGTCTGGACTGGAGTTCTGAAGTGTTAAAATAACAACCATCATCAATAGTAACTGACAGCAGAATCTAGAAATCATTGTTTCACTTCCTGTGGGTGGTTCCGTTGTTGTGAGTAAAAACCTTACTCTAGGCTTCATTGAAGTGCTAGACTCTTGCTAAACTGTGACCACTGGCTGTGTAAACAGGTGGTAGCTTGACAATGCATTTTACTGCAGCTGTGCTGTACGTCTGGGCTCTTTACTGGAGGTTTATAATGTTGGGTTTTAAATAAAGCATGGAAAGTCTTTTCAATGTCCATGATTCATGTAAACTGGCATGATGCTGATAACATGATAGCATAGCATTAATATATAATCCTAGTTGGGGAAATTATATATGTGTTTTTCCTCATTTTACAGCATTAATGGTCCCAACTGAAAGCCTAAACACATACACTTACAAACTGAACCTAGATCTACCTCGATTAGCATCACAGGGAAATGTGCTAGTACAGTTTTAGTACAGTACCCTGGAGTCTTCTAAACATCATTCTTGTCAAATATAATATAGGGGTCTTCACATACTATGTATATGACTATGATAAGCTCACCAGTTACAAAACATCTTACCTTGTGTGTTTAAGGTGGTAGTAACCTCAGGCTCCTGCAAATGGCACTGCATGAGGATGATGGGTCTGTAAATACCTGCTAGGTGTGAGTGACGGGATTTATAGATTGAGAGGAGGACTTACTGTGCAGGGGGTGTCTCATTCCATTTGTGGGAGATGTGTCCAAAGCAGATGTTGATGATTGGCTAAAAGGAGTGACTGTATTTGGGCATGTCAAAGACCATAGTGTGAAGGAAGTAGATGAATCTGCAGGTGTATGGAAGCGTACGGTCATACAGGTCTACCAGTGGCTGAAATCCCAGTCTACATGGAATTCTCCTTGGAATTGTGCCAGGGATGGCATCCACCAAATCTGGCCCGACTGCACTATTCTTTGATGTGAGAATGTCTGGACATCGATGTGGCCTACATCCAGAAACTTACCAATCCAAGCCAAATCCAATCACAGCTGTTAGTGGTGTCTGTGGAGGTATTACATGCTACTATGTACGTTTCAGTCACAGGTGTCTCTTGTTTTTGCCCGGTGAGCTGTGGAGAGTTGATTTCATAGCATGATTCAGGTGAACTCTAGTAGGGTAAGCAAGTCTTTCGGGGCACTGTTCATTATATAATGTAGAGTATTGTCTTCCAAGCCTGATGAGATGCTAAATAGCCCAGTTCAAACCATCTGCTGATCTTCTCTAAGAGACATTTGCCCTCTTTTGTCCAATCAATAGCATTTATTATTGATTTCCGGCCACAATGTGGCAGAATATTGACATTTTAACAGACTACCTTCTTATGAATAAAGGTTTTGTGTGACTGACATGTGACTGTAGACCTTCCGTTGTACTAGCCCTGCAAGCAGAATAACTCAACTCAACTGCAACAACATATAAACACATGATATAGCATATGCAGACATGCACACATGCATTTTTGCCTGGGCAAAGCAGAGAATCACTGTATATATTGAGATGCCTAGAAACAGTCAGAGACTCCATAGAGCCAGTGCAGGGAGGAGGAGTTTATGCTCCAGAATACCTTGGTAACAAGCTGCCTCAGCATCCAGAGAAGAAAAAAAAAGGGAGGTTGGGGAGGGGGGTTTACAGCAACTCCAGCAGCTTTTTGACCGTGCTAACTGATAAAAGACGATCAATGCTGGTGCTTGTGCAGTGTAGTGATAGACAAAAACAAACAGACGTCCCCATGGATTTAGCTGTCTTGATTAGCTACGCTAACTTAGATCCTCTCATTTGTTGATTAGGTATTTCAGTGACTCCTCCTCTTCCCTTCACCAGAGTTTTATTGGCTCCAGGTCCTTTGAGCATGCTCCCGCCTCTTCCCACAAACACATCATTGCCTCTCGGTGTTCCAGTGAGAGAGAGAGAGAAAGAGGATGAGAAAGAGGAGAGGGAGAGAGAGAGGGGGGGGTGGTCGAGGGAGGAAGGGAGGAAGGGCGGGAGAAAGGGAAAGAGGCAAAGGGAGGGAGGGGGGGGAATAGCTGTGGAAAGCAGAGGCTGTGAGCTGTCTGGCTGGTGACAAGGGCAGGCAAGCAGAGAGAGAGGAGGAAGATGCAGAGTGCAAGCGAGGTCCTCCAGCTCAATGGTGCTCAGCGTGGGCACTACAGAAAGGCGGCTAGCGGAGGGATTTGAAGGATTCCTCTGCTCAAGGGCAGACAACTGATCTGAGACTTGTGAAGTTTCTCAGCAGTGAGGATGCGCGTTCCTTTCCTGCACCAGGGGGCTTGATGCTGGAGTGTGCTTTCCGCGTGGCAGAAACCTAAGATCACTGGAGGCATGATGGATGGACTCTCTATTGGGAACCTGGGATCACTCTCTCTGGGCTTGCTATAAGCTCCTCTGGCTGATCCATGTGTCAGGTAGACTTCTTGCCCATGTTTCCTTTACTCTCTCCTGCTGCTGTCTGTCAACGTCTTCTCCACACTCTGGCGCATGGCTGCGAATGGCATGCCTTAATCGGAAGGCGACAGCGGGTGTCTTTTTCCTCTCTATCAGAGTAAATGGTATTCACCCCGTCTTTCTGTCTTGCACTCTTTCTTAAAGACACATCTGTCAGCTGTACAGTTAGGGAGGTTCTGTTTAATGAAATTCATGTGCAAATTTGCTTTGTTGCAAATGCCTGCGCACTCACAAGCTTTGGGAGTGGAGTATCATACCAATTGCATGGAGACAACTGAGATAGTTGGGGTTTAGAGACATGTGGGAGACTAACGGTGAGATCCGTGGGCACAAAGGACGCTGGTAACGATTCGGTCCACTCCAGGGAAACAGTCGTCTCTTCCCCGCGAACGCTCGTCTGAATTCTCTTTGCGTTTGCGGTCATAACAGAGGACATTCCGCAGATCGGATTAATCTATGTCTGTGTCTCTCTGCTTGCCACACTTGGATCTCATGGAACAAACTGGCATATCACATCATAGGACCACTTACCTCATCTCACTCACCCTGGTGAAGGTGGAGACGACGGAGGACCATGGGACGGAAAAGGCCAGGCAAAGTGTGGAGGGGGAGACAAGTCAAGCCGAAGGGAAACAGCCGCCTCCAAAGACAGACTCCAGCAATGGGGTTCAGCTTCCACAGAGGCATGAAGAGGTCACTGAGCCAGAGGCCAGGCAAGATGTCCAGCTCATAGCAAAGCAGGAAACACTTCCAAGCCCAAGGGACCATAAAGCACTTCTTACAGATGGTGCTCACCCCGGTGACAGGCAAAAATCAATAACCTCATCCGCAACTGAAAACGGCAGGGTAAGAGAAGCCACAGGAGCAGCTCAAACATCTACAGCCAAGGAAGTACCAGAACTAAGCCAAGCCCCAGCAATGAGCAATGTCCCAGGACGTGTTAGCAAGAGGCCTATGTCCCTTCTGAAGGCACACAGTGGTGCCCTCAGTAGCCGTGAACTGAGAGAGGCAAGAGACAGCATGCATGCCTCCTCCAAGAGCCTGGATCGTAAGGACAGCAGGTCTGGAATCCAATCCCCTGCCAGCCCTGCTCCTGGCTCCTTCAGGGCATCTTGGGCTGTGTGTGAGGCCAAGCCCTGTCAGGAAGATCTGAGAGAAGGCACCGGGGCCAAAGCATCTACAGAAGTGGTGATAGCCATGCGGACCCAGAGCCCAAGAGCAGAGAGGCTGAAAGCAGGGTCTACATCTCTTCCAGCTCCTGTCACCGTGGTGACCAAGCCCCAGCGCAAGGGGAAGAGTCGCACCTTGGACAACAGTGACCTGAACTGCTTGTCCGAGGACCTCCTGAAAGGAAAAGGTGGACAAGGGACAGCAGACATGAGGGGAGGTCAGTCACAGGGGGGCGCAACCCGAGATCGCAAAATGCTCCGGTTTATTAGCGGCATTTTCAACAAGAGTACACAACTCCCGGCCAGCACTGGCACGGTACCCCAAACTCCTGGCTTGTCCCAGAGGGAGTCCAGTGAGGATGAAGGTAGGAAAGCATCTTCCAGTCTCGTTCATAACTCATGTCATGCCGGGTCATGTGATCAAAAAGACAGCACAGGGTAAAGTGGTGTACTTGAAGGGAAGAGACAGTCACCTCAGGTCTCCTGTGATGGTTGGTAGAGAGATAAATGACATATGAAATCATATATACATTAGGCTGAGAAAAAAGAAACCAAGAATGGCATTTGTAGTGAATCCAGGAGCTGTGGCATAAGTTAAAGACATCTGAGTCTTTCCTGTGTTGTCACCCCTCCAACTGTCCCAGTTCCTGATCCGGAACAGTTGGAATAGGAGACGAATTTGATAATGCCTACGCCGAAGGCTGTGCAATTACAGCCAATGTCCTAATCCCATCTTTGATGTTCCACCCACTGCCTGTTTTTTTATCCCAATCATTTTCCTCCGTGGCAGCTCCCATTCTTTTCATGCTGCAATCTCCCATTCCAAACCATGTCAAACCAGCCGTTTGATACTCCCAGATTTATCGGCTGCTCCCTTTGTTAACTAAGGCCTTTTTTAAAAAATGAAAAGCCGCGTTTTCAAATGCATTTGATACCCTGAGGTGCAAATTTAGATAGTGTGAAGGAGGCCTAAGAGTCTCTGGCAGACCATCAGTGAGTTTTAGCAGATGCATTTAGACTATGCTCTTTAAATCGGGGCTTTGGAGAACATACAGTCATATGTATTATCCATGGGTCTTTGAGAGCGCAGTGTTACCATATAGCCTGTACTTGAAGTAGGCCCATGGTAGGTACCTGAACTTTCCGGTAGATGTTTGGTTATACGGTGTATATAGACTGTATGAATCAGACATGCGAGAACAAAGAACATCCTGAACTCTTAAACTGTAACAGTGTAATACATGATGGTGCTTCAGGCACACTGTCGGTGAGGGCGTGATTATGTCTGCATGTGTGTGGTCCGTGAACTGCGAGCGCTGGCTGCTGCGCGTCTGTGTGCAAACCAAACGCATGCGCGCAGGAAAATATTTACGTATGTGTTCTCCAGGCGAGCTGACGGAGCGGCTGGAGGTGAGGTTGTCATGGCAACAGGCAGGCGGACGGAGCTGCCTTGTTGTACGGCTGCGTGATGCCAGGGAGAGTGTCCCCAGCCCGATGAATGGCTGTGTATGTGTGTGTGCGGAGGGGTGGGTGTGGGGGAGTCGGTGAGGGCGTGGGGGGGGGCTTTTTGAAAAGAATCCAAAAACAAGGAAAATAGGCTTTAGAATGTGACACATAGAGCATCCTTCTTTCAACCCCGGCCACTCCGGATATGCTGCTGTATATAAAGGCTTCGGGATCTGCATAAGGATGGTGCTGTCTGGTGGTCCCGTCTCATAATGCCCTCATAGAAGTGTACTGAATTGGGCTTTTTGGAGGGAGGGGAGGAGCGGCGTCTTTACGCGAAGGCCTGCATTTCAAACAGGAAGTTGGAGGTTGAAAGTGACGAGTTCAGAAACCTTTTCTTTATCTTGGCCACAAGCCTCTGCTTGTGTGTGTGGAGGCAGCAGGCCTGCTGGTCAAGTTGTGCAGGTCACAGTGTCATAAAACACACTGGTTACAAGGTCACAGCTGCCCCTCCTTTGCACGTCTCCATCAAGCCACAACTACTGACAAAGTGATCACAGGCAGGACAATGTGCTACTCCATCAGTCACTCTTGACAGCAGAACAGCTGGGTTTCAGCCACTCCTGGCTGACAGACGGAGAGAGAGAGAGAAAAAGAGAGAGAGAGAGAGAGAGAGGTGTGAAAGTGAAAGAGAAGAGAATCTGTAGATAGTCAAGCCTCTTCCACTTTACAAAATATGTGCGTAGCATCAGGGTTGGAGAGAGTACTGAAAGACCTTGGGTAAGTAAGATTGTTGTTACTATAGTGATAATTAAACTTAATTCCATTCAGTCTAATAATTTAATTCAACTACAGTATACCAAAACACTATCAGGCTACTTCTCCAGTGCAGTAATTAAATATAGATCAGCTAGTAAGTAATCATGCTAAAACTAAAAGACACATTACAACATGTGAATAGACAATAAGCCACAGGCAAGATGTGCAAGAGCAGTAACTGTACATCAGAGTGTCAGAAAATCAGAACTGAGGTGCAAACCCCAGTTAGCATATGCAGTAGAGTGAAATACAGCTTAGTGTTAAGTATACATGTAGGAAAGTATAGTGTGTTGAGGTGGCCAGGTGTGCAGTTAAGTATGGGGTTATAAACAGTAGACGCATTTTTGATATGTAGCAGCTAATGTTCAGGGAAACAGCTAAAACAGCCATGCAGCTTACAGTACACATAGTATAAAGCTCAGTATATAAAAAAGCACAGAGCTCAGTTAAGTAATTGGATACAAGTACAATTGTGCATACAGGAACTTTGAACTGGCCTGGACTTTACATCCTTCTGAATATCTATGTATTCAGATGTCAGATATTTACCATGATGATTCATAAAATGATTCATATACCACTAGGGTTAGGGTTAGGGTTTTCCAACACTGGTCCTGAGGCCACAGGGAGGCTACACAGGGCTGGGTTTACTGAAAGCAAGATTGGTTCAGATTTGACTCAGATAAATAAAAGACTCCCAAAAGAACATTTTTGTTTTTGGTAAACTCAGCCCTGTGTAGTATATGACCCTGGACACTAACAGAAGAAATAGAAGTTCAGATCACTGGCCGTGATCGTCAAAAGAAACTGTGGGGTATTCAATATTTTGTTACTGTGTTAATTTGTAGGATATTGATTCACTGCAGTGCTTTTGTGCATCTAAAATGTTATTTTTTATGCTATATATTTAACTTATTGATAAAACCAGTTAGACTGGCTGATAAATCATTACTAGAGCATCTCCAAAAGAGCTTTGCAAGTCAATGGAAACAGATATTTTTCCAAACGGTTTTGGGCCATTTCTGTTTGTCCATTCATCATGACATTTCCACACAATGTAAACTTCAGCTTCTGCGTTCAAATGATGCACAAAAGTAAAATCAACAAAAATGGAGATACATGGCCTACTTTAAGCTGGACATGTCAGAAGAGTATTATAATCAAGCCTTTTGACTTTCCTGATATATTAGATTAATAGCAAAGAGCTGGTTTGGGTTTAGGGCAAGCTACGGATTCTTATAGAGAGTAACCATGTGATGAGTTCTTCATTTGCCCATTAGATTTATCTATACACTTGAGTGGACTAGAGACGATGGGCTATATTAAAGCACGAGTACAGTGAACACAAGGCGTCTTTGGACCCAGCATGTGGTGCAGTACAACTGGATATTCTAGCATTGTTGACTTCAGAAAGGCTAAGAGTTCATATTTCAGTTCCATCCTATTATTATGAATGCTGCATGTTATTTTCAGAACTGTAATCTTTCTTATGTGCTTGAACAAGGAGTCTGACTGCCTGTGAACTGTCTTTCTTTTTCTTCAAAGCATCGTGTGCCAACAGTCAGGAATGGACCCTAAATCGCTCTATTCCAGAGCTGAGACTGGTAAGACAACTACTCTGTTATCATCATCCAATTAACAGACAGCATCATCTGCACAGGGATGTGATGGAGAACAAATGCACATAGATGATTTGACATGGCACATACTCACATTTCATTTCATTGGACTTATTTATCGATATTCTTTAAAGCATTCAAGTAGATGTTACTCGTTTTTAGTGAACACGGCTGCAGAATCCACCAACAATTATCAAATTTGTGACCAGAAAATGTATTCATGGTCTGGATTCGAAGACCTCCCCCATAGCACATCACATATGCTTATGGGCATATTCTATATAGTTCAAAAATTCCCCCCACCATAACAAAACTGCATCACACTCTTCAGTGTAGCCTTTTACACCACAGGTCTATTTATTCTGAATGTCGAAGGCATCATGCTGGCCATACAATTGTGAAAACATAGTGTTGTAGTAATGCTTCATACAGCAGACAGCAGTGCAGTACTTTCACCATTAGTGAAAGTTATGCAAAGTGCCTATGATAGTACTTAGTCTGTGTAACCTTATTTGATTCTAGTAGAGTAGAAATCCTATACCCCAGGAATCAGGGGAACGGATTTCTACTCTACTACTACTCAATAGGGTTACACAGACTAAGTACTGTCATAGGCTCTGACCATCACTGACCATCAGCTACCAGTTTTAGTGTTGTAGGCACCAATCATTTTCCTGCCAGAGCCATTCCAGGCCCCCACCCAGACAGGACACTGCACTAGGCATATAGCTAGGTGTATACATTCATCGCCAAAACAATAGCAGCACAAATAGTTTCCGTCATCCGACAGTAATGAAACCTGGTGGGTAAGTTTGGCATTGTGAGACATACAAATGATTTCATTTTCACGCTCGACCACACATCCAGGAACCAGTAACGGGCCTTTCGCTGTACCTGACTGACCCAACAGCCACGAATGCAGACATTCAGTGAGCAGTGATGCCCTCCATGGCAGACGACTGCACAAAGCAGGACTACATGCACATAGGCTGCCCTTAACAATACCATAAGGCATTTTGTGTTAGCAAATATGGCGTCCCAATGCCAAACTGAGAGACACTACTTCTGTATCAATAAATATTGCCCACATTTATATTCCTTCCAAATAGCATTCCAGTTCTATACTTTCTTTGTGGTGCAACTTTTAACATTGAGCCTGATTTTAATGGGGTGGCTGTTTCATATTAGAACTTTTACCTAACCATACAACTTAACTTCAAACTTTAACAACTGTTAAATATTAATGCTGTATCCAATACCCTGCCATGGACTGGCAACCTATCCACAGTGTTTCCTGCCTTCCACCCAATGATCGATGGGATAGGTTCCAGCATACCCCTTCCATCTGAAAGGATAACCAGCTCAGAAGATGAAAGAATGCATCAGCTGTATCCAGTTTAGAAATCTAAATACGGTAGTGCAGCTCCAACGAAGTAGGCCTAACAACACTTAGGCTAGAAGTTTCTGTACACAGTTGTTTCAAAGTTGTGCAACTCGGTGCCCTTTTGAAGTATGGGGTTTACCCACCTTTGCTTCCTCCACTGGGTATCTGCATCCAACCACTGTTTTCTGGTTGTTGCTTATGCTTTCAGAGTCCTGAGAATTGGCAATTCAGTTAAGCATGAAAACACAGTTGCTCAATCCCTCTGATAGTGATGTCTCAACATGAGTGTTAGTGTGCAATGTCGTAACTGTAAATGTTGTGTCTTCTTTGTTATTAATATCCATCTCTGGGTTCATGCAGGGGGTGCTGGGTAGCTTGCGGAGCGGAAAAACTGCACTAGTAAACAGGTTCATCACAGGAAGCTACCTTCCCCAAGAGTCACACGAGGGTAAGAACTTTGGCCTCTTTCTTTTTTGTCTGGTCGTCAGATTTCACAATGATGGTTAGGGTTGGTCTCTGCATATTAGAAGGGTGGATACTTTCAAGCGATTGTGAACGTATTATTGCTTTTTTTAATTACTGCAGTTATGCTTTTTTGTCATTCAGCATGGTTTAATGTTTTTTTTCACAATGCTGGTGATAGGAACCAGAGGTGACCATTTCTACAGCATAACTATTGTACTACTAAACCAAACGCACGTTTTTGTCACGCCTCCGCGTCTCCCCGGCTTCTCCGCTCTTCAGGACTCCACTTCCCAGAGGGCCATCTTTGATGACGTCATGTCTATGCGCCCCCGTTCGGACTCCGTGACTCGTTCTAGCTCGCCCGAGTTTTAACCTCAGCTGTATCTAATCACTGCATGTATTTAAGGCTGTGTTTCACACGGGTTCCCTGCGAAGCTTTGCCAAACTTAGTTTAGTGATCCTGAGCGGACCGTTCTCGTGTTGTCTCATTCTGGTTTTCGACTCCCTTCGTTTCTCTACTACTCTTTCGTTTTATCCCTTTGGCTCGGACTCTACGGTTTGTACCTGTGCTTCCTCACTTTGGTTTTCCCCTTCGGTCTTCCCCTGTAAACCTGTTTGCCCTCGCTGCTTGTTCTACCTGGTTCTGACCTCCGCCTGTCTCTGACTCCGATTTAGCTTCTCCCCTTGTTATACTGTTTACTGTTGCTGGCTGAGCTTGCCTGTTTGTGAATAAACCGTTCCTGGTTTTTTAATTCTGCAAACGTCGGTTTCGAAGTCTTTTGTCTAACAGTTTTACAGTGTTGATTGTGGTACAATAGTGGGAAATAAAACTTCTTTGGGGATGACTTTGCTTTACAATACCTTCATGAGCCTACATACCATAAAGCACTAAAGTTAGTATTAGTCATGTTTTGCCTATTGCTCTTACACATAGTGGAACCCAACCCCAGCTTCAACCCATCCAGAGAAACCCTCACACACTAGGGGGCAGTGAACAGGGCTGCCCTGTCCACAGCACCCAGGTGGCAGTTGGGTGCCCTGCTCATAGGCACCACCAGGGAATCCCTAACCACCAGCCCACAGCTGCCCCTTAAGGGCCTAAAGCATATCACAAACTATGTCTCAGTCATCAGACAACATATAACTAACCCCGGTGTGTAATACCTAATATGGTGTGCCTCTAGAGCCATTAAAGACTTTGGGCTACTATCATCACCTCTGTGATGGGCTGAGATGTGGCAAGTTCCTGTAGATCGCTAGATTTCCCATCAAACTTCTTAGAATGACTTTGTTTACATCATAACGATTCAATTATGCAGAAATTGGAGGAAGTCCCTTTGAAAAAGTTCTTTACAGGGTTTAATCCGAACAGTTCTACTGGTTTTGGCAGGTTAATGCTGGCTAGGCAGCTCTGTTTGAGGTTTCCTCATAACGTTGGTTTTCACAGCTTACAAGTGCGTTAATGAGTGTCATAAGCGCAAGAACATTTTCATATGTCACAAACCTATACAGCCTCTAATGCACATGAAGATAATAAACCGATAACACAAGCCACTGGATAAGCTCCAGTGATGCATTTGTGAGAGATAAACAGTGTCTGTTGGAGTACGTGACAGACGTTCGCTCAAAGTGTTCTGCAGATCATTCCAATCCAGCTCCGCTATGGCCTTTCTATACCCCACTCTTCACTCACTCACATGTTAGAGAAACCACTCTGCTCCGTGTCTGCTCTATGCAATGTTTGGTAGCAGTTTGTAGCAGTCTATAATTTTGCAATCAGCCCCCATCCTCTGGGATTTGGGATGTGGGTTTACGCTATGTCAGTTCTATGCACCGAACTCTTATTATCCAGCTATACCAGAGTGAATACAGTTTTCCATTCTATGGCACCTTTAGGGGGTTAGATTGCAAACATGTGTGTGGAAGTGGGGTTTGGAGATGGAGGGATATTGAGAAAGTCGCACCAAATTAGAAACACAACACGATCCACAAATTAGAGACTGTTCACATTAACAGCTAACATCTCTCGGGTAAGTTTTATGCTTGGCATAGAACCAGTGGCTATGACCCTGTGTTGGACTACAGGTGAAGTAAGCTTTTATTTTTAACCTGCAAAACATTTTTGTCAGTCATAGTATTAATGGAGAAATAACTATTAATAAAATATGACCATGAATATGTTATACTCTCACCATCTAAAGAAATACATGTACAGTATATCCATTTTTATCAATATTTACTTTTATGAATCATTAGAACACAGCAGCTGCCGTTTACACTGTGTGCAAATATCACGATGAATGAATGAAGGTTTTTGGGCTCTCCTGTAAAGCTGCCATTTTGGAGAACCTTGTCTGTCTCTGGACAGTAACGAAATGCAGATACCTCAGAAAATCAAGTTTAATGATTCTTTAAGGCAAAACCAAACCCTTGTTTCACTGTTTCTTCTCTCTTCCCTGTCCTTTTCTCTTAACAGGTGGGAGATATAAGAAGGAGGTGTTGGTGGATGGACAGAGTCAGTTGTTACTGATTCGGGAGGAAACAGGCCTACCTAGTCCACAGGTTAGCGAGTAACAGTGTGTACTCATGTGAGTCTGTCTGGGACAAAGTACTAGGAATTAAACCAAGAATTCCCACAAATCACACCAACTTCAAAAGTATGATTCACTCTGAGAACAAATATAAGCTCCCTGGCCAAAAAAACAAAAAAACAAAAAAACAATCACTTTGCGTGTTTAAGGTGGTAGTACCTTCAGGCTCCTGCAGATGGCGCTGTACGCAGATGGTGGGGCTATAATTACCTGTGGGGTGTGAGTAATGGGATCCATAGATTGAGAAGAGGTGCTGTCTCATTCCAGTTGTGGTAAACGGCTCCAAAGCAGATGTTAATGATTGGCTAAAAGGAGAGTCTGCATTTGGGGTGTGTCAAAGACCATAGTGTGAAGGAAGTAGCTGAATCTGCAGGTGTATGGAGGCGTACGTCATACGGGTCTAAAATCCCAGTCTACAGGGAATTCTCTTCAGAACTGTGCCGAGGAAGGCATCCCCCAAATCTGGCCCAACTGCACAATTATTTGATGGTAGAGTGTCTGAACATTGATGTGGCCCACATCCAGAAACTTGTCCAGTCCATGGCAAATCAAATCACAGCTGTTGGTGCTCAGGGAGGTATTACGTGCTATTAGGTGTGCTTCAGTCACAGGTGACTGATATAGTGATCAGATGAATCATTGTGTGCGCACTGTGAACCATAAACTGAAACTTTTTCCTTTCTCCGATTTGGGATTGTAGTTCAGTAACTGGGTCGATGCCGTCATCATGGTGTTCAGCTTGGAAAATGAAGCCAGTTTTCAAGAAATCTACAAGTGTTTCAGCGAACTGAGTTCCCACCGAAACACTGCGGACATCGCCCTCACAGTTGTGGGAACACAAGGTACGGGGCACACAAATCCAACCTTTCCAAACGACATTCCAAAGTCACATTATCCCAATATTAGGAACTCTGGGTCTAAGTAGATGTTCTCGATAGGAAATCTAAATAGATTTTAGATTGGGGGATTCGCTTTACAACATCTTCATGAACCTCCATACCACAAAGCACTATGTTAGTATTAGAACCATGTTTTGCCAATTGTTCTTACACACAGAGAAACCCAACCCCAGCATTTAACCCCACCATCCATCCAGTGAAACACTCACACACTAGGGGCAAACATCACCAGTTCCTCTGAAATATGTGGCTGTTAAGGTGCTGAAGCATGAATGTTACTACATGCAAGCTAACACGGCTGCACACCACATTTTTAATTCTAACACAGGAAACCTCACTAAAACGACACACACAAACCAGTGAGCTTTGTCAAATGAGGCAGTTAAGCTCACTTGGCAACTGTAGCCTGCAGTTTGAGTAGCTCCTGCTTTGAGAAGCCCCAAGTTTGAAGCGTTTATATCTAATCACAGGTGGTGATCTTCTTAAATCCCATTCATTTTTGTCATAGGGAAACCAACACAGACCGGGAATTCCTAATATGAGCATGAAGCAGACTACAGAATGATGCATGAGCTCATGATACAGACAAGAATAACTTGATCCTAGATCAGCTCCTTTACAGGTGGTAACGCAGAGTCTATGGGCTTCTCTCCGCAGATAAGATTAGCAGCACTAATGTCCGTGTGATCGAGGATAAGAGAGTGCAGCAGCTTTGTGCCGACGTGCGACGCTGTACCTATTATGAGACCTGTGCCACCTATGGACTCAACGTGGACCGAGTCTTCTCTGAAGGTAAGGCTCTCTTCTGGCCAGTGATGTGAAATACCGGGATCGTGTTCCAGCAATAGGGTCAGTCAAATTTCAGCTTTGGGGTTTTGAAATTGGACTAATTGCATGTGCTATTAGAAAGCCATTCAGTCCATCCAGGACATTCAGCAAGCAGGAAGTTCAGCCATTTGTTACCCTGAAATGATCTTAATTTGAATTATTAATTAATTCATTCGTTCCAATTCAAGCCAATTAAATATTTTTACAACCAACCATGCATTCATCCTTTTATGCATCCATCCATGCATCCATCTATGATTCTGTATTGTTTCTTGCCCAACAATGTTCTGACATGCATTGGGCAAGCCAACCACACAATCATTGTGAAACTTTACAATGAACTTAACAAATCCTAACTCGTATCCATTTAACTAGAGACCAATTAATACGTCCATGGTGTTACCCCAAAGCACCTGAAGCCCTTAAAATGTAGCTTCTACCTTCCTGATACATTATCAGAAGGAGTTTGCTAGTCTTTAGACCAGGTAATCTCACCCTAGGGACTGGTGCTAATTGCTCTGGGTATTAATTGCCCATTTACAGGCCATAAACTTAAGGCCTGTCCTGAAACAGTTACGGTTATGGTTTAGGAATGTGACTGGATTTGCATGATACGAGTAGATTTGATTTATTTATTCAGATATCCATTCAAATCTTTACTCATCCATCCACCCTTATGAAACGATAATATATGGCAATGTATTGGAAAATATAGTGCAATATGTTAAATAATACAATGTCATATATGGGAAACAAGTGCATATATTTATATAGTGATAAATATATTATGATATATTGTATTATACATAAGGAATTGCCGCTTTTCATATATCGTATGTATGGTAGTATAATATATATTTACTTATATACTGTAATATATTTCATTTTATATGTAATAGACATCATATGTATTTCTCCATATGTGTTTGCATATATGATAATATATATAGTTTTATATATGTGAGAATATTTTCATACATACATGTGGCAATATACAGTATGTATATGATGTCTATTACATATAAAATGAAATATATTGCAATATATAAGTAAATATATATTATACTACCATACATACAATATATGAAAAGCGGCAATTCCTTATGTATTATACAATATATTGTAATATATTTATCACTATATAAATATATGCAAAATATATGCACTTGTTTCCCATATATGACATTGTATTATTTAATATAGTGCACTATATTTTCCAATACATTGCCATATAGTATCGTTTCATAAGGGCATCTAGTAACACAGAGCTTTTTATATATCAATCCATTCGTTTAGGGTTACTCCATCTTAAGATTCACAAACTTCATTCAGAAAATGATAGTAATCGTTTCATGGATGTCCTTTGAACTAAGTGGTCCTCATTTGGCAATTAAAGATAATTGGACAATTAGCCAGCTAAGCAAATCAAAGATCATCTGAGAATTGACTGAGCTGAAATTTGATCCCTGGCCCTTTTAGATCACAGTATGTTCGTGGCAATGTGCAATCTTTGATTCGCTAATGAACCATTTACCTCTCAGTATCCCAGAAGATAGTAGCAGCTAAGAAGCAAGCTGCTCTTCTGGCATCCTGCAAATCCCTTCCCAACTCCCCCAGCCACTCTGGATCCACCACGCCAGTGTCTGCTCCATTCCCAGGACAGGTAGTATGTTCCTGCAGACTGTCTGCTTTTTGGCAATGTAACATCTGTTTTATGGTGGTCTTGGTCCATGTATGGGTCTGGTGTGAATACAGAGTAACAGGAGTCGTACATAACGGGTCAAACGTATTTAGCACAGATACATTTTCAGTGTTACGTCTTTACAGTGATCATAGGTGACCAGCTCTGATCTCAGGTATGAATGGGCTTCACTCCCAATCTTGAAGATACATTGCTATTGTAATGAACCTAAATGGTCACTGGAAATGAACTTAAGATCCATGGACATGGATTTTCCAATGGAATGCACTTGCCCTGGGCCAGGATTAGCTTCAGCTATCCATTTTGTAATGTACATTAGTGAGGATCTTGATGTCTGTATGTACTATGAAGAACTGGCTTTTCCGGTTATGGGCATTAGTTGAAAACTATGAAGTATTAGCTTTTATTTGGCTGTTGCTAACTGATTAGCTGTCTGAAACTAACCTAGCTGAGCGCGAGACTAACTAGCCAAACCAACACAGACCAGCATGCATTTCTTCCATTCCCATTACAAAGATTTTATGTTAAAAAGGTATACTACATACTACTTGCATACTAAACCTACCTAAAAGTAGTATGTAGTATGCAGTATGTGACCAAACTGAGAATCCATAGTGCACTGAAGACACCCAGATGGTGTTTACTTCAGTCAGAGTATCTAGTATACAGGTGGAGCTATCTTCATGGTGTACTGCAATTACACATTTCCACCAGAGAGGTCTCCAAATTCCCCAAACTTACATAGTGCAGCTTTAGGGGTTTTAAACAGTGTCTTTATAGGCAGCTTTGTGAAGTACTTGCAACCAAATTGCATTTAAGACCATGCTAACATGGTCAACCAACAGCCCACCGTTAGCTGCTAGCAGACAAAACGTCTGCTATTTTAAAAAAAAGGATTGTTCCATTAATCTTCCATTAAAAATTGATTTTTTGTCAGCTTGTTTATGTAGCCATTTTTATTTTAGTTTAACCAGGTTAAATTGTATTTCTTTTTTTTTTTACTCAGATTACCTTGTAGATTTTTTTATATTATGTCTTCTTAATAAATACAATGTGTGCAATAGTGCAAACATGAAATAAAGTAGTAGTTAAGCCTAGAATACTTTTTAATCAGGTACTAAAATCAAACATCTGTGTCATAAAACACATCAAAAATAAGGTAATATTTGACAGAATATAAAAAAAATTACGTTTTCTGTAGTTGAAGCCATCCTGTACACCAGTGGAACGTGTTTGCCGAATGCTTTGTTAAAAAAGGCCCTAAATTTAGTCACCGTGAGAAAACCTCCCAACATTGTAGCTGCCTTTTCAAGACAAGTATCAAAACTTTCTTCCAGATTTGGCCGTATTAGCACCAATGATGGTCAGCTTTATATGTATTCCATAACATCAACAAGGTTTTCTCACGATGGCAGAGATTTAGGAGAAGCGGCATGTTCTCTCCTGGTGTTTGCCTGCTCTCCTCCCCCTCATTCTGTATCTGTTCCATTTAACATTCCTCTCTATCTGTCCTGTGTCTCTCTGAACCCCTCTCTCTCCCTCTCTCAGGCCAGTAATGGTGCTCAGAGTAGTGATTACTCCTCCTCTTTGCCCTCCACCCCTGTGATAAGTCACAAAGATATACGGGGAGGGGCAGGGGGAGAGGGGGGCTCACAGCGAAACGTTCCCCGCCGACGGACCTCCTTATTCACGGTTAGTTCTCCAGCTTCCATACAGTGCAAAAAAAAAAAAAAGAATTGCATAAGAATCCTAGCATGTCCAAATGGGAACAGCACAGAGACGTCCGGGGAGGGAGAGAGCCATTCCCAGTTCACATCATAAGATCTTTTTGAGATCGATGGATGATTGCAGAAATGCTATCATTTCAGAAGCCAAGTAACTCAGAGCATGTCAAAGAACCTCTCTGTCATTCTGTCTCTCATCTCATCCCATGTTTTGTTTCTGTCCTCCTCCTCCCCTGTCCGTCTCTGTCTCTGTGCATTGCCGGTGCTTTATCTGACATGCCTGCCATTTTAGAGCCGCCGGGGGAGTGACAGTGAGAGGAGAACCGCAGAAAGCAGAGCTGATGCGGGAAGCAGTAGACCAGTCGTTATTAGACAGGTAGGTCTTCTATCCTGTCTTTCAATTCCAACCCAAGGCCAATGAGTGATGTCATATCTGATGTAATGAGTGATGTAAAGCCACACCAGTTATTACATATATTACACATATTATAAAGGACATATAACAATGTCATATACACAGCTGGGGTACACTTACCTTGTATCTATACACAGTGTCCATTTTATCAGCTCCAAGCACCATGAAGGTGCACTTGGTAGTACTACAATTACAGACTGTAGTCCATCTATTACTCTGCATACTTGGTTAGGTGGTTTCACTCAGGACCCTCACAGGACCACCACAGACAAGGTATTATGTGGGTGGTGGATCATTTATAGCAATGCAGAGACACTGACATGGTGGTGGTGTGTTAGTGCTGTGTTGTCCTGGTGTCAAAACCACCCACCAAGTTTCATTCCTGCTGGTCGGATCCTTCTGGGTGCAGCTATCTGTGCAGCCATGTTTTTGACGATGTATCATTCACATGTGGAGAAAAAGAATAAGACCACGTCTAATGCTGATGACGAGGTGCATTGTTTTTCCTTCCCTCTCTCAGGGCACCTTATGGAAGCGTAGTGAGCGCTCTTTGAACAAGGAGTGGAAGAAGAAGTTTGTCACACTGTCCAACAACGGCATTTTGGCGTACAATTCCAACATCAATGTGAGTCACGTTTTCTCTGTTATGCAGAAGGTACGGTGACTGACTGAGCCAGGCTAAAGCTCGTAGGTAATGGGGCAGTGACACAGCTTTTGGTGTTTGGGCTCCAGTGCAATGGATTTCAATGAGACAATGACTATGAAGTTAAACAGGGGTCTCTTTTGTGGATTTTGAGGATATAACGGATGAGACAACACAACACTTTTTCGTGCATTCCCTTCATTTTATGAGTAAATAAAGTAAACAGACAAATGAACCAAATGCTGAATAAATCTTACTGCTTAGTGGCACTTGTAGGTTGCTATAGATTCAATGGTTTCCCAAGATTCCACTGAAGACGTTTGGTAACACTTGCTACATAAGGTTTACGTAACCATGCCATAAACATGTCATGGTAGATGTCATATCCTGTCATGAGTTGCATCATGTTTCAGTTACTGGTTGTGATCATGACAGATGGCACACTGTTTGATGTAATGATGGCTAACTACACAGGTACATGCACAGCAAATATTAGCACGTGGAGTAAAGTGTAATGACATCAAACATTAGGTCATCTGTTTAACCGGTAAAGACAACATGACACATGACAGCCGTATACTACTCAACAAAGTGACTTGTTTGAAATTCAAATTGTGGCAGGCACAAATGAAACAATGACAGTAATAGATTACCTATTTATATAGGGCCTAAATCATGAAGTTCAGGGCACAGGCTTGGGGGAACCGGTGGGGTGTGGACTGGCTCAGATATAATTGTGAGCCACAATACGTATGATGGCTGCAGCACATAGCACATAAAGGAAGCCCTACAAGCTGATTATCCTCCCTGGGGCAGCTGGGATCTTTCAGCAGGTCAATGCTACATGTCACATGGCCAGAAATGTCCGACACTGGTTGGAAGAGCTTAACCAAGACTTCCAAGTATTACCCTGGCTCCCTAATTTCCAAGACTTGAACCTAATTGAGCATCTGTCATATGTACTCACTTTGTGAATCCTCCCCCAATCACCCTCCAGCAACTGTGGGATGCACTGCAGTTAGCATTGCTCCAGATACAGGTCCAGATCCTGTGACAACCTAGCAGGACGTTATCGAGACCCCCCAGCCCGTCTTGACTCTGGACAGGAGGTCATAATAATGTGACTGTGTAGCTCAGTGTATTAATTATGAAGCCCGGTTCCCAGTGTTGTTTAGAAATTATTTCCAGGACCAGTCTGGGGTCAGCTTTTCAAACTCTGAAACAAACAAAAAGTCCAGATGTCATGCAGACATCGCTCTAATGTAATCAATACTAGAGGAATGTTTAACCCCCTTGCTAGAAAAGGAGTCCATTTTTAATGACCACGGACAACAATACTGAAACGATGAGCCCTTGAAAACAGTGAACAGCACCCCCAAAAAACCAGATGCTATTTTAAACATAGAGATCACGTCACGCCTAGGTAGAGCGTTTCTCCCTGAACACTTTTCTTAACTATTTTTTTTTTAGTGCTGCAATACAGGTGTACATACCATTCCATAAACAATACAACACCACAGGGATCACCGCTCTTACAGGCTGTAACGCACTCAGTAGTTGGGTGAAGGCTCCCGGGGAGGGAGATGCAACAGGGGGTTAGCTGCTTTCCCCGACCTCCATAAAGAATTCCAGGCGGGAGACAGCCGTTCGGAGTCCTGGGCCATTCATTGGGCAGAGGAGCACCCACACCTCGTGGTTACAATCCCAGATAACACTGCAGCAGAACATACAGGTTACAAAACCCCCCCGTAACCATTCCGCGTGCCGTACTTATATAACCGTTAGCTTTGTACTCGCTCACGACATACTCAATGCCGGCACTTAAAGTGACCGTTACAAGGCGCTGAGGCCTAGCAAGTGATTCTGCAGGTATCTCTGTGTGTCAGTGGGGATTTCAGCTCTGCTGAGTGGGTGTGATTGTGTACAGTACCACTCAAAAGTTCAGACACACCCTACGAAATGGATGTGTGGATCTTCAACGGATCCTTAAGCTCAGAATAAGAAGAAACCTTCGAGTAGCTGTGTCTACATTTTTGACTGGTACTGTGTGTTATTGTCACCATGTGAAGGCCAGGTGGCCTGTTTAGGGTGTCTCCTGCCTACCACGCAATAAGCACTGGCATAGGCTCTAGCACCCTGCTGCAAACCAATAAGGATATGTGGCTTGAATGAATTAAGCAGATGAATGAATTCATGTGTTCATTGTTGTATGTAGGTTATTCATTCATTCATTTATTCATTCCTTCATTCATTTGGAGGGGTTCTCTACACATGTGCATCATCCCACTCCTGCACATACTGTGTTGGTTAACCAAAAATTAACCCTGCGCCGCACGGTATTGCATTGGTTGCTACAGGTGCAGATCTCTTCCCCAAACTGACCTGGAAAACTTGGCGTTACATGTAAAGACAGGTCAATTTGCATACGAAACAATAGCTATTTATGAGCTCTAGAATTGCACCCCTGGTTCCTATCACCACTGTAAAGCAATCCATGTTACATTTGCGTTTACATACACATTTATGGCATTTAGCAGACGCTCCTATCCAGAACGGCTTACAACTGGGCTTAGTGTTCTGTCAGAGAATCTTTCCTAGCTAATACACCATTGTTAAGAGTTTAAAATATTTTGTATTTTCGTGGGCTGGAGGTTAGGGAACCAGCCTTGTGACCGGAGGGTCACTGGTTCGATTCCCTGAGCCTACAGTAACGACTGAGGTGCCCTTGAACAGGGCACCAAACCCCCAACTGCTCCCTGAGCGCCGTGGATAGGGCTGCCCACCGCTCCGGGTAAGTGTGCTCACTGCCCCCTAGTGTGTGAGTTCACTAGTGAGTGTTTGTGGTGTTTCACTTCACGGATGGGTTAAATGCGGAGACTAAATTTCCCCACTGTGGGATCAACAAGGGACTAAAATCTTAAATCTTAAAACTTGAGACGCTGCCTGAACAAGGGCCAGTGCTGATCCTAGAACGAAAAATACAGAATTAAATACAGCATAAGTGCACTATCTAGCAATCCCAAGCCAGTGCTCATACCTAGATAGAAGGAATGTTAAGTTCAGCATAAGTGCAATACAATATTTCAATATATACATCGATTAGTGCTCACTTAGGTGCTTTAGTGATGCGTTTGAAGACCGTGAGCGAGTCTGCTGTTCAGACATCCAGTTAAAGTTCATTCCACCATCTGAGAACCAGGACAGAGAAAAGCCTGGACGCATGTCTTCCATGCTTCTTGAGGGATGCTGGCCAAGCCAAGCTATACTTGCAGCTTGAAGGATGCTGGTCAAGCCAAGCTGTACTTGCAGCTTGAAGGGCTCGAGATACAGACCATTGCCATTAGGTAGAAGAGGCTGGTGCATTCTTGGCTTTGCAGGGAAGCATGATAGTTTTAAATCTGATGTGGGCACAGCTACAGGTAGCCCATGAAGACGTGCGCAGCTTTGAATGGGAAAATGAACATCTCAGTGACCGAGTAAAACAGGGTGTTCTGAAATTTGAGAATTCCTTCTTTAGCTTTTGCCCCCTCTGTAGCTTTTAGCTGCCTGGACGGTCAACGCTAAAGAGCTGTAAGCTGAATGGGCGGGTCTAAACCCTCTTTAGCTTTTGTCTGCATAGTCCCAGCAACTTGCAGTATAAAGACACATGCTTGTAAACGATAACAGCAGGTTATGAGATCTCAGCCTCAGGACTTACTCGCAGTCTGTTTATTCACACAAACTGCTCATGCAGTGAGGTAAAGGGGAAGGTAACTAAAGCAGGATGATGCTAGACAGTGGGACAAAGGACCGTCTCTGCGTCTTCTTTTGTTCTCTCTAAACATTTCACTGAACTCTGTATTCACAGTAAGACCCAACCTTTCCGTCTACAATGAGAAAGACATGATCATCTACTCCGTCTTGCAGCTTTCATAAGAGGTTATTAGCGAAACTTGCCTTTTCCCCCACCACAGTTCACTAGACATATGTACATAGACATATCCTCATAACAGAGCTGACTGTGTGCCATTCACATTCATTTCAGTTGTTCAATTTCAAATCCAGTGTGCTGTAGTACAGGCCCAGACAACAAACCTCCTGTCACTGTCCAGTTACTCATGTACTGCATAACAGCAGTCAGACCTTACAGGACAGGAGCTCTCCAGAACTTGGAGAAGTGGCAGACGTAAATTAAATGTGCATTTCAATGACTGTAAATCTCTGTCTGCAGGAGTATAAACAGAACACTCCTGGCAAGGAGATGGACCTTCAGCGAGTGACTGTAAAAGTACCCGGAAAGCGCCTGCCCCGGGCGGCGCCTCCAACTGGCCCCGTGCCCGGGGTCAACGGTCTCACAAAAGACAAGCCGGCATCCGAAGGGGGAACCTCGTGTGAGTGATCCAGGACGCTCTTTTTCTTCAAGTGTTAGCCAAACGCTTTGCCCTTTAGTCTGACTTGTATCTCGTTTTTCTTGGATGCACGCAGCTAATCTTCTGACGGTAGATGAGGGGGTCGGCACACTGACATTGCCCCAAGATGAACATAGAGTCAAACGCTGCCCTTCGTCCGTGTCCAATAAGGGAGTGAGCATGGGTACGTTGTTGTTTCTCAGAAACCGAAGGAGCAGCACTAATCCTCCAGTCTCTGCCTTAAAGCAGTGCCTTTCAAACGCCAAACTGTAGTGCAATGATATCTTGGCAAGTGAAAACATTTTAAAATTAGCCAGCATATTTAATATTTTGCATGTTTTATATAATATAATCTACAAAAGATGATCTTATTCTTTTGAGCCAATCATTTTGCTTGTTTTCAGACATAATGCAGTGTGTAAATACACTCATCATGAAAAGAATAATTGCACCTAGAAGGAAGTGTGGGACTGCAGTGCTATTGGGAAGGAAGATAAAGGTTACCAGGAAGAATACATGATATACATGATAATAATTTAGACTGATATGGGGAATATTTATTGAGCTACACATACAGAAGTAGTGTCTCTCAGTATGGTGTTGGGCCGCCATGTCAGACGTCCCTACAGAGAGCTGTAGATGTTCCTAATGGGGTACTGTGATAATCCATCCCATGCATCTTGAATATTCACGTGCAGTTCCTGCAGGTTATGCGGTAGGGGTGGAGGTGAAGTGACACCAGGGCTTCTGGACGTGTGACACTAACAGGATGACTAATGGAGGGGTGAAACTTGAATCATTCTCGTGTCCCAGTGTCAAACCTACCCACCAAGTTTCATTTCTGTCGGTTGGTTCCTTCTGGGTGCAATATCTGTGCAACTATTGTTTTGATGATATAAGCTATTAAAATTGAAATAGGCTTACAATATTTCCACAATAATATCATAATGAATTTGATTTCACTTGCCAAGACAATTTTCCAGTGTAATCAGCCACTACAATGTACCACTTTAGTTTTGCACTGGGGCTACGAGGCTAATGTAGCTAACAGAAACCCTGTTAACTCCCTGATAGCAAGAAGATGCTGTTGACCACAGTTGGTTCACTAATGGCAAACAACTCATTTTCCACCCATAGTCCAATTTGCTTATCTTTAAAATCAAAGGCTGTACACATTTCAAATCTGTTGGAGGAGATTAAAAATTAGTTTTATTTTGTGCGCAGGACAATAATCCGGGTGGCCCGAGAATGACAAACTGTCAGCGGGCTGTCTACCTAATTAAGATAGCGGATTGAGGTTGCAGCAAGTTGGCAGTGTGCAAACTCTATTGCACACCTATCTCAAACCACACTGAGTTATCAGTTCATCTCAGATAGACTTGCTTATGTGGCTTCTGATGCTGCATAACATTATTATGCATAAACGCAAAACACGGGCTACATCCAAGTTTCAGGTCCACAGCATCACCTTTTAAGTAACAGAAATCACATACGGAGGTTGTCTGAGGTTGATACCTCATTGTGGTTTGAGGCAAACCTGTGATGATTTATAGGCGTACCGCTTGCACAAAGCTCTTATGGTAGCTATACGTTTGTGTGAGCTGCATTAGCCTCATAGCTCCAATGCAAAAGTAAAGAAGCAAAGCCACATTCTCTTTAGCTTCTTTTATTCCTTATACTGGAGGAATTAGAGAATGCAAAGGATTCAGAAATAATGTAGCCCTTCCTATGAAGCCAAAAAAGTCAGGGCTACCAGTTCTAAAAAAAAAAATTGCACAGATCTGACAAAGGTTTGATTTCTGCACTCAAACAGACTCCAGCATGGAAGGGGGAATAAGCTCTCCTCTGGGAAAAGAGCTCCCCCCATCCTCCCCTATGAGTGACAGGAAGAAGACCAAGAGGAAGAAGAGCATGAATGTGAAAGGAGACACTGCGGCCAGCCAGGCTGACGGTAAGCTCTATAAGAACTACCCAAAAGGCTTGGGGACCTTACTGAATCGTACGCTTTGTTTAGGGCTGGGACGCAAACAAACATATCGTCGCTGTCCAAAGAAAAACAGGTATCTCCAAAATCGCAACTTTACAGGAGAGGACAAAAACCTAATTTAATTTGAATGGAGGTCAAGGGAACCAGACGTCGTTCCAAGCAGCTTTGGGACATTTCTGTTGGTCCATTGTTTATGAAATTTCCACATAGTGTAGACAGCAGCTCATGTGACCAAATGAGACATAAAAGTAAAAATCAACAAAAATGGAGATACATGTTTTTCTTTGGACAGCGATGATACGCTGGTGTAAAATAAACTGAGCCTGTGTTACCTGCATACAGAATCTCCAACAAAATCCACCTAAATTACTTCTAATTGTTTTCTTCATTTATGTGGCATTTCTGATGGCCGTGCTATATTTGGCAGATCGCTTTGTATTGGCAAATTTATATTTTTACAAAACGGGGAGATAATTTGTCGTTCTAAAATGACTTGAAACAAGTAAAAAAAGCTAGAAATAAGTCAAATACTATTAAAGCTTGCCAAATGTCATATGTTGTCGGTATGCAAAGAAAACCAAGTATCTTCAACATGCCAACTTTACAGGAAAGGGCAAAAGTCTAATAGAGTTTGAATGTAAGTCAGTGGAACCAGAATTTTTTCCCATTTCTTTGGGTCCATTTACATTTTCATTCAATGTAAATAGCAGCTGATGTGTTCAAATAAAAAAAGTAAAACAAGTAACAAAAATCGAGATATGCTAACTTAAGATAATTTAACTTAGCAATTAAAATAATTTGACTTGCCAAAATACCATTACCTGACTCCTTTCTTTAGAAAATGACCATGTAAAGTTGGTGAGTCAGTGTGTCAAAACAAGAAGATCACCAAACTGTGCTGGACTCTGTCCCTCAGTTCCTCACCCCTGGCTTCGGGCCACCAAATATTGAGAAACAGCATGTAGGTCAATCAAACCATGACCAGAGAACAGATACAATAACTTTTACAAGCATCTCCAAAATGTCAACTCTACAAGGGAGGGCGACTTCATTTTAATGTTAGTCAGTGGAACCGGACTTCTTCTTTCTTCTATCCTCTCTTCATTATAAAATTAGCCAGTGTTTTGTGCCTAAAATAGTGCCACCCCTCACACTTTAACTGCATGACTCTCATTGTGAGGGGGTGGTGCCATACTTTGCCATCCTGTCTAAGCAGATGTATGCAAGTCCTCTGATGTGACATCACAAAAGCGATGAATGCATAACGTGTTGTTTCTCATGTACAAACTGTATTAACTGTCCAGTGAAAAGTACATGCTGATATATATATATATATATATATATATATATATATATATATATATATATATATATATATATATATATATATATATATATATATATATATATATATATATATATATATATATATATACACAGCTAAGCAAATAAATAAGAGACCACTCCAGTTTCTTCTTAAACCAGCATCTCCACATGTACAGCAGGTTCTAAGTGAGGAACAGAAGGTTGGGTTCTAGCTTTACTGGCAGATACAGTGAGCGTCTGGTTCATAAGAACAAGGTCAAGCAGCAAACACACAGGACAACACAGCTACAGACTGGCAGAGGGCCAAACCCACTCTCTACTGACCGTGACGAGCGCCACCTCATTCCAGTGTCGCTTAACCACCGTAAGATGACCTCAAGTGACCTACAGAGAGACTGGCGAGTGGTGGCTGGGGTGAAACGCACAGCGAGCATAGTTCTAAAAACAGGCTTCTGGAGGTCATTAGTGATTTTCTAAATACACAGATCTAATACAATATCTGATCTGGAGTTTGGTAGACAGGGTTCCAGTAGTGTAGAGAATCAAACAGAACTGAGGAATTTTGGTCCAACACAAACCCAGAACTGTACATCTAGAGACACTGATCATTTAGAGGTGGTCTCTTAAATTGTTCTATAGATATATATAATATATATAATATAAATAAATTAGATATTTGTACTCTCCTGTAAAGTCGCCGTTTTGGAGATACTTGTTTTTTTGGACAGGGATGATATGTGGCCAGCAAATGGTGTAGCTTATTCTGGATTAGGCCTAATAAAGCTTCCCTAGCATAGCCTTCATTCCTTCTGCCTCTCCTGTATGATGTCCATGCTGATTTGACACATAGCAACTACATTCTCTGAAATCACCTTATGTTCTCTTTTGCTTCTCTCCTTTTCTTCTCCCTTCCTGTTCTCTCGCTATCTCTCTCTCCCTCTCTCTCTCTCCTTTTTGTCCTCTGCTGTCCTGGGCTAATTTCTCGCACTGCAAGCCAAGCGCAAAATGTGGAAATTGAAAAGCTTTGGTAGCTTGAGAAACATTAACAGAACAGGTAATAAGGAGCGGCGTGGATGAGATTGTACTGTTGAGCTCCCGAGTGCCTGGCTGTTGCTCTGCTGCATGTGTGTGTGCCGTTGCTCATTTCTCAGCCTTGATGCCGAATCATTAGATTACAGCAAATGGATTTGTGCAACCATTTTCATCCTTCTCTCTGTCTCTTCCTCCCTCTCTCTCCCTCTCTCTCTCCCTCTCTCATATGTCATGGTAATGAGAATTTGATGTATTAGTCTGAGGGCTTCAATGGGTGTCTTTCATTGATTACTTCCTCTCTGGTAAATAACTGTTGCCCCGATCCCTGCAGAGGAGGAGAGCGCAGACTTTATCATCATATCAAGCACGGGGCAGAGTTGGCACTTCGAAGCCCAAAATCAGGAGGACAGAGACCAATGGGTGCAGGCCATTGAGAGCCAAATCCTCGCCTCTCTGCAGCTATGTGAAAGCAATAAGGTTGGTTTGACATTACATGACGATCACAACTGTGGCGTCTTTGGCATAGGGTTGTTCATTCCAATCGAGCAGGAGCACCACTGGTCTCAGCTACCGAAGCCCCTCCCCCAACAGGCACAGACTACCTGATATCTAAAGGGGCATGTTGTAAACATGCTTATTCACCTGCTACAGTGGTAACTGAGTTTCTCCAGTTTAAAGAACAGATACCCCTCCAACATCCCGTCATGTGTGTTTATTAGCCTCTGCTGCTGTGGGGCCTCAGCAGATTCCTTTATTGCTGTGTGGGGCCATTCCCAATAGTTGTAGGATGTATGGAACACTCTGACCACAGTAGTGAGGTCTGGCAAACCTCTGAGAGATGCAGTTCTGTGCTATAGATTATCACATAACATAAACAATTAGCGATTGCACAGTGTGTAATGTTTTTGTTATCCAGTGTATATTCTTCTTATTCTTCTTTTCCTAAAAACTTTATTTAATTTCATTTTTTCCCTATTAGAAATAAAAAGCGTGGAAAACTGTGCAGGAAAACTGCACATTCATCTGCTCTAGTGCTGCTTAACCAAAAAAAAAAAACAACAACACTCTTTCACATGCAAAGCCCTGAAAACAAATTCACTATTGGTCTGACCCGCACTCGTCTGCTCGCCCCCCATCACTTGATTCTTCCATAGAGTCCCATTCAATTTCACACCTTCACAAATCATATAGTTTCCTGAATCTCGGTATCATAACGTAGGCACCCATGCATACTACTTTGTTTTCCATGGGTGTGTTATTATAGCAGCTCTGTTTTGAAAATCTCCTGCCCCTGCTGATCACACAGAAACAGTCATCTGTGGATGGTTTGCCAAAGTAGGTGTTTCTTTGCCATGTTAAGCTACAAAACACAGCACACTGTCTAAAGATAGCCAGATGTATGTCTTGCAAGACTAATACATTTTAGAGAATTGACTGGACTTAGTGTTAAAACAGGCATATCTATAGTTATCTATGCATCATTGTGTATCAATTGCTGTGGGTTTACAGAAATTGAGCAAAAATCCCATTTAATCAATACACAACTGGAACTACAGTTTGTAACTTTCCCTCAATATACAGTTTGTTAGTGCTAAATGTTTTTTGTTGCCTAAATAAGTTATTAGTGTTAACATAAGGCTAATAATATATTTGTTCTTGCTTTTTCGTACATGAGTAGTCAAATGAGTCCCCATGGTTTAGTGTGGAAATGTATAATGGTACCATTTTACACTGGAAACTCCTCATCTAGCAACTAAACTGCAGTTTGTTCTACAATTACACATTAATAGTTAATTAGATAATTGATTTGTCCCGATCCTGCTTCATTGGAATGAACACCTGCTACACCAGCCCTTTTTGGTAAGATTAAACATTTCTGCTTTTGGGTGAATTAAAACTCAAACCATAAATGTGTGCATATGTGTGTGTCAGACTCGAAAGAGTAGCCAGAGTGAAGCTGTGGCACTACAAGCAATTCGCAACGCCAAAGGCAATGACCTGTGTGTGGACTGTGAGGCACCAAGTGAGTGCATCCTTACACTTATCACCAAATCACATGAATATCATAATGTATATGGCTGCAAATACTGCAAGTATTCCATGGATGATCCTTATTCTCTCCTCCTAACAGATCCCACATGGGCAAGCCTTAACTTGGGGGCACTCATTTGCATTGAGTGCTCAGGAATCCATCGGAACCTTGGGACACACCTGTCTCGAGTGCGCTCCCTGGACCTGGACAACTGGCCCAGCGAGCTTACCAAGGTGCTAACAGCTATAGGCAACTACATGGCCAACAGCGTCTGGGAAAAATGTACACAAGGGCGCCAAAAGCCAACACCTGAAGCAACAAGGTGAGTGGAACCTCTTGGGGATGTTTCTGATAAAGTCCACCCCTGCTGATGCTCTCGAAAGTCCAAGGTTTTGTTTTTGCAAGGTGAAATGACCTTCACAGTCTTTACCAGTTCCCAGTTCTCGTACTGGGGTTCTGGGACTGGGATTGTGAGCCATTGGTACAGCTCTGATTCATAAGCTCTGGTTCATAAGAACAAGGTCAAGCAGCAAACACACAAGACAACACAGCTACAGACTGGCCGAGGGCCAAACCCTCTCTCTACTGACCGTGATGAGCCCACCTCATTCCAATGTCCCTTAACCACCGTGACCTACAGAGAGACTGGTGAGCGGTGGCTGGGGGGAAATGCACAGCGAGCATGGTTCAAAACAGGCCTCTGGAGGTCATTAGTGATTTTCTAAATACACAGATCTAATACAATATCTGATCTGGAGTTTGGGAGACATGTTTCCAGTAGTGTAGAGAATAAAACAGAACTGCTCGTTGTGGTCAATCACAAACCCAGAAACTGTACAACTAGAGAAATTTATCATTTAGAGGTGGTCTTAAGCTGTATACGTGTATAAGATAAAACCTTTTTGTGCAGAGTTTACTATATTTCAAAAGTGCTTCACTGGCACACAGGAAAATTTAAATAAAATTACAGAAACAACAGTAAATATTGAGGCAAACATCGACAAAAGCTGTATCTTAAAATTTCTCAGCTACATTTATAGACTTCACCTGGAACAGCCTAGAAATGCAGCTTGGGCTGGGCCTAGCTTTTGGAATGCAGCTCTATATCTGTTATATACCTGTATAGCTGTGGTCACAAACCCATCTATTGGAGACTCACCCTACTGTATAACAGTGGTCACCAACCCTTCTCCTAGAAATCTACCTTCCTGTATAACAGTGGTCACCAACCCTTCTCCTAGAAATCTACCTTCCTGTATAACAGTGGTCACCAACCCTTCTCCTAGAAATCTACCTTCCTGTATAACAGTGGTCACCAACCCTTCTCCTAATAATCTACCTTCCTGTATAACAGTGGTCACCAACCCTTCTCCTAGAAATCTACCTTCCTGTATAACAGTGGTCACCAACCCTTCTCCTAGAAATCTACCTTCCTGTACCTTCCTGTATAACAGTGGTCACCAACCCTTCTCCTAATAATCTACCTTCCTGTATAACAGTGGTCACCAACCCTTCTCCTAGAAATCTACCTTCCTGTATAACAGTGGTCACCAACCCTTCTCCTAGAAATCTACCTTCCTGTATAACAGTGGTCACCAACCCTTCTCCTAGAAATCTACCTTCCTGTATAACAGTGGTCACCAACCCTTCTCCTAATAATCTACCTTCCTGTATAACAGTGGTCACCAACCCTTCTCCTAGAAATCTACCTTCCGGTATAACAGTGGTCACCAACCCTTCTCCTAATAATCTACCTTCCTGTATAACAGTGATCACCAACCCTTCTCCTAGAAATCTACCTTCCGGTATAACAGTGGTCACCAACCCTTCTCCTAGAAATCTACCTTCATGTATAACAGTGGTCACCAACCCTTCTCCTAGAAATCTACCTTCCTGTATAACAGTCCTAGAAATCTACCTTCCTGTATAACAGTGGTCACCAACCCTTCTCCTAGAAATCTACCTTCATGTATAACAGTGGTCACCAACCCTTCTCCTAGAAATCTACCTTCATGTAGATCAGTGCTTACCAACACTTTTCCCAGCAATCCAACTTTCTGAAGAGCACTGGTCACCATCCTGCCTCCTGCAGATTTTCCTTCTTTACGTCAATGGCCCCTCCTCCTAGAGATCTACCTTCCTGTAGAGTATGTGTCACCACTCCTCCTCCTAGAGATTTACCCTGCTTTACAGCAGCGGTCATGAGCCCTCCTCCTAGAGAGCAACTTACCTGTAGAGCAGAGGTCACCAACGTTCTTCCAAGAGATCAGCATTCCTGTGGAGCAGTGGTCATTATTCTTCCTCCTAGAGATTTATTCTCCTTAACAGCAGTGGTCATGAACATTCCTCCTAGAGATCTACCTTCCTGTGGAGCAGTGGTCACCAAACCTCCTCCTAGAGATTTATTCTCCTTTACAGCAATGGTCATGAACATTCCTCTAAGAGATCTGCCTTCCTGTAGAGCAGAGGTCACCAAACCTTCTCCTAGAGATCTACCTTCCTGTGGAGCAGTGGTCACCAAACCTCCTCCTAGAGATTTATTCTCCTTTACAACAGTGGATATAAACATTCATTCTAACCTTCCTGTAGACCAGAGGTCACCAACCCTACTCCCAGAGATCTGCTTTGCTGTACAGCAGTGGTCACTAACCCTCCTGCTAGGGACCTACATCACGCAGAGTTTAATTCCAAACTAGAACGCTGCCCCCTTACGTAAGACGAATACATCTGATTCAGCCAATTGTTACACAGGTGCTGCAGCTTGTGATTGGAACTCCAGGTCCAGGATTGGTGACCAAAGATGAATCCTCACCTGCTGCCCCTGATTCACTCAATCAGTCTTTTCAGAACCCTTGATTTTCCAGCCATTTCGGGCTGCAGCTGGTTTATGAGCTAACACGTTTATGATAATGTATTGTAGCCATCCTGTTTGAAGCAACTGTAAAAGTGACCCAAAGATTTCAGTTGATCTAAAATTTCAGACTGATTTATGATGAGTTTTTCACAAAATCCAAGCAACAACCCTGGAAAATCCCAAGAGTGAAGGCAAATCTGGTGATACAAGGATAAACAGGGATAACGTCCTCTGCCTGTTTTTGTTTGTGTTTGACTCAGAGAGCAAAGAGAGTCGTGGATCCGGGCTAAATATGAGCAGAAGCTGTTCGTGGCGCCCTTGCCGACTCAGGGTGAGAGCCCAGGGGAGGTGACATTGACTCAGATACTCAGCGCGGTTACGAAGAGAGACCTTCCCCGACTACTGCTGCTGCTGGCCCATAGTGCCAAGGAGCAGCTCAACGCCCCACCGGCAGGATCCCCTTTGCAGCCTCAAAGCCCCTTACATGCAGCCTGCCAACTGGGAGATGTAGTCATGACTCAGCTCCTAGTCTGGGTAAGAGTTACAGACATCATGAAAATGAATAAACACATATGGAAATGGTCCATTGCCAATAATGGCTGATAATCTTCAGTAGACTTAAATGATGCATCCTGTTATGCCTACAGATCTTGCCCGTCCAAACAAATATCAATATGGGTTAAAATCGATCTGTAACAGTTAGCATGAAAAAGTAGTTTTAGATGTTTTACCAACATTTGTCAACACTACAAATATATATATGCTGTAATAAAAAATTCATATGGTTCATATTTTGTCTATTTTTCTACCTATGACGTAACATAGCATGGATAGTAATTACAATTTTCTTTAATATATATAAATATCCATATAATATATAGTCTTCCTATATTTGTTTGCTTGTAAGAAATGAAATAGGCAATTGACTATGACTGGCTATGCAGAAATTACAACATTACCAGCCACACACACACACACACACACACAGATATATATATATATATATATATATATATATATATATATATATATATATATATATATATATATATATATAAATATATACACTGCCTGGACAAAAAAAGGTTGCACAGTCTAATATTTCCGCCTTTAGCTTTAATCATGGTACGCATTCACTGTGTCATCATTTCCACATGCTTCTGCTATGTCACATTTATTTCTGTCCAGAGTTTCATTAATTTGTCTTTGAGATCTTGTATTGATGCTGGGAGATTTGGACCACTGCATAAAGTCTTCTCCAGCACATCCCATAGATTGTCAATGGGGTTCAGGTCTGGACTCTGTGTTGGCCAATCCATGTGTGAAAATGATGTCTCATGCTCCCTGAACCACAATCATAGCATTGTCATCTTGGAATATGCCCGTGCCATCAGGGAAGAAGAAATCCATTGATGGAATAACCAGGTGGTTCAGTGTATTCAGGTAGTCAGGTGACCTCATTTATTGGGCACATAACGTGGCTGAACCTAGACCTGAACAACTGCAGCACCCCCAGATCATAGAACTGCCCCCACAGGCTTTTACGGTAGGCGCTAGGCATGACTCTGGAAGAGGGTAAATCAGAAGTCTCCTTAATTGTTTTCTTTGCTTGATGCATGGCAATAATTTGACCCTTCTAAAACATATACATATTCTGTATATTCATAATCTGTTTTTACCATTCACTGATTTCTAATGTGTTTCTTCTTGTAGTATGGTAGCGACGTCAAAGCAAAGAATCCTCAAGGTCAAACCGCTCTAACGCTGGCACGGCAAGCTGGAAGCCAAGAGTGTGTAGAGATCCTTGTTCAACATGGCTGCCCCAACGACACCTCGCCGACCACACCCACGCCCAGTCTCTCGCGCAAAAGTAGCATCACGAGTCTCGGACGCGTCAACTCCAGGAGAAGGGTTACATAACTTCATCATGGACATATAAACTTTCTTCCTTTCTGACAAAACTGGTCCATTTTTTTATTTTGTTTTGTTACAAAAGCTGTGTATGTCTCTGTGGATGTTCTGCTCTGTCCTCATTCATAAACGATCCATCAGATCCCTCCTCGGAAAAGGCAAAAAAATATAACTGTCCTTGTATGAAATAAAATTAGGAATGGCTTTTTGAAAAACAGATACTGTTTCAGTCAGTCAAAAGCAATATTATACATGCTTATTATACTGTAATATATCTATTACAACGTCAAATGTAGCCTAGAGAGTTTCTCAAAGCAATCTGAGGACATGTATTCATCATTACTGTTTGACTGTCACAAAAGAAAACCTAACTGTTCCTTATAACAAGCAAGGACTGAAGGTGAACTATCATGTTTATATGGGAAAGGAATAGTATTTGTCATTGTGCAGCATTTCTAAGTACTAGAATTAATAAACTTCAATCTTTAAACTTTTTGGTAACATCCTGATGTTTTTTAGGGATTGGAGACAAATCCAACTTTACTTAAGGGGGAGTAATCAGTGGGGGAGGCAGGGTGGCACAGTGGTTAACAACTTCGGCCAACAGCAAGTGGGGACTGGGTATTAGGCGGGTTGGGCGAGTCCCTTCTGTGTGGAGTTTGCACATTCTCCCCATGTCTACCTGGGTTCCTTCGGGTGCTCCGGCTTTCTCCCATAGTCCAAAGACATGCAGTCAGGTGTATAGGAGATGCTAAACTGCCCCCTGGCTGTGAATGTGTACGTCTGCCTTGCGAGGAACTGGCGGCCTGCCCAGGGTGTATCCTGCCTTCCGACGTTTGTAGATGCAGCAGGAAGCAGTTCTCACTGACAACTATTTTTCAGAGGTGTCTCAAACTGATGTGGTGATACTTGTCAACTAGGCATGCAGCTTTGTAATGCAGTGCCATGTGTGAGGTCAAAGGTCATATTTCTTCTTTTGTGGTTTTACACCCGTGATTTTGTCCTCTTTATGCACGCACAGATTTCTTGTTTTAAAACTGCTGGATTATTTGATGTATTTCTGGGCCAAACTCAAGCCAACCTTTCTTATTAAGTACCTTCCCTGGATGCTTCTTATATATAATATTTTTTTGCATAACTAAAAAAAAAGATTAAGTTGATAAAATTAAGTTATGTATTCACACATTACATATCCAATATCTAATTCAAATACATGTCAAAGTAGATTTATAAATCAGCGTCATTTTTTATCTTTTTTTTTTTAGCATTTTACCTACTGTAACAACTTTTGGGGAATTGAACTAGTACGTTATTCAGGGTCGTTTGAGGTGAAATAGTCCAGAGTACAAATACAAAATCTACAGTGGTGGTGATAGGAACCAAGAGTCATAACACAAATGTAGCCATTTTATTTATTTTCCAAATAAACAAATTGTACACTACACTATAACAACTGCATATTTCAAACAAAGTCATTCAGAGAGGTTGAAATGAGGTGAAATGCTTGATTCTAGAGAAACCTGCCAGACGGTTTTTCTACCAGACCTTTAAATGCCTATAAAAGATTAAGTAAAAGTTATTAAAGTTTTGCATAGATTTATTAAACAGGCTGATTATGGGCATTTCGCCTTTACTATAGTTCTGTGCTACGATTTGGAAAATGTATTTTGGTGGAAAGGTAAACATGGGCAAATCATGGCGGTGTGGCGTATTTCTGATGCAGCGTCCTGAAATGTGGGGTATATGTTTCTTATAGTCATATATCTGCATTCTACATAGTCCTGTATAATGTGCTGCTGTTGTATGTTGGACCTTGAGGCCTATAGAACATCGTTTATGTCCAATGCATACAAGTTATATTAAAGAATGATAATAAGATACGTAAGACACAACGGAGCCCATAGGAAAGATTGTTTGTTTGCAAATTTAGCTCTATTTGACCATTAATAACACTACAAATAAAACTCAGAAGACGTGTAGGTTGTTCATTTGCAGGTTGGATGAAGGAATTGTGAGTAGCCCAGCTGTAGAAGACCTGAGAGAGTGAGAGGGCTTGTAAGGAAGAAGGTCAGACGAGTAAGAAGGAGCGAGAGTGTTCAGAGCTTTGTAGGTGAGTAGGAGAACTTTGAATTGTATGCAGTATTTTAGAGGAAGCCAGTGGAGATGATGGAGAATGTGTGTAATATGGTCATGTGAGAGGGAGAGGGTAAGGAGACGGATAGCAACATTGGGGACGTTCAGGAGTTTGTAAGTGGAACAAGAGGTGATGCCAGCTAGAATTTGTATTTGTACAATCTATCTTGCTTCTGTTGTTACTTCTGTATAGTTTGTATATCTGCTACTGGATGCCTTGAATTTCCCTCTGGGATCAATAAAGTATCTATCTATCTATCTATCTATCTATCTATCTAGAAGTCAGTTACAGTAGTCCAAGTGGATGGGAATGAAAGCATGGGTAAGGGTTTATGCAACAGGCTAGAAGATAGATAGATAGATTTAAGAAACAGAGATGGTCTGCTTTTGGCGATGTTGTGTATGTGGAAAGAAATTTTGACTACAGAGTTGATTTGGGCACTGAATGAGAGGGTTGGATTGAGGATGACACCCAGATTTCAGAAACAGCGACATCAGCGATGCATAAAGTAAGAGTAGGTTGATTTGGATCCAATAAGAATGAGCTCTGTTTTATTGCTGTTTAACATGAGAAAATTATGTTTCATCCACTTCTTGATCTCTGACAAGCAGGTTTCTAGGTGAAGAAGGGTTGATCTTTAATGGATTTAGTACTGAATGTGGCAGTGAAAGTGAAAGTTTGAAGTGACATAGTATTTGTCCAAGTGGAAGGATGTACAGTTGTGCTCAAAAGTCTGCATACACCGGCAGAATTTTTGCTTTCTTGGCTTTTTTTCAGAGAATATCAATGATAACATAAAAACCTTTTTTTTTACACTCATGGTTAGCGGTTGGGTAAAGCCATGTATTGTCAAACGACTGTGTTTTCTCTGTTTAAATCATAATGACAACCAAAAACATCCAAATGACCCTGATCAAAAGTTAACATACCCTGGTGATTTTGGCCTGATAACATGCACTGAAGTTGACACAAATAGGTTTGAATGGCTACTAAAGGTAACATCCTCACATGTGACCCGTTTGCTTGTAATCAGTGTGTGTACATAAAAGCGTGAGAGTGAGTTTTTGGGATCCAGACAGACTCTTGCACCTTTCATCCAGCCACTGACGTTTTTGGATTGTGAGTCATGGGGAAAGCAAAAGAATTGTCAACGGATCTATGGGAAAAGGTAGTTGAACTGTATAAAACAGGAAAGGGATACAAAAAGATATCCAAGGAATTGATAATGCCAGTCAGCAGTGTTCAAACTGTGATTAACAAATGGAAAATCAGGGGCTCTGTAAAAACCAAACCACGGTCAGGTAGACCAATACAAATTTCGGCCACAACTGCCAGGAAAATTGTTCAGGATGCAAAGAAAAAGCCACAAATAACATCAGCTGAAATACAGGACTCTCTGAAAAACTAGGGGTGTGGCTGTTTCAAGATGCACAATAAAAAGGCACTTAAAGAAAAATGGGCTGCATGGTTGAGGCGCCAGAAGATAGCCATTACCGCGCAGATGCCACAAAGTATCTCACCTACAATACGCCACACAGCACAGAGACAAGCCTCAAAACGACTGGAACAACTTTTTGGCCACAACCATAAACGTTACATTTGGAGAGGTGTCAACAAGGCCTATGATAAAAGGAACACCATTCCTACTGTAAAGCACGGAGATGGATAGCTGATGTTTTGGGGATGTGTGAGCTACAAAGGCACAGGAAACTTGGTCAGAGTTTAAGGACAGGTGAATGCAGCACATTATCAGCAAATACTGAAGGTAAATTTGCACATGTTGCGTTCCAACATGACGACAATCTAAAACACAAGGCCAAGTCAACCTGGCATTGGCTATAGCAGAACACAAGGTTCTGGACTGGCCATCGCAGTCTCCTGACCTCAATATCATTGAGCCACTCCAGGAAGATCTCAAGCGTGTAGACAGCCCAGGAATTTACAGGAACTGGAGGCTTTTTTGCCAAGAAGAATGGGCAGCTTTACCATCTGAGAACTTAAAGAGCCTCATCCACAATTACCACAAAAGACTTCAAGCTGTCATTGATGTTAGAGGGAGCAATACATGGTATTAAGAACTGGGGTATGTAAACTTTTGATCAGGGTCAATTGGATGTTTTCGGTTGCCATTATGATTTAAAAAGAGTAAACACAGTCTTTTGACAATACATGGCTTCACCCAATCACTAACCATGAGTGGAAAAAAAGTTTTTGTGTTATCATTCATATTCTCTGAAAAAAAAGACCAAGAGAGCAAAAATTCTGCCGGGGTATGTAAACTTTTGAGCACAACTGTACACAATGAATAAGAGAGGTCCAAGGACTGAGCCTTGTGGAACCCCTTGAGTTTTCATGACTATGACTTATGCATTTTAATAGTGACCTAGTGTCTTATAATAACGAGAGACGGCATGGCCGTTTGTTCTAGAAATAGATTTCCATGTTCTGAAAGTGGTGACACTGCCATGTGACAGGACCAGACAGTACCAGGTTTGCCAGTAACTGGGCCACTACTGTATTTTGTTTGTTGGCCTATGTCTTAAGAGGCACTGAGTGCTGTAGTAGTATTGAAGATGACAGGGGTGGCACTGTTTATTTGTTCTACCATTACCCCAACAAGTACCCCACCTTTTCAAGACTTACTTCTGCTTTTCTCACAGCCTTATCCTCCTTTCCTTCACCTGTCTGGGCTGCTCGGTTTGCGCTGTGGTTTGGGTGTCTCACTAAATCCAGTGCAGCGCAGTTTGAGGTTAAGGTGTCTGGCTTCATGAGGAATCCTAAAAGCATAAGCGCTCTCCCAGCCGGCCGGCTGCTCACTCCACTTCTGATAGGGGAGCTCCGGCTCATTGTATGTTAGCCGTTAGCCTGTAAGCCGGAGGGGGGAGAGGAATACTGTTCACTGTAAACTACCGCCGCTCTGTGGGTAAATAGACCATCCTATATTTCCATATATTTACGTGCCGACAGACGTTACTAAGCTACTGAGCTACTTTGGCACACGTTTACGGGAACTGCATTTCAGCGCTCGCCGCGTTAGCCGCCTAGTTCGCCAGGTTAGCTAATATGGGCTAATGTCCAGTTGATCAAGTAGCTTGTTGGCTAACGTTAGGAATGTTCCAGTTTTCTCTGCTTAGCAAACGACCGCCTAGTAAACGTCAGCTCAGGTGAATTATCTGTCTGACGTGGCTTTTATAAGCGACGGGGTTCTCAGAGAAATAGGAGAAGTGTTTTTCACAATAGACTTTTAAACGCATTATGCTACCGTACAAACCTCCTTTGTTTGCTAGCTAGACCGCTAGCTCGGAGAGTGATAGACTGTGCGTTGTTGCCATAGCCTGGTTAGCATTAGGTAGCTATGCTAGCTAACTGAAGTGCCTTGAGAATCGCTGTTTTAGCTGGTCACTTAAAACAACATACAACTTAGCAAGACCAGCTAACCTTAAACTCTCAAACACTGCTAGCGAAGTACAGCCCAACCTCGTATTTTCTCCTAGTTAGCCTTTAGTAGTATGCTTGTTTGCACTTGTTGTTGTAACGTTAGTTAATCCCTGTCCTTGTTTGTGACAGGTTGCTTATTTAGCTAAGGTTTGGACTCAGGTATTCTTCTGAATACAGTACATCAGCTTGTTTCATCCAAACCCTTTGGAAACAGATGTTAGAATACCGGTCACTGTGTCATTGGTTGCCATACAGGTCATTGAAGATGGGGCCAGGTTTTTAGGAAGGGTCTTTGAAGTACTTTACTCTCCAGGCTTTGTGATGATCTTGAAGTTATCTCAGCTAAAGGGGAAGGTTTGCAAAGTGACAGCACAAATTCACCTAGCTGGGGTTGGTTTCCCAGACCCAGAATACAGGACTCCCATCAATGCTTCAAAATGTAAGCATGACTGAATGTCGGCAAAGTCATTGAGATTGTTTTTGGTGTGAGATGCTCCATTCTGGAGAAACTTATTGATCTGGAATTGTTCACACAAAGAATGTTAGTGCATGAAATGGTTATGAATAAGGTGATGTAAGATAAGATGTTTGATGCATTGTTTTATAATAATTTAATGAAGATTTTGGCCCAAAACAACATCTTTTATGTACATTTGTGGCAGAGATACATTTACATACAGAGCATGGAAAGGCAAAGTAGTAGAAAATGTATTTCCAGATTTAATGTTGTTTACCGTTATTATTGCGGCATGGAAAATCTTATAAATATAGGTTCGCTTCTGGTTTAGATTAGTAGATAAAATGGCTCCATTTTGCATTTTGTAATCTTGAAAAAGAGTTCTTTACAGTGGTGGTTACAGGGTTTTGCAAAGCGGAGCTATTTTATCTACTAATCTAAACCAGAAGTGAACCTTTATGCATTTTCAAGATTTTACATGCAGCAATGATAATGGTAAACAAGGTTAAATCTGAAAATAAATGTTTTACTCCTTTAACGGCCTGTATGTACCCCTCTGCCACAAATGTACATAAAGGGAGTCTTATCTCAAAACTGTTATAAAACAATGCATCAAACATCAGACACCATATTCATAACCATTTCATGCACTAATATTCTTTAAGGAAGTCTGGTCCCTGTGAATGATTCCGGCTCAGTAAGTTTCTCTAGAATGGAGCTCTAGGATCTTTATAACAAAGCCACTCTAAATGACTTTAGCTGTGTTCAGATTGCAGGCCAATCAGATTGGTCTCAGATTAGATCTTTTAAGTTGACTGTCCACACCGATGTTTGCAACTGATCAGATCAGATTTGTGTGTTCAGATATCACCAGCCTATCTGCATGTGTGGCTGTGGTAATGCCCTATGCAAATCCTGGCACTTCCATCAATCTGGATTTAGCTTCATCATTGTTTGTCGTATTGCGAGGGATGCAAACGTCATTGTGAAATCCAATTTCAGGTGCAAGAGCATCCAGATTGAGATGCATCTTTAAAACATTAGCTTGGAAAATTTCGGATCATCTCTAAAAGTGGTTTGAATCCGGACTCGGAAATCAGGTTATGTGTGTGTGGTTTGTTGTTGTTGTAGTCTGGACTAATAGATATCAATCTACATATGTCAAAAATAGATTTTAGGCTGGCAGTCTGAACAAGGACTATTTTACATCTCCTTACCTAACTTCATCCAAACATCATTGGAATTCCCCCGTCAGCTTATGCCCAGACAAAATAGGAGGGATGAACAGTGATATTGGAATCAAATTGATACTGGCAGTTGTTTACATTTGACTGGCATTTATAAACAATATTTGATATTTATTGTAAGCAGAAATGTTGATCTCCTGTGCTAAAATGCTAAACATTTTTGAACCCTATGAATATATATTCCTGTAATATGAATCCTGATTAATTTAGTCCCAGTTTCTACATATTATAAGATTCATGTTTTGTTACTGTCAGTAACGCTAGACCCATATGCTTTCTTACAAAATAGCCAAAATTCAGTCCATGGTTTAATCCATGCTTGATAAAACGACCTGGACTGTCCAAACCTCAAAAAGCAAATTATGACTGCGATGAGATCAGTGCTCATAAATTCTTATGACTTGTCTTGTTTATGTTGTGTTTCAGTTAATCTGAGTTGCAGTGCCAGCCATGCGGATCAGACTGCAGGGCTCAGGCCATGCGGCCGTTCTCCTCTCCGAGCTCAACCGCTGTCGTCTCTCCCGGCTTCTCTGTGATGTGGTCTTACAGGTTGGAGGACGTTCCTTTCCTGCCCATCGTGCAGTGCTTGCTTGTGCAGGCTCTCATTTTAGCAGCCTGTTCTCCAGGAGTTCGTATGGACAAGGTGGAGTCCCTGCCACCATCTCTTTGGACTTTATCTCCGCGACCAATTTTGAGAAGGTGTTGACTTTTATTTATACAGGTGAGGTCCTCACTGATTTGATAGATGTTGGAGTGCTGTATGAGTTGGCAGAAAGACTCGGCGTGAGGGAGCTGATGCGTGCTTGCCATGCTACCTTCCCTGACATGAAGGGTTCAGATGGGGATGTAGATACAGACATGGCTCCTGCCACCACCATGGCTGCCTCTGTTTGCTCTTCCTCTGCCGCCTCCTGTTCCTCCTTGTCATCTCCTGCCGCTCCCACTCCAGTCGCACCTTCACCGCTCCCTCAGAGCAGGGGAACCAGACTCAACCGTGCTCACGTGGCCCCTATGTCACTTTCCCAGTCCCCTAAAGCAGAGGATAGCTTTCAGTTGCATCTGGGTTTCAGTCAGCTGCCTGACAGCAAGCAGAGTCCACTGGACAGTCATCATTCTCAAGCTTCCGAGGTTCTTCCGGATCTGACTCTGCAGCTTAAAACAGAGCAGGAGGAGGAAACAGTGGATGAGACCAACAATTCAGAGGACCAAGCAGTCAGCAGTGGGAGCAAACTGGTGCTAACAGAAGCATGCTCCATTCCTGATTCTTCAGCACAGGCTGGAGGAGAAACTTGTGCCCCCTCGTCATCTTCTGGAGATCCTCTTGAGAACCTGCAGCTCAGGGCAGTTGAGGGTAGTGTTGGACTTGGGGTTGGGACGGTGAAAGAGGCTGTTTTGTTTGGGGAGGAGGACAGTACCGAAAAGAGGAGCCTACAAGAAGGTCCTGCAGAGGACGCAGATCAGTGGAGGGCACTGGCAGGCGACATCATCGAGCTGAGTGACGATGAGGAGAACTACATAGAGGAAGAGGAAGATGACGAAGAACTGATGTGCATAGAAAACGGTGGAAACGGCACAGTGGTCAGTCTGGGCCAGCTGCCTCTGTCTTCGCAGCCATGTAAAGCTTGTGGAGTTCTGCTGCCTGCGGACAATAACGTCCTCCGCTCTCATGCGGAGACACATCTGTCTGAGACAGGGAACTGCCGAGTATGTGGCGCTTCCTTTCCTGACCGCACGGCCAGCATCACCCACGCCCTCACGCATGTGGGCATCATGCTGTTTTCCTGCGACATCTGTGAGCTCCAGTTCTGTACAGAGGCCAAACTAATCCGCCACAGACGCCAGTCTGCAGCCCGATGTATCCCCCAACAGCCCAACCAGCTCAGCAGCACCTCTCAGGGGCCTGGAGGGGAACTGCAGTGTGCCGTGTGTGCTAAACCCATTCCTAAAGATTTCAAGGTCTGTATGTTCATTTGATATATAAAGTGTTATTGTTCAAAGGTTCTGTTAGTGAAACCACAGATGTATGCAGTTCTCCTTAGACATGGGCTAGTTTGATTTGGATTAGTTTAAAATGGTTTAGTTTATCAGAGGCACATTCAGATGTTTGTAGTCTAGCTACAAGTGCATTGTGGCAGATTGTAGTGCTCTGAAATTCCACATTATGATTTGGACGCTAATTAAAATGGCTGGGGTACCTAATAGTGTTCCAAAGACAAATAGATCACATACGTTAACCATTTTGTAAGCCCACTTGAACTGAATTCAGAGTATTGGAAAAGGGGAAATGCTAATATCTGCAGAGTTCTGGAATTTAACGCGCATATCCTAGATTGTGGTACTTGTTAGTCTCAGTAGATTCATCTCTAATCTGCAAAAGAAAGCACCCAATATGTCTTTGACAGAAGAATCTGAAGAATCGGATGTATTTTTGTATTCTGATTATGATCTAAAGTGTAGCTTTAGATTATTTATTTTTTAAGTTTTTTGCACTTTCTCTTATCTTCTCTGTAAATAATCTTTCTTTCAGGCTGTCAGGGAACATGTGCAGAGTCATGTGTGTTTGCGAACCTTGCGATGTGGTGTGTGCCAGTCTGCCCAGCCCTCTCGGTGTACCCTCCTGTGGCACACCCTGACACATCTCCTCCTCATTCACTCCTGTCCACAGTGCGCCTGTCCCTTCCTTGAGCGCCCTCTGCTGGACAGACACTTGGCAATGCATGCTGAAGAAGGAGGGCCTTCGAAAGAGGATGACGGCAGTCAAGACGGTGGTACGGAAGGCCAGGGGGAATTTCAGTGTTTTTTGTGTCCCCAGACGTTCCGTACAGACACAGCCTTCCATTACCATCTCAGCATGCACCCGAGTGAGTCACAAGGTGGCCAGACATGGCCAGTAAAGCGCAAGGCGGACCAGTCTTTGGAGTTTTCTTCCTCATCTTCCTCCCCACTAGAGGCAAGTGGCCTGGGCAAACTTAGCAGCCTGGGATTTAACATAGGCATGGGGCTCAGCCTTTCAGACAAAGCAATTCAAGGGGGAATGGCATTTCCCACTGGATTCTTGCAGAATGGAAGCTCGTCAGGATCTCCTTCCGCAGGTGCAGTCCTCAAGCAGAAGTGGTACCGCTGCCGGTACTGTGGTAAGCGCTTTGCACACTCTGGCGAATTTACCTATCACCTGCGCATTCACACAGGAGAGAAGCCCTACCAGTGCAAGGTGTGCCTACGTTTCTTCCGGGGCCGTTCCACCATGATCTGTCACCTGAAGACGCACGCCGGTGCCCTCATGTACCGCTGCACTGTCTGCGGCCTCTACTTCTCCACGCTTAAGATGGTCTCGTCACACATGGAGCTTCACAAGGACCACTTGCCTCCAGACTTCAACATAGAGGAGACGTTCATGTACAATGACCACTCCAAAGAGCCTCTCCCTAATCTGGACTCATAAACTTGTACTGAAATGTTTATACTGTGCCTCAGTAATAATATAGTGATGTATTGGATTTTGGGCCACTGAAATGTCCCACCCAAATGGGACAGAGATTTTTTTTTTTTTTAATTTTTTATCCAAAAGGAAAAATATATAAAAACTCACAAATGAAAAGCAAGCCGTTTCCAACAAAATTAGTGACGTCAAAAGATATCTCAAAGAGCCTTATTAGTGCTCCTTAGTGTAAATATAAAGTATTTACAGTCATATAACAGATACGGCTTTTGTTTTGTTCCACCATAATAGAAGGAATCCATTAAATGATGGCAGCAGCAAAGAAAGGAATAGAGAAAAGCAATTATATAGAATTATAGAAATGATTGTTAGAATTTATTGCATCCATAATTTGGATTTTAAGGAATGAAAATAGATAAAATGTCAGAATATAACACATAATTTAAGTAATAATAATAATTAGAAAAAAGACATAACAGACTAATAGAATTTATGAGGTATAAAATGACGCATAGAAAAAAACAACGACAAAGAAATCCAGTGGCCCACTGTGTTTGTCTTTCTGTTTCAGTTTTGGCCAAGTATTTTCACTTTGGTGCATCACTAATTTTAAAGAAATGGTTTGGTTGAAAAGGAAATTTAAATGAAAGTTAAATCGCGCTGAGGCTACAGGGCTAACGTTGTTAACAAACACTGGAATTCACGAGTCACCCAAATGGTTTAGTAAGACTTGCTGTGAGCTATGAAAGTGAACAAACCTAAAAGCATAGGGGAGCTTATTTTTTGGCTCTTCCCCATTTGCGTTCAAGACCTGTACAACATTTACAGTTACACAGTCAAGTCACTTTATTATACTTTAGAGGTGGCCGCATGTAGCTAATAAACAAAGTCACATGTATGTGGCATTCTCTGGGCCCACTCATCCATGTGTAAATCACACTCACTTGATTTGACCATGAATCCATCCTTGCAGATCACGTACACCCATACATGCTGATTGTCTTCCCTGGGGCGGATGGGACCTATCTTCCAGTAACACAATGCAACATGCCACACGGCTAGAAATGTCTAACATTGGTTGGAAGAGCTGGACCTCCAAGATGCTTGACCTTCCAAATACAACCCTGGCCCCCTAATTCCCGAGACTTGAGCCCAATTGAGCATCTGTGGGACCACCTCGATCATCTTGTTTGTTCTATAGGTCCTCCCCCGCACACCTTCCAGCATCTGTGGGATGCACTGCAGTCACCTGCGACCACCTATCAGAACCTTATTGAGTCACTGCCAGCCCGTACAGCTGCTGTCTGTGTGCCACACGGTTGTTGCTCTGGGTATTAGCTGGTGGTCATAATAATGTGACTGGACTGTGTACATGTAAAAAAGAAAAGAAAAAGAAACAAACTGTGATGTAATTTTATGCTTGCATGATGTAGCTCACAGTAAATCGGTCTCGTAAACCACACTGAGGTGGTTGAGAGAGGTTTTGGGATTGTATAAAACTCGTGATCGACATAAGCTAAAAGATAACAGATTATCCAGAGTGTTACAACAACATATCTTATGGGTGGCTGTGGTGGTGTTAATGGGTACTATTAATATTACCTTCTTCAGTTAAGCGGCACAGTACGGCAGCAGTGGTGCTCTGGAAGTAGAAGCAAACTGCTTTATTACGTACAGAGATGTTTATCACGTAGAGTTAGAAATACCTGTTCATGATATTCCCTACTATTTGTATGTTGTGTATTAATTCACCATAAAGTGCTCCAAAAGGGTCATTCGTACAAGGTTAGTTTCACGTTTTATGACGAGGGGGGGAAACTGCAGAAGGGAATAGCCAAGGAGCTAATATATCTGTCAGACTTGTAACAGAGTTAGAGCTTCCCCCAGGAATCATGGGTGTGGATGCTAAAAGAATGTTGGCCTAACAGATGAAAGCTTTATTCATTCGTCTGTGACATTTTTATTAGCTTCAGAAACGGTGTTCGCCTTTATTTGAACGTGCTTTTAAGTCAACTGGCTTTAAAGAACCTTCTCGGGAGCACTGCAGAGATATATCTACGACAATGTTGGTAGAATTCTAACAGGTAGACTTACAGACTTACAAACTTACAGCTGTGAGAAAGTCTGGGATTTCTTCGGGAGTAATCTGGATTTCTGCATGACCGACTCCAGAAATGTAATCCGATCTTTATCTGCGCCATCCTGACGATCACGTCTTACGTAACAAAGCCACTGTATAACACTGTGTAACTGTAACAGTCAATTCTCATGTAACAAAAAACAATGCAGTATTCTACAGTGCCATTTAATAATCAGACAAATGGTTCAAGATGGCAGCAGAACATTCACTGTGTGAACTCTTACCTGTGTTGTTAGCAATAACTTCTAACCAATGCTTTCTGTAGCTGCTCATGAATCCTGTGCAGTGGTTTCAGTTCATGTCTTATCTCCACAACGTCCTGGTTCAGGCTATGCCAGTCCATTTGAAACAGACTGATGTCTGGATTCGTATGTTGACATCCTGCTGTAGAATTTCCTGATCTAACTTGAACACAGCTCTGTAATTTATCTGTTTGTCTTTTCTGTTGACGGAACATTCTAAAAATGTTCTAAAAATGTAATAATAGCGAATAGAACACAGGCAGTACTGGGTTTCTTTTCTTTTTTGGTTGTGGTTATTTTTTTTGTTGTTCTTGGACAGTTGTGGTTTGTACAATCATAATTTGCCCTGAAGATCACTCGTTCAATGATTAGCAAACCATTACCATTAGCAAACAGTGTCACTCTAAAGTGATTGGTCAGTAGTTGAAGGACTTAGCACTGATATACGCTCACTGCTATCAACAGCGTTGATTTCATGTAGTTTAGTGGTGCACGACTTGAAGCAACTCCGACACTCCACTCCTGCACCTGGAATCCCTCTCCCAGTCTCGTTTAATATTAACCATAACACCAGAGCCATTGATATAGCAAATCGATGAAACTGATTAAAGTTGTAGTTCCACTGTTTATGGGCAGTGTGCTTTTAACCCCCAGCATTTGGGGATATTGTCTGGCTTGGTTTGAGATGTCGTACTGTGTTTTTCAGAGGTATCCTGGGCAACTGGGGGTGCCTTTTTGCTGCGGCACCACCCTGAGCTAAGAATTCAGGACCTTGCTAATTTGTGAGTGAAGCAGCCTAAAGAATCTGCTTACAGTGAATTTGTATTTGAGCATCTAGTTTTCCTGGGAAGCATAACGTCATAATCCGTTCGTGGTACGCCCATAATTTTGAATTTAAGACATTCAGGATTATCTATACACTACCCTCTTATATTTCACAGCCTGGTTATGGTCTAGAGATGACTGTTATGTGCTAGCACACTGGGGTGCCTGTGTAGCTGTCTGTAGCCTTGTATTTAAACAAACTAATGTTTAGTTTATTATTATATAGCATTATACACACAGTCGAGAGCTTAGTGACCATGACATCCGTACACATTTGACACTTCTTGCTACTTTAATTCAAGCCATGCTGTACCTAGGTGGTAATATGGTTATGAACATACAGCAAGCCCCCAAAAGTGTTTGGACATCATTAGTAAACTTCAGTGCTTTTTAAGTTGCTTCATTAAATGTTATTCGCTTCTAAGAAATAGACACTTGTAGCACAAGATCAAAATGATGTGTGGGGAGAAGAAGACTTGTAGTACTGTGAAAGCTCTGTAGGTATAAGGTGGAGCAGGCAATCAAAATGATTGGACCAAACTTGCGCCTGATCTAACACCTTATTCAAGTTACTTTCTTTCCTCAATGGCTTCGTTCTTTTACATGCTTTTTCCACAACCTTGATTCAAATATGTTTAAACAGTGTTAAAATCCGGCTCTGTAAAATATTGTTTTTATTTACGTATTTAATTTCATGTTTTAATTTTAACATGTCGTCTTGATTTATTATGACTAGATAAAGAACAGATTAGATTTTATGGTTCAGTCATGCAGAAATCCAGAGAATTCCTAAGGCATTAACAGCTGTTTCTCCTTCACAACTATAAAGCAGCAATACGTAGCATTTTAACAAAGTAATGAAATCGTCCATTTCCGTTTCTGCAGTAAAACCGGAAATGGAGGCGAATAAGAAACAATGTCAAGATGGTTTGAGTGTTTAATGGTGTTACTAAGTGTCTTCTACAGGGACATGTTGGAAATACATTTGAGAATTTCTATTTATTCACCACAGCACGTTAGGAGAAAGTCGAGAGTGTTTTCTTGCTTGCTGGGGTGTGGACAGACAGCATTTTACAGGTCTGGGTAAATAGCATGCAGCCCAAGCTGTTAACATCTGTACCTGTACAGGTAAACTACAGAAATGATACCTATTGCTCCTTTACGCCGTGATTGTCACACAGGGGCAGGGGGTTATTTCCACAGCGTTTGGTATTTTTCTAATGTGAAAAAATTGCCTTATTAGACATGTCAAGATCTGTAAGTATTTATTTATTGTATTTATAGATTTTTAAGTTCATACATTATATTTTGTAATGAGTGTTTTCATGAATGGATATGTATTGCTTTGTTCACAACTGTATTTGTTTAGTATGTGTTCTGAATAAAATTGAGATCACAGTTTGTTGGAGTTTCTGATTGGTCAGTCTAGCCACCTCTGGTGTCGATGTGAGCACCACATGGAACTGCCTTGTAGCTTGTTCACTCACATTTAGCAGGCTATAGGTTCTCCACAAGGGGGCGCTTTCAGAAGTCACACCTCTGAAGACCTGCTGGAAAGATGGACCTTAAGTAAAACAGTGGGGGGAAAAAAACCTTCCCACGAGTCCCGTGTCTTACATCTTTTAATGCACGTATATATCATCAACATCTGCTACAGTATGTACATGTTCAGTAGGATCTGATTGTATGAAGTTTTGTCCAGTTTGCTATGCTACCAAAGAACTGTTGCTTACAGCTATTGAATTTTTTTACAGGTTTGAAATGCTCTGAGGAAGACGGTAAATGACCACTGGGTGGTGGTCATATAAGCAACTGTCATAGATCATTGTGGACAAATGCCCGGTTATTCAAAACCAAGGTATTGTGATAAGAACATTCTAGCACATTCCAGTGTACAGATCATACTTGTACATGCTTTGCTAATGGTCTCCTTTGAAGTGTGGCATGTTCCTAGATGTTACCATAGCTTCCTGTGGGAGTCTGATGTAGGCAATTTTCTCCTTTCCTCTTTTGAAACCACAGTCAGGGATTCCTAAAGTGGTACTTGTTTATGTAAGATTTGAAACCCAACAGGTCTTTTGACTGGAGTATTTACAAGCAATAAAAACAAACCATTTAGGTCTTTAAAATGTTCTTTGTCATTGACTGTGTTGTGCTGAGAAATTGGTATTGCATTAGGGGAACACTGAAAGACAACAGCAAATAGTCTCTTTACAAATGTGTTAAAACCAAAATTGGAGATGGATAAAAAAACATGGCAAGATTGTTTTGAGTGTCCAAAGGTGTTACTAAGTGTCTTTTTATAGGGACGTGTTGGAAAAACATTAATACTTTCTTCATATTCACAGCAGCGCGTTAGGAGAAGCTCCAAAGTGTTTCCTTCCTTGCTTCTCCCAGAGGACTCTGTGGTGAGCTGCTGGGATTTGCCTTCTTTAGGATCCTATCTCTGAATGACTGGTGCTGGCATTGCTGATCTTTCGTTCCTTCCCTGGCGCCGCTGTCCCTGTGCCGTTGGCTGGGGCGTCGGCCGTAGCACCGGCAGGCGACAGAGGAGAGATGCGGGAAAGTATGCCGTTGATGAGATTGGAGCGGAAGCTCTTGCTCAAGAAGTTGTAGAGGATTGGGTTGGCGATGCAGTGGAACAGTGACAGGCACTGCACCACACTGAAGGAGAAGTACAGCACCTCCACTGTGTTGCATGACATCAGTTGTGAGTTTAAGTCATCCACCATCAGCAGAAACATCACCAAGTGGTAGGGCAGCCAGCAGGCCACGAACACCAATGAGTACACATGCACCAGCCACAGGTCCCGGCGACTCTGGATGTCCGGGGATGCTCGGACAGCCCGGGCAATCAGGACATTGCAGGTGATGATGATGGACGCTGGTCCCAGGAACTGGAAGATCAGACACAGGAAAGCCAAGGATACGAACCATTCGGTGTAATGGTTTTCAGGCACCATGTAGCAGCCGGGCTCGTCCCACTCCAGCAGGTCCACGTGCACGTTCTCCAGCAGTGCCAGCACCAGGGACAGCATCCACAGCCCACCGCAAAGCAGCCAACGCCTGTGCTTGGGCTGCAGCGGGAATAGGGGCGGGGAGTTCGGTCGTGTCAGCGACAGGTACCTCTCCAGGGTCATGCAGGCCAGGAAGAAGGAGCTGCTGTAAAAGTTGATGACGAAGATGAGGTGGGTCACCTTGCACAGAAAGCGGCCCCAAATCCATACCTTGTCCATGGTCACCTCCAGCATAAAAAAGGGCATGGTGAACACCACCATCAGGTCGGACAGGCTGACGTTAATGACACAGAAGAGCACGCCACTGGCCGAGCGGCGTCGCCGCCAGTTAACCCAAACCACCAAGCAGTTCTCAGCCAGGCCCACCATGAACAGGAACAGGTAGAGGAGGAAGAGGGCAATGCGCCGCGCATCTCTGTCCAGGTCAAAGGTGCACTCGTAGAACCACAGGGTGTGAGGGGATTCGGTGGTGTTGACATCGTACAACATGGTCTAGGAAGAGGGAAGAAAGGTTTACGTGGGTTGGCTGTACTCAGAAAGCCATCGGAATGGTCGTTGTCATTGCACGAGATGCCAGAAACTTGCTGACTTGCAAGAAAAGGGAATTAAATGTCATTTTTTGTGGTTTTATGTAAAGAATATGAATTTTGCACTACTGCACCAGAAAGAGTATTCACCCACCCTTAACGAAATTCACTGCAGACAATCAGGACGCATTTTCCCCCAAGCAGCATCATGCTGATATAATCTCAACTGTGAGTTACTTATGCAACCTACATAAAGTTATCTCTGGCTTTACAGCTCTTGGGACGTTTTCCGTGTCGGGTGGCTGTTCTCATAATCATCGCCATGTAATGTGGAAACACAAAATCACTGAAATTTCTCTTTATAGAGCTGAGACTAGCGTCGTGAAGCTTCTGGGCAGGGCATGGACAGAACTATTAACTTCCATTATGAACTAGAGGCACTCCTAGATGTTATGGACGTAGTAAAAGACACTCGTTCTTGATTCCTGCAATCATTTTGGATGGCTTTCAGTCACTCTCAGGAATAGATACAGAGTGCCACCTGATGTTTAATGAAGGTTCTATGCCCAAGAGCTAGTTAAATGGTCAAAATGATAGATAGGTAGATACATACATATGTACATACATGCAAACATAAGGACTCAGAAGGCCTACCTTGCCTGTGTAGAGAGTGCCAGTGGATGAGCTGGAGTGAGGGTAGACCCCTCTGCTGGAGCACTATCCTGGAGAAAGAGAGACTGGTGCTAGTTGGAGATGTGTGGCGCTTCAGTCTTTCAGTCTTTGCCCGGGTTGGAATGGGGCATTAAGCCCTCCTCTCTATGCCTCTCTCTCTCTCTCTCTCTTTTTCTCTGTCTCTCTCCCTCCCCCTCTGTCTCTTTAGCAGACCTGCTGATAGGACGTGTTCCCAAGACAGGAAAGAGGCATGCTTGGCAGGAAAGGCTCCCAGAAAATGCCTCTATCACTGGCAAAGCTGTGAGTAACCGTCCAGGTGAGATCTTGGTGGTAGATGTCTAATCAAAAGCACCAAAGCAATGAAGGTGCTAGTGTCCAGGTGTTGCATAAGGATGCAAGCGTGACGATGGGACATGTGATCGTGTCAGTGTGTTTGTTTATTATGCAGTGGGGTTGAGGGCTTACTTTTGAGAGTTGATTCTGGCGATAAAATATGGATATCATTCGTTTGTTTATTTAGCAGGATGGGTGTGTATTCTGTCCTATTCAAACAGAATGTAGCCGTAAATATGATGGTGTAGTGGAGGAACTACATTTCCTTCCACCTTCTTTACATTTACGGTATTTAGCTGACGCTCTTATCCAGAGCGACTTACAAGGTTAATCATATTACAGGTGGGCCAATGTAGTGTTAGGAGTCTTGCCCAAGGACGCTTATTGGTGTAGCACAGTATAGTTTCCCAGACCGGGATTTGAACTCCAGTCTCCCACATGTGGTGGTGGCTCCCTGGGGGTATTTACAATCTTTACAATGTAAATATGCTAATGTTAATCTGATAAATACACATTCAGTTACTGAATTTTCAGTAGGCATAAAATACTAGTTAAATTAAACACATCATTTGAACGTCAGTAAAAATTAAGTGATGTTTTAAAAATAAAGCTGAGAGAATTCTGATTTCTATCTATCTATCTATCTATCTATCTATCTATCTATCTATCTATCTATCTATCTATCTATCTATCTATCTATCTATCTATCTATCTATCTATCTGTCTATCTATCTGTCTGTCTATCTATCTGTCTGTCTGTCTGTCTGTCTGTCTGTCTGTCTGTCTATCTATCTATGTATCTATCTGTCTGTCTATCTATCTGTCTGTCTGTCTGTCTGTCTGTCTGTCTGTCTGTCTAATTAATAATTAAATATCTGACTTTCTTTTACAATTTTGTTTGAACTTATCATTTGCATTGTATCAAATCATGTACTTTAAATCAGCATCGGTATCTGAATTGGTGTTTGAATATGTTATTGGAATATGGTTGTATGTACCAGTGTACTGGTATGTTGGTATTATTTGGCATCGGTTTGAAAGGAATACCAGTGGTATTGCCCATCACTCTTATGCTATTGCTAATTCCCCGCCCCACATGATTTCAAGGAGGTTACGATATATGAAAGTACGGAGTATCACTTTAATATCCCTAAATGGCCACATCATGACAGTCTTATTTTCCTTGCCTTTTTAAAAATGTATCGTGACCTAGTCCATATGGTCTAGATATGAAAATTAAGCAGCCAATTTTTTAAAATCACAAGTAATGTATTATCATATACACTGGCCTACAGCAGTTCAACCCCTGCAGTTTAAGTAGGTCCTCATCCAAGGCTGCTTTTTGTACGAGGCACAATATAATGGCGCCAAGCAGAGTCAAAATTATTTACATAATAGCCGTACAGGCACAGTATCAAAAACATGCTTAATTCTAGGAGAGGTTGCAAAATGTCCATGTAAAAATGAATTACGACTGTTTTGGGGCATGTGCTAACAGTGCCCTGTTTCAGCCCTGATAACATCTAGCAGATGATGTTAATGAAGGTTTCTCTCGGGTTTCGTATTTAGGCCTTACTGTTTCCATTCCATTGTGATTATCAAATGCTCATATAACATGTGCATGTATAAATGGAATTTCTTCAGAATTTCTTTCTCCATATGAAAAAACTAATTTTCAAGTCTATTAAATTCTGATTTGCATTGATGATAATGCAGGATTGGTGCACATACGCTTTCATAGTCTTACTGTACAAATCCGAGTAGAGCCGGACAGGCGAGCGTATGAGTGCTCATCTTGAAACCTATATTTCGGCTGGCCAGAAAACGGAATGTGTTCTGTTGTCCGCTGGGCTGCCCCTCTGTGGAATCTTTCATGTCTCTTCCAAAGTTCTAGGAAAAACATATAGCTGGACAATAGCGGGAAATGCCAGTGTCATAGAGAAGCATTAACTGAGAGGCACGGGTAAAGGGGAGGTAGGAAGCCTGCCGTACATCAAAACCTCAATGAGGAGGGTGGCCCTTTAACCCAGCTCTGCCTCCCCCTGCCCGCTCCTTTCAGCACCTCACTTATAACCCCTAGCTTATTGCTGTCCGGACTAAACGATTATGGTAAAGGGCCCAAAAACGGCTCGCTAGCATCGTTCTCTAATATCCTCCTGGATTTTTCACCACTGTGAGTTCCACTGTAGTTTGGTTAGTCTTACATGTTTCAGCTTGAATTGATGAAATAACCAGCTCCTAGAAATTCATTTCTGTCTGTGTATGAAAGAACGAATGGGTGTCTATGCCATTACGAACATTTATATGGGATATCCAATTTGGTTGCGTGATATTAGAAACCATTAGCGTTTTGTAGATTAATACAATTGGCTATGCATGTTATTCGAAAAATGTCAGACATTTACCTGCATCTAAATTAGCTGAACCATTCACATCATTGACTCACAATCACTTAGACACCCATTCACTTCTTTGCCTGTACACAACAAAGAAGCTGAAGTATATAAGGCTAATCAAACAACGAGGAGGATATTAGAGAACGATACAGTGAGCTGTAATTTTTGGACCCTTTACCTTTATCGCTTGTTTGGACAGCAACAAGGGGTTATAAGTGAGTTGCTGAAAGGAGCACATGCCCAAATTCACACTGATGTAGAAGAGGGATGCCACAGTTGAGGTGCTGTAGTGTTTTGTGTCCCACTGACATTACATTAACACATACGTCTGTGCAGTAAATGTACAGGATGTTTTAAACACAAGCCAAGTGTTCTTGACAACAACCAATGTGCATGTTTTCGAAAACATAAAATTTGCGTATAACACTGTGACAGCATTTCTACCTGCCTGCTTCAACTACAATTTACCATTTACATATGACCATTAATGCAAAAATACAACATCACTCTGAATCAGTGAAATGAAGTTTGACGAGAGCAGAAAGTCTTATTCTAGAACGCTGTCCGAATCAAACTTTACACCACCCCTTTACAAACCAAGAGCATCTCCAGCACTGTCACTGCCAGCTCCTTGTTTTGTTTGTAGCTGAATATGGATGCTTCCTGAAAGTGGATGGTGGCGGTTGTTATAGTAGTTGCCCACCAAGAGCTTCAGCCACTGTTGCATTTCTTTCTTTCTCTCTTTCTCACCGGACACAAAATGAATCACCTGTGACTGAAACATACCTAACAGCGTGTAACCAATAACAGCTGTGATTGGATTTGGTGATTGGATTATGCATGGAGGTGTCAATGTTCAGACACTCTTGCATCACAGAACCAGATTTGGTGGATTCCTTCCCTGGCCCAATTCTGAGGACTGGAATTCCTGTAGACTGGGATTTTAGCCGCTGCTGGTAGACCTGTATGACCATATGCTTCCATAAACCTGCAGATTCAGCTACTTCCTTCACACTATGCTCTTTATTTTTTAATTTGTATTTGTATTTGTGCTTGTATCTGTTTTTAACTATCTATCTATCTATCTATCTATCTATCTGTCTGTCTGTCTGTCTGTCTGTCTGTCTGTCTGTCTGTCTGTCTGTCTGTCTGTCTGTCTGTCTGTCTGTCTGTCTGTCTGTCTGTCTGTCTATCTATCTATCTATCTATCTATCTATCTCTCTATTGCACGTGTATTTGTATTTGTATCTGTGCTGTTTTTGTGAAACCGCTACTGGCTGCTAAATTTCCTTTGGGATCAATAAAGTATCTATCTATCCATCTATCCATCTATCTATCTATCTATCTATCTATCTATATATCTATCTATCTATCTATCTATCTATCTATCTATCTATCTATCTATCTATCCATCTATCTGTCTATCTATCTATCTATCTATCTATCTATCTATCTATCTATCTATCTATCTATCTGTCTGTCTGTCTGTCTGTCTGTCTGTCTGTCTGTCTGTCTGTCTGTCTGTCTATCTGTCTATCTATCTATCTATCCACCTATCTCTCAATTGTACGTGTATTTGTATTTGTGCTGTTTTTGTGAAACCACTACTGGCTTCTAAATTTCCTTCGGGATCAATACAGTATCCATCTATTCATCTGTCCATCTATCCATCCATCTATCTATCCACCTATCTATCTATCTGTCTGTCTATCTATCTATCTATCTATCTATCTATCTGTCTATCTATCTATCTATCTATCTATCCCACCATCCATCCATCGTACGTCCAAATGTTGAAAATTCAAAACTTTGGAAGTTACATGAATTACAGGCTGAATGTAAGTGACACCTTTACATAGTTTGCTGGAAGTAAATAACTAGAATGAGAACTAGAATGTCCATACTGTCATTATTCCATTAACAAGAGATATTAGTGAAGTGGACTTTGTGTATTTGCTAATGCAATGCATATGAACCCTGTTACTCATTTAAGCCATTATCAGCAAAAAAAAAAAGGAAAAGAAAAGAAAGAAGAGAGATACTGGTCCTGAGTTGGTCTTACCTTCAATCACTATATCCATGTCCATTTCCAATAGTGAAAAGTTATTAAACAAAAAAATCATCTGTAAGTGTTAGCAGGGTCAAAACTGCCCAACCTTAAAATCCCACTAAATAAAACCTCAGAAATTCCCTTCAGTGTCTGTTACTGTGTTACTATTATGATATGATAGTTATGATTACTGTAACATGTGATTTCACCCTTGGGTAAGTCTGATTCAGCTTTGTTGAAGGTTCAAAGCAGCCACCCAAGCTGTCAGCAAGGGGTGGGTCTTCTGATTCCTGGTGTCAAGAGTCGTGGAGCCTCAGTGTAGTCCATGCAAGGTGGACGATGATCTGTCTTGCCTTGGCCGTGATTCCCTGCTTCAGATGAATGCGATAGGACTGCAGGACACCCTGTTCCAGTGTCTCCTAAAACAGGGCCACGGTTTGGTCAGCACTTTGTTCGATCAGTAGGATCCCACTCCTCTCCCTCCCCTCTTTCCTGCCTTGTTTTCTCTCCATTGTTAAGAGCAGTCACGTCTTTTTTTTCGCTGGAGCAACAGGAAACGGTCCGTCAGCAGATTTGGGGCTTCTGGAAGAGGCAAAGCGGATCCTGTCCCTGACCCCCCACCACATGCTGGGCTAGACTTATCTGAGGCCCGTGCTAATAAATTCTCAAACTCTTATCAGCCTGCGTAATGTAAAAAAAGAGAAAAGAAAAAAGGGCTGATGTAGGCCAGCTCTATGGAGATGTTTTGGGAGTTGGCTGGGAAGAGTTATTAGATTATGAACAATTATAAATATATATTTTTGAATTATTAAACCTTTTAAAACTGTCGTGAATGCACTAGTTTTTAGGACGATGTTTTGTTTATGCTCATTTTCTTGAAAACCATTTTTTAATTTTGGCGATACAGTCTTTACACTAACTTACTGAGACCTATCAAACCACTTAACACGTTTTGTGAGTTCTACCTGAACCTCAGAACTTTAGGTAGTTCCAAGGAACACCCTGAACTCAGTATACAACTATGGGGTCTTCTGTTCTATAGTGTAACTCATCATCCTACGGTTTTTCATTTAAACCAGCCAATACGGCTTTTCTGATGGTGACTGCGGCACGTTGACACTGATTTCTAAATTGTCTGTCCCCTAAATTAGTGGCCAACTCAACACGCTACCCAGATGCTCCCTCCTACACACCGAATGCATAGAAACCCAATTTGCTCCGGCTTTGGAGGGTAAAGGCTTTCAAGCACTTCCTCTGAATGATGTTAAGGCCCACTAACGGAATAACAGCCCTGTCCCAAATGCCCCGCTTACATCCACTGTGAAGCCCATTTGTCATCCTGGCCCTCAAATGAGTGGTTAGGGCTGATACTGACATAACAGCAACCTCCTACCCAAAATTCCTTGGGGTACATGTAAGGACCAATCAGAGTGGATGGCTGTGTTTACAGATATCCGACTAACACTGTTAGGGGAAGATATTTAGATGCAAGTACAAAGGTATTTATTTGTTTAACTGGTCATTAAGCTACATTATGCTTGTAATCTGAATGCAGATACTGCAGATAAGCAAATGATCTAAAAAAAAAAAAAAAGAAAGAAAAATGGGAACAGCTGATCTGCTGGGTGCGGCACAAGGAGAACGTGCAAGTCAGTCCCAAATGCATGCATTTAAATGAAGCACTCTTGAGATTTCCTGATCTACTCGACTGCATGGTGTTGAAGCCAGCACAGCACAAGCTCTGAAAAGGCCGCAGAGCTTTTGGCCCTGACTTCCTGGACATACATGGCTGTGGCTTCACGGGTAGTTTGTTTAAAAAGTTTTTACCAGTTTTCTCTCTCTCTCTCTCTCTCTCTCTATATATATATATGCATATTAAAACTGGTAAAAACTTCTAAAACAATCCACAACCTGACTTGGCTAACTTGTATACGTTCTGCTTGTGCCGCACCCAGCAGATCAGCTGTTCCCTTTTCCCCCCCTTTTCTTTCACTTTCTTTTTTTTTTTTTTTTTTAGATCATTTGTTTATCTGCAGTATCTGAATTCAGATTTCAGGCATAATGTAGCTTAATGACCTTATATATATATATATTAGCATGTAGTGAATAAAGATAAAGTCCAGTATAATATTGAGTCGTTAAGTGGCTTTTGAGCTTTTATGAATCATCCTAAGAAGGCTGCATGATACTGGGCAATACTGACATTCCAGTTTTGTTTATTCTGTGATTTATACAGTATTTTCATACTTCAACAGAATTTGGAAAGAATTCACTTTTCTAGCCTGGGTGCGGCATCTTCCAAAGTTCACCCACGTCACCCCACTGCTGCGCTCCCTTCATTGGCTTCCTGTTGTTGCCCACATCAGATTTAAAACTCTGATGCTGGCCTACAAAGCCAAGATTGGACCAGCACCTCCCTACCTTATGGCAATGGTGAAGAGTCGAGCTGTACCTCGAGCCCTTCGTGCTTCAAGCACAGCTCGTCTCGAACCACCATCCCTGAGGACACATGGAAGACAAGCGTCCAGACTCTTCTCTGTCCTGGCTCCCAGATGGTGGAATGAACTCCCACTGGGCGTCAGAACAGCGGAGTCTCTCGTGGTCTTCAAACGCAGACTGAAGACCCATCTCTTCGTAATGCACTTGAGTGAGCTCTAGTAGTGGTGTAAATTGTGTGTATTGTGTTGCATTTTAATGACCTTTTCTCCTCTATAGGAATGAGCACTGGGCTGGGGTTGCCAGGTAATGGTTTACTTACTTTGTCTGTGTATTGATCTCTAGGTATCAGCACTGGTATCAGTTCTGGCAGTGTCTGAGCACATGGTGAGTTTTAGGCTCTAACCTTCCTGTACTAGCTAGAATATTATCCAACGGAACACTAGGCACGGTTGTAAGTCGCTCTGGATAAGAGCGTCTGCTAAATGCCTTAAATGTAAATGTAGCCTGACCTGGTGTGACTTTATAAAGAAGTGCATCTGGTTAGAAAACAACCAAAAAATGAAACACAAAAAATGACTTTTTCACTGTGTACTGTTCTTTCCCTAACTTTACTGCTATACAGTTAGCGTCGACTCACAAAACATAAAAGCAGGTGAGATCTGTGACTACTGTTCTTCATGTATCCAAGGAAGCTTACGTTGGAGTAACACTGTCCGCCTTCATTTTGAATTAAGTAGTAATTCAAGAAGTAACTTGCCTTCCACCTCACGTCCTGTGATATGACTATTACACATGAACCCTTTGCTGCGACAATGCCAATGTAATACTCTGCAGCCCTAGCGTTTTCAGATTTAAAGCTACACAACATAAGACATGTGAGGGATTTGGAGACCTCTCTGGCAGACATGTGCAACGGCATGCAACAAACAGAAGAACGTATACTTACCACTGCAAACACAATGTTGCACCCAGCAGAAAACGACCTGACAGGAATGAAACTTGATGGGTAGGACCGACATCATGGGACAGCAAAGTTTCGTACACTGCAGGCCTCATCGCTTTACCCTACTGACTATATAAGACTGTTCTGTTGTGCACTCTTTCCATTCTGATTCATCCTGTTGTGTTGGCAGCACTGTTTGCAAGTGAAGCACACCTCAGAGAAGAGATCAAAGGACGTTGGAAGAGTTTAAGAGGGGTCTCATCAAGGACTTTAGGAAGCAGGATGGTTTAATCCGTTGTACTGAAACGCAGAACTACATGCATGCAGACTGTTAGGACGACCGCCCTGAACACCATGTCAACATCACCATAGAGTGGTGTTGTGTCAAACTGTCATGGAGTGACTCCGAATGTCAGCAGGTCATTTCAGTCCTTTTCATGTCTTGGTGGAGACGACCAACGAATTAGATCAGCACCAACATGAACAGCTTGTATTCCTGCATCACACGCCCAGAAGGCCTGGTGTCATTCCACCTTCGCTCCTACCGCACCATCTGCAGGAAATGTGAGAGAATATTCCAGCTGCATGGGATGGATTATCACAGGACACCATTGGGAACCTCTACAGCTCCATGCTGAAAGCAAACATGGTGGCTTGATGCCATACTGAGAAATGTATCATGTATTGTTCCTGGTAACCCTTATCTTCCTTCCTGCAATCCCACGCTTCCTCCTGGGTGCATATTTTACCATATACCATATTTTAAGTCATTTCATTTAGGAATTTTAAAAGGTACCTTTCATAGAACTGATGCATTTATAAAATTTTAAGTAGTTAACAAAAACCATGTTGTACACACACACACACACACACACACACACACACACACACACACACACACACACACACACACACACAAAATATAAGAATGCCAATATAAGCTCCCTGGCCAAAACAAATGGTCACCTTGCGTTTTCAAGACGGTAGCAACTTAAGGCTCCTGCAGATGGTGCTGCACAAGGATGACAGGGCTATAAATACTTGTGGGGTGCATGATAGGATTCATAAGGTCATGTGAGCATGTTCATTCATGATCATTGAAATAACTCACTCAAGCCAAGTTTCTGAAAACCTCTGAAAAATATATTTGGTCCAAACACTGATTTGCAATATAAATAAAATGCAACAATAAGGCATGAGATCCTAACTGAGCTTAACAGCCTCTATTCTCTAAGCTACAAAACGTCTCTTCTCATTCTTAAAGCTCAATTGCATAAAACCGCTAGAAAACATGTTGGGACTCTGCACTCTAGGCATGTGTACAAATATTCAACATTCAAAATATTGCTTTTTTTTTTTTCTTTTCTTTTTTCCTTCCAAGACTCCTAAAGGTGATGGACGCCCAGTCCGAATGTTAATCACTGATGAAGTGCAGCTTAAAGACAGCAAAGCTGCTAAAAGCAGTGCGCTACAGAGTACAGCAGATTCTACGCGTTTGTTCTGTTCACACTGACAATAACACGCTAAGGCAGTTTCCCCTTCTCCACTCTGAGAAAGAGGAAGCGAGAGAGAGACAGAGAGAGAGACGAAAAGCTCACACAGGAGGTTTAGTGTGGAACGTGTGGAACTGCTACAGGTTCAGTCACATCTCCTAAGAGAAAGAGCAGATAAGTAGTGTCCCCCCCTTTTTACCCTCAACGAGAGATCTGATGATATTACAAGATGATTTCAGTCTCATCTTACCCTATTCACCAATAAATATGCACATGATTCACATTGATCGTAATGTATAAGCTCATCTTTTAAAAAAAAAGGTCTTGTTTAACTAGTGTGCTTATGGAAACATGTCAGCTTTTGTAAAATATATATACAAAACCATCAGAGAGTTACTTGAGCTGAGCAACATGGAAAGATACAGCAAGAATCCTTTTCACCCCGGACATGGCACACTGGTGCTGCTACGCGAAAATAGTGGCGATGAAGTCACGGAATCGTTTGGCATATTGTTCTGGATGGACTGTGGATATTTCGGCACCAGCCTGGAAAAAGAAAACCAAAAAGAACAAAATGAACTTAATGCGTCTTTGCCAAATCGACATTTTTGGTCAATAATAAATTGGGCAGTGCAGACGAAGTAGACAGTTTGACAATGTTCTACAAATAAAACATTTTTCAACCACTGCTGTTGGTTAAAGGAACAACGTGTGCAATTACGCAACCTGATGAATGAACACTCCAAAACAACAGGGGGCAACCAGACAACAGGAAGGTGTGGTGTCTACCCCATAGTATCAAATGCACAGTTCCTCCTCCTCCATGTCATCACAAGCAGCTGTTTACTTACCAGCTTCGATGTAACGTTACAGGCTCAGATTTCAAACCTTTATCAGCCAACAGCATCTCCAATGGTGGAAAGCAGCAGCCATGTTAGCTCTTGTTTTGCTTCTATTTATATCACTTCCTTCGTTTGCTGCCAAAGAGGTTTTTGCTTAGAGCAGGCAGCAGTTGTCGTAAATGGTTGCTTACCAAGGGCTTCAGCGCCATTGTTATATTTATCCTACCTTTCATCGGCTTCCTGTCCTTAAACAATCTAGATTTAATCTCTGCTATACGATACATGGACGTCTGACACTCTGTCAAAGCTGGTATGTCATCACATTCTCTTTGTTCTCAACGCAATGAAAACTTTTCAATGTTTTTTGAAAAAATAAATTCAATGTTTTAAACATTGTTATATAAAAAAAAAATTATATGTTGTTCCTTTAAAGGTATATGTTTTTATTTCACGTACTATCACAACAAGTAGGTTTATCATTTAACTTGAGGAATGCTCCATACAAGCAACACTTTAGTATCTCAAAGCAAATAAACGGAATTCAGCTACTGTTGGTATTTTACAATGGCCTTGTGGCTTTGCCAATGAGGTTTCAGTACTGGAACTATTAGGTTTTATAACAAATATTTTGATGGGTCAGTTCACGGTTAACAAGTAATCACAGATTAATGACTGCGGCTGTCTACTGTGCATACCTCGAAGTTCAAATCCAAATTCTAGATTTAAGCTACTTCAATCTTAGATATTTTGGATATTAGATTTTCTTAAGAGCTGTGACCAAAATGAATCTCTACTACTTCATGGCTGAACTATTCAACTTACTAAAGAGCAGTAAAGCCACACATATCAGTAAGTGTATTCAACCAGCTTCTGAATTATTATCAGTATCACTAACTGGATTAACCAGTGTTTCTCAACTCTGGTCCTGGAGGCTCACTGCCCTGCACTTTTTAGTGTTTCCCCTGCTCCCAACACACATGATCCAACAAATCAGCTCATTAACACTCCATTATTAAGTTGTAGTGGCTTATAATATGCAGGAAAATGGGCCTCTCGGACAAAGGTTAGGAAATCCTGGGACAAACAAACCTTTAGTAGCTTAAGCGAAGCTCTATTTGTCTTCTAATTCGTGGCATATTTTAAATGAGAAAGCAGAAAATCTGACTAGATTACTATTGGTTCATGTTTTCACTAACCAGATCCTCATATCTGTGATGCATGATAAGCAGTAGACTGTAAAGAACTGCTGCCAGAGTCACAAGAGGTTTGTAAGCTGTGTTGTCAGCGGCTCAGCTTTCACATGAGCTAATGCGCCTCTGTTCATTAATTGGTAGATTTCCAATGCACGTTGAAATACATTCAGCTGTTAAGAGTGGGCTATGGCAGTGTTTTTGGGCCATAGCCTCCCAGTGGGTTGTGGTGGTACTGCTAGGGAGCCATTGGCTAAACTTTGCTACTTTAGCAAACCAAAAAGGTTAATCCTGTGACAATGACTGGCAGAAATATTAAAGTCGTGTTTAGAGACTGGCTTGCAACAAGGCATGCTGTTGATTATAGATATCGAAAAATCATATTGCATATAAAACATGAGTTGGGTACCCCTGACCTATGTTGTTTAATGAAAATTATTTGTGCATGCAGAGAGATTGCAATGGCCTTAAAACCATGTAAATTCAATATTCTAACAATGTCATATTGAAAAAATAAATAAATAAAATAATAATAATAATATTATTATATATATATATATATATATATATATATATATATATATATATATATATATATATATATATATATATATATATATAAACTGATGTAAGTGGTCTATTTTAATGACAGCCCACATCAAAACAACCATGTTATGTGTTACATATTTGGGCCTTATACTTTTTTTTATATATAAAACAAATGGGCCGTCTCATCCCTGTATAAAAATCTGGAAAAGTTTTTGCAATACATGAAAAAAAAAAAAAAAGCTGTGGAGCCCATTTGAAATTCTTAATAAGGTATATTGGTATAAGAGAATGTAACTGTGCAATATCTTTCAGTAACTGTGCAACATGTATTGTGTAATCACACATGTAATTTGTATAGCATCTTATTGTATTTTATTTTTACTTACTTATTTTCTATAAATTTCTTATATATTTTGTATTTTGCATAACCTGCACTTTACTTTCGTCTTGCTCTGTATCTGTTTACTGTATTTTCTACTGTAAGCATGCAAATTTCCCCATGTGGGACAATAAAAGGCTACCATATCTTATCATTGAAGTGCAACTAATTAATTCACAACTGTTTTCTATGGAGAAATGTCTGGTTGCACTGTCTTGCCTTCATACTCACTCCATGCTTAACAGTCTTTGCAGCATGCGCAGCTTTCTTCTTGGTATCATACTGCGTCAACACGTCTATCAGGCCCATGAAGTACACTTCCTTCTGTGGTGCTCCTGGAAACCAACAGGAAATGACAGGCTTACTGCACAACTCTCGCTACCAGTCAGAGCCTGAAAGCTCCAACACCTCAGCGGCTTATTTGCTTCCTTCTTTAATTGGCCCAGGCTAGACGTTTTCTAACCCACACTTCCTGAATGATGAGTCAACTTCCTCTCACCTTTCCAAAAAAACTAACCTGGGGCACTTTTGACAGCATACACGTCCACATACGGGTCAAACTCCCCGGGACCCAGCGGTTTGAAGGAGTTCATGTAACCGGCGATGCCTTCGGGAGACGTGCCAAACGAGCCCACTTGCGGAGTGGGATTGAGGCCATTCTCTGCCTCTCCTTCATCCTCACAGCTAGGCTCCTCAGCCTCCTCTTCCTCCCGTTCGGCCCGAGACACGTCATGGATCCCCAGCAGCAGACTGTAGTCCATTATCTTGAGTTTTACTAGGAACTACAACACCCAGAACATTGCAGGCAATAAGAAGATATAACACCTTCAAGAACAGTGAGTCTTCTCTTTCATACACGACCATAACACATTTTTAAATGTGGAATCAAATATGAATTATCTTGTTGTTTTATATACACAACAATACTTTATATAACAACTGCCAAATTGTTGATGTAAATATGATGTAAACTAGACCCCACAATGTCTAAAAGAATCTGGGTAGATTTTAGTCCCCCACCAGCATCAGTGTACCTTCAAAGACACAACTTGAAATCCCATAGTGTACATTAAAAGATTTAAGGCTATAGATTTACAAAACGTACAGACGTTTGTTGACCTAGATCCCCATTTTTGTACATGATATGGGGAAACAAATGTCTGAGGATGTGCTCAGCTTCACTTACAATGTCAAAATAAGCCAAAAATGAATTTGCAGGAGAATATTTTATTCTGTATAGATATTTTGATGACTGCAACGTTGATTCCCTCTCCTCAGGTTTGCCTTCATGCCTCCACCAGTACTGGGGAAGCAGTTGTGACTTTTTTGCCTCTGTGTCTCCAGTCATGACATTTGTGAGTGACTGCCAGAGTGTCAGCAGCTGTCTGTATGTGCAGACCCGCCTTGGGGAAAGTGATATGCTGGTGCTGGTCTGTTCGTACAAGTACAACTACAAGGAAATGCGCTGGGTATCTGCTTAAAGCCTGATAACAGTGCCTGTACTGACACATCCACGGTCATATTACATTGTTATATCTATTCCCATATAGTTGTGAATGGCTTTAGAGAAAACATCTGCATAAATCAATGTAAGAAAGTAAATTAATTATAATATATACATATATACATATATACATAATGAATTCATTAATAGTATAAGCTATATAAATAAACAAGTATCATATAATAATGTACATTATAAATTAATAAAAATTAAAATAATTATCATAAATCAATTCAATATCAATCATAATTATCAGTTTCCGTCTTACCATCTTTCCATCTTACCTCCACGTCTTTGTTCAGCTTCTCCATGAACTTTTCCTTCTCCTCCTCGGTCACATACACCTTTTGCATGTTGTTCCTGAAATCCATGTCCTTGAAGGTGGGTAACTCTTTTACCTGCCATTAGCATAACGACAGGACATTAAAGCAGGTTCTATTAAGGAGGCTGTTTAATATAAATTATATCTAATAAGGACAAAAAATAAAGAATCTCTTTTTACCTTCTCTTTATCACTGGCCTCACGTGATACCAGGGAACCCTGCATTACAGAGACACAGTATTAAAGTCTTTCAAATGATTTAGATAGACGTAATCACCAGTCATCATGAAATATCTTTGATGTACAGAACACCCTCTTGTGGCTGTCTGTCAGCAGCACAACTAGAGAACGCTGCTGCAGTACAGTAAAAGCAATCAGAGTAGACTTAAGAATCCAAGAAAAAACGCCCAATGAAAACAAAGATATTACCATCTCTACTCCTGAGTGCACAGTGCCATGCCAAAAACTGGTCCAAGCCACCATTTTTATTTATTTATTTTTTAAATTATTTTTTATTGATTTACACATTTATTGATTGGTGATTTGGGCCTGGTCCAACATTTCTGGATTGAAATTTAAACTCTCCAGTAAATATTTGTTCTCTCATTAAAAGCACACTAGCCTGGCAGTTCAAATGTTTGAAACAATGGGTGCTGACTGATTCAGTATTGGCTTTTGTTTTTTTGGGAAAAAAAAAAACTACAAGTTTACCCTCAACACTTGAATAATGAATGCAAAGGAAAAAACAAGTTGCTTTAATAATAATTTGCAAGATGGCACAATACTAATATTAAAACATTGAGTTTAGCCAATGTCTGATATTTGTGATATTGACGCACTCTACCCAAGATGAGGATTTGTCACAGGACTGAATGTTTTGCCTTTTCATATCTCATTCAGATCTGTCTGCTGATATCAACCAGGAATGTACATTCCAACCAGGTTGAGGAATGTCATTATTATTAACGAACAGTCGAAGGAAATTCATAGTGGAGGCTGCTCCTTTAGACAAGCTAATGCGTCAACCATGCTAGTATCAATTCAGATGAATCCAACAGATATTTTCTCCTCAGTTGATGATGTTCCTACATGGTATTTATCCAACATACTTTCATTGTTTCTGGATGTAGTTAACATGAGTAAGAGGAGCTGGCCTAGATCATGATATAGCCACACTTCATCTGTCTCCCCAGTTGCACTCTATGGATCTTTAGCAATAAGCATTTGTGTTTCTCTGATTGACAGCCTGTGTGATTTCTGTTCTGTAATGAAATGCTACGAAAACCAAATTAGTGATTTCCTAACTATATCAGCAACAGAACCTGCTTCTGACCCCTTTTCTCCACAACTCTGGAGGGTCCTACCTTAAGATCATATTTCCTGTGTACGACCAGCCTGTGGCTGAACATGTTCCTCATGACGATGAGGTAGTTGTCCTCGCTCTCCACGTTGACGCGGTACATGCCCAAAAACTGGGGGAGAAGTGTGTTGCCATGACACTTCACTATGTGCTGCAACAGAGTACAAAACATAAAATTAAACAGTAGAAATTAATTTACCGAGAAATGCCTGCCCTCTAGTAACTGTTATGAAGATGGACAGTCGACTGAGATTCTTGACCAATCTTAAACTGCTAATGTTTATTTATTTATTCATTCATTCAAGGTTTATTTGTTATATTTAAAAAATGCCTGTCTCATTATACCACAAATCCACAAGGCAACTCCAAATTATTTATGGTTAATCAAAATAGGCAGCAGTCTTTTATTGATTTTTAAATAAATATACAGTATAGTTGAAATAACGTCTGTAACGCATGTAAAGGGAATCAGAGACCTTCCTGGTTGAACTTTCAGTCAAAATGACCATTAATAACACAAGTATAATATAAAAGCCTCAAAAAGTTACACAGAAGCCTCCACAACTAAATACTGTATTGGCCTTTTAGTATTTAGGGTGTCCACACTTCACCTCGTTCAGAGCTTCTATTCTTTTCAGAAGACTCGCTTTCAGTTTTCCAATGAAATCTGCAAGGATACTTTCCCACACCCCCCAAAGTTCAGCCTTGAAAGTGGGTTGCATTTCCTGCTTCTCACAACCCAGGCAATGACAAGAGGTCTGGACTCCGGGCTAGACCGTGCATTGTTTTTAGAGCCACAGCAGCAGCTTCTTTGTTTGATCTGAGTCTTTGTCTTTACAGATTCCTATCAGACCCACAGCACGGAGTTGCCTTCTTGCAGTAGAAGGATGAATAGAAACACCTGCAGTTTTTTTTTAGATCTAAAAGAAAGAGTGAAATTTCATTTCTCTCCTCTTTTTCCAAAGTGAAAATTTGTGACGACACTGACGATAAACCAGAGTCTTTAAAAATGACAGTAGTCTCATCTTTTCCCAATTTACAGACTTGGACAATCCTATTTTTTACTGCTTTCCCCTCCCCCCCATCATTCTTATAAAAGTCAAACGGACTTGTTGGTTGTTCTGACAGGAAGTGCAGAGTGTTTATTTACTTTTGTGTAATGCCGCACATATTGTATGACTTAAGTAAACACAATACAGAAAGTATTACAGATGTTGTATACATAGTAAGTGCATGCATGTACATTCTGAATCAGACTCCGCCATTGGTATCAGACTCTGGCATTGGTAATGTTCCACATGCAATACAACAAAACATTCAGGGCCATAAACCACAATGCTCAAAACGAGCTCATAGCCACCTCTGGGATTAATAAATTACGAAACACGTGTTTCTCAAACCGCCCATGGCGTAATGACGATCTGTTAGCCTTCAACAGCACTATGTAACCTATTGCAATGCATTAATATAAGCATTGGCTCATTCTGCCTGAACAGTATATTAGAGAGGTGGTGAAATGCTGAGCCAAGCACATGCAAATGTTTAGAAAGTGCATATACACCAGCAAACAGGGCAGAACATAAACACTTTGATGCAGCTTGCAAGCTCAAACATCTGTTTATGACGCGGCAAATATGCTGAACTCCTGACAAATTCCTGAGTAGGAGAAATCAAGCCCTCGGGACCTTGTAGAATCTGGACGTCCTCCAAAAACTACAGCAAAGTTGCAATTGTGTTTAATCTCTGATCATTCAGCAGCATTTAAATAATCAGACAAAGCCCACTCACACATGACCACTGTCAAATAAACCAACAACTGACTCAACTCCACACTCAAACAAAGGGGACACAACAATGCCAAACAGCAGTGGGAGGGGGTTAACCACACCCGTCATCTGCCACACTCGGACACACAATGACGCACTTCGGCGTTAGCTTTTAAAGTCCCTCATAACATGGTTTCCAATGTTACAATTTCAGCTTCATGACAAGCGTGTCACAGAAACAATCTTACCAGTGTTATCGTCAAGAAATATTTCCCACACTGTGGATCAATAAAGGATAAAGGATTATCTTATTTTGAATTGAATACAGTTCAAACAGAAACATGCTCAGCTCTAAACATATTTGGAGACATGGTGGAGACATTTCTCAGAGGTCTTACTGTGCACTACAATGGCAGGGAAACAATATGTAATTATATCATCCAATATATTGACATCTGTGTAGATACGCACATCTGTGTTACATCTCCCTACACCTTCTACTTTTGCACTTTAAGAACAGCCACAACTCCATTTTACTGTATTCTGTTACATCTTTATTACTATATTTTATTTATTATTTATCTATTTCTCCTATATTATTTTTGTAGGTTCTATGTGTACTATGTGTCTTAACGGTATGGAAGCAGCTATAACACTAGTTTCCCTTTGGGATCAATAAAGTGTTATCTTAGATGTTGTGTAGGGGAAGTAGCTAGCTTCACATTTAAGTTTATGGTAGACCACTAACTATTACCGCCCGTATAATGTCCAACTACAATGTAATAAATTGTCATAACAAGCATCACTAACAAATTTAGCAAAGCTTAAATGACTTACTTGGTGGGAGTTTTGTTTGGAACAGCCTGATTACAGTCAATCTGTGAGCTGATGTGTACATAGTTTTGATTGCCACTTTATCGTATACAATGTCACTTCTCTGAATGGTAAAGACCAACCACAATCACATTCAAAACACCCGGAAAACTACAGATAATACTAAAAAATTAGACCTAAAAATGAGGAGGCAGGGGCATCATCCTAAATGAACCATTTGCTTTACATAAGAAGTGACAACAGTCACCAGTATCAAAATAAGCAGGGCCATTTGCCTATGTCAGGGAAGTGAGGGGTAATATGAAAATGGCCTGGCTTATGGAGGTAACACAAAACATGCACTGTTGCCCTATTTTCTCTTATTGGAGGCCAGAAGGGGGACAAAAATAGACAAAGGGTGAATTCTTCAGGCAAAACATGAGCACCCTTACTTAGGATGAGATAACCATGCAAAAATGCACAAGGCCTTTGAATATCTGGCATTCGGGAAATGTGTATTTTACTACACTGCAAATGTCAAAAGACACAAAAACAGACTATAATTCATGGTGTAAAGCGTATCAATGCATCTCTAAGCATCACTGATTTTGTATTGCACATTGAACATGTAGTGCACTCCTCATGTTACTTGTTAACAACAGACAGAGGAAGTTTTGCTAACGTCAACAGTGGCCACTGATCCACTGAATATAAAACTAATGAGACTCTGTGGTCTCTGGTGATACGGGTGATGCTGCTCACTGTACAGCGAGTCTGAGATTTCTTGATTCATCAAATTGTTTTCTAAACAATCACAACTGAATCTTATTGCTGTGGATTTTACTCCACAACCAAATGACCAACAACTGGTTTAAATTTCGAGTGACTACTGGCAATAAAATATTTTGCATGACGTTCGGTACGAACGTTTAGCTTTGGTCTGACGTCAGTTTGGTCAGGCTATGTTACCTAGAAGCACTGGTGATTGAGGAACAGGTTTGCGGTTATAGCAGACGTACCTGGTGATATTCGGACAGGATGCTGTGCATGTCGGCTACATCCTCACTGGAGATCTGCTTGACCACTAGAGTACGGTCATAAGAAGTGAAGAGGAGACCTTCGCCCTGCCCTTCCCCCTTCGCAGGTGGACTGCGGGTGAGGGACACCTGAAAAACCGTGGTGGTGATACAAATATAGTTAAACATAGTTATTCAAGAACTAAAATGCACTATAGTATAATAAACTTCAGCTTTATAGTGTTTCAATCCAGCAATATCAGGCCTAAAAACACAGGCATGTACAGTACAGATTGGGTAGTGGTGTAAAGTCATGTAGCGCACACATGAATGAAGCAAAACTGGGCCGGGCACCCAGATGAATCAGTGAAGAAACCAAGAGAAAGCACAATGGATCAATTTACTGACGAAAACTAATTATTCTAAAAGATTATTATAAAAGATTGGGCCAATATACATCATGCTAATAAATCTTTATTAAATACTATTTGACTTGTATTAAACTGAAAAGACACAACATTTATAAACTTCAATATTTTTGTAAATGCATGCGCAATCCAAATTTGCCTGCAACTCACTACAAAAAGTTTACCACCATATGGCAGCACGTAAATATTATTAGGGGAACTGACGGCACCAACTAGTCCAGTTGAAACCGGAATCTTTGGCCTTTCTTTTGTTATACAAGTCTAAAGCTCCCAATGCGGCAGGGGTTTTGAAATGGGAAACAGTTCTGGAATGCAGGCAGGCCAGTTTAGCGCCTGCACTATGCAGCTATGCTGTAACACATGCAGAATGTGGCTTCGGGCTGTTATGATGAAATTTGTGTGGGTGTCCCTGAAAAAGATAGCGCATCGAAGGCAGCATGTTTTGCACACGAATGTGTTCAGCTTTAATGGTGCGATCACAAATTTGCAATTTTCCCACTAATGCGCACAGTCCCATACCATCACAGACTCTGTCTATTGTACCTTACACTGGTCACCACCAGGACAGTCTTGTTCTTAACTGACCGTGAGAACATGATGCCCACAATTTCCACAAGCAGTATGAAAGGCTGGCTTGTCAGACCACAGTACATGTTTCCACAGAGCATCAGTGCATTTCACATGATTCTGAGACAAGTCGGCAACGTTTCTGGATGCTGTTGAGGTCTGTTTCTCGTAGTACAGTCTTGTGTTTGTGGATACGGCAACTTTAATGCAGTGTCGTCTGACACTGAAGTTCATGAGCATCAAGTGGTGGCATTCTGCCTTGCTGTTTACACACAGAGATCTCTCCAGAACCCCTGAATCTTTTAGTGTTACTATGAACTGTAGAGAGTGAAATACCAAAAACCCATGCATTGCTGTACCGAGGAAAGTTCTTCTTAAACTGCTTGATATTTTTCATCTGATGCATTTTTGGCAGTGACAAGCCTTGACTTATCCTTGCTTGTAAAGAACTAGACCTCTTATGTAAGACTCTGTTACACCCAGGCATGACTGTATCACCCATTTAATGTTTTCTGAACATTTCACAATGTTCCTAGTCTTAAATTTGTCCTTCAGTTTTCTTGGAATGTCTTGCATCAGTTGGAGAACGAGTGATTTTATCTGATGTGATATATTTAACATGAATCTCATCCATCATCCACTGGATATCTCAGCATTCGATTAATACAACTGTTTGGTGGTCAATGCAAATAATTACAAGTACCAGAAAGATTTTTAGTTAAGTCTCTCAACATTTAATCCGTGTCTGGCACTTACTGTGTGCATGGTCATATTTACCCTATGCTTTTTGTTAGCTGATGAGTAATTTAGTAGTACTTCAGATAAGGACTTTTTAAAGATTCAAATGGAGCTAATTCTCATCAACTCCATGTAAAAATGTGAGCTAAAACAGCTAAGTAAATGCTAATAAAGTGATCCTGTGAAACCTTTACTAAGAAGCAGACCTGTTAATATGCTGGGTCATACCTGGTAGTCCAGATCTTCAATGCCAAATCTCTCCCGCAGGTTCCTGAAGACTTGAGGACAGTATTCTTTGAATTTAAAATGCCCGGGGAGATTCTCTCTGCAAGGAGAAAATCCAGTCACTTTGTGCATCCCATAATTACTGTCTCAAGATCCAAAAGGTTCCCTCAATCATTCCTGTCTAACAGACACCACAGGAATTTCTTACTCCTTTTTCGGACTGTTCATTTCCAGTCACCTCTGCGAGTTCTGCTTCAAGTCATTACACTATTCCACATGTAGCCTCAGCCACATGTAGGAGCGTCAGTTAAAACAAACCGTGTTTATGATGAACTCAACCGACATTTAAACCAACAAAATAAGAAGACAGAAATAATCAGCCTTTTCAAAAGGACTGAAACGTGGCCAGGCCAAACCAATATGACTACTTATTTTCTAAAACCGACTGACATACTGCCAATGATACATATCCTGCCACAAACATGCATTGTGTGAAGAGATTACTTGTTGAAGAGATGGTTGTTGACTTTGATTTTGGTGTTGGCTTTGAAGTCATCAGGCAGAAGCATAACTGGAACTGGAACTTGGTTTAGGTCATTTATCTGAAGAAGAGAAAAACACACATATCATGCGATGCTTTAAATATTCAAATGTGCTGTAGCGGTAACAGCCTGTATGGAAAACAGTACAACGGTGTGGACAGCACTATGCATGCTAACGGAAGGAGTCTAGTTTTGAGATAACTTTCTTCTAGGTTAGAAGCTGGCAATATGGCTAAAACGTGATACACAACATCACAGTATTTGTTTTTGTCCTGACCTCTGATACATTAAAACAGACTTCCCAAAAAAGGAATCTATTATGCTTTGGTTAAGGGTGTTATGTAGCTTTCTGTGTCTGCAAAGTTCTAAAGCTCACAGTACACGCCAGAGGGAGAAACACTCTACCACTGAAACCACTGTTCTCAGCCTGAAATGCCTCATTGGAATTTCAGCCCTCTTCTCTGTTACAAGGTGACATCATTACATAACACAATCCTCATTTGGTGAGCTGACCAATCAGAGCACACAGGAGGCAAAGACACAAGCAGAGCGTTTCAGACAGAGGCTTAATATAGATGCTCACACTGGAAAAAACTAAAGCACGTCTACAGTTGAGTCACATTATTATGACCACCAACTAATATCCGTCATGTGCAGCACAGACAGCAGATACACAGGCTGGCAGTGACTCTGGTCCTGGGAGGTTGTCACAGGTATCTGGAGCCATGCTGACAGCAGTGTATACCACAGCTGCTGGAGGGTAAATAGGAAGGACCCATAGAGCAACCATGACAATCAAGGTGGTCCCACAGATGCTCAATTGGTTTCAATTCTGGGTAATACGGGGCCAGGACAGTGCTCGGAAGCCCTGGTCATGCTCTTCTAACCATCGTCTTGTTGAAAGATGCCATGCCAGAAGACAATCAGCCCGCATGGGTGATCTGCAAGGATGGATTAATAGCCAAATCGGAGGAGAGGGCCTTCCACATGGATGAGTGTGCCCAGAGAATGCCTTGAAAACATGGCCTCCGCCATGAGCTACACGCTGCCACCTCTAAAGCAGGAAGTGGTCATAATGTGACTCGACTGTGGTAATCTACCCTAGTAGACCTGAAGAATAAAATTATGAGCAATTAAAAAATAAACAGCACAAAAGATCACATTTACAATGCTATCAAAAACTATTAACACAATTACTGTATCGAATATTTCTCATACCGTGCTGCGCTAAATCCAGACTAATGATGCTTCTTTCTAATCAATCAAACAAGCAACTGGAAGTGGTTTAAGCACTGACGGCATCCTGACTATTAAGCATGCTGTCATATACTCTGATGCAATTCCCCCTTTAATAATGCTTTGCAGTAAACCTTTCACATAAACAGGCAACTAAAGTAGTGATCCATTTCAAGTTCCCTGATGAATCTGAAGTGATCAGTTCTGTGTTTTCCATATTGATCAAAGTGATCTGAGGTTATGAAAGGAGATATATATGAAACTGCAGTGCAGGTGGGCAGGACAGGTGCTGTGTTACACGGGGCTAGCATCAGTCTAGCAACATAAAGACTATCCTGACCTAAACTCAGGTTAATATTAGGTTGGAAGTCCATAAATCTACCAGAAGCAGACCTGACACATGCTGTATCGATCCCTATCCAGCTTGACAGGATCCATCTCAAGTGTGTTCCTGCTGCAGCCCACAGATTGGTTAATTAGCTTGACTAAGCTTTCTAAGGCTACATCTGCAAGCTAACAGGCTGTAGAGTAAATTCTACATATATGATGCTTATAATAAGTGTACATAGACTCATAATCACTGGGTGAATCCAATTCGCCCCCACTTTTAGCGTAGCTGGATGTAGCTCGTTAGCTTCACTGCAGCAGTCACTCGTGTTTATGTTCGAGTTGTAGCCTGGCTTCGTGTAGCTAGCTGGGCGATACCACATTCAAACTCTTTTCCTGAGTACTATATGTAGAAATAAAAGGCCTCGGCTAATACACAGCCCTCCCGGCCGAGCGCATAACGTCGAAACGAGCTCGTAGCATAAACTGTTAGCCTACAAAAATGGGAGTTGTCTCTGGAAGTTTAACAAAGCTGAAGAAAAAACCTACCGAGTGATTCACACCCCACATAAAGACGCTGAGCACCGGGTCGCTAGCCCGGAAGACTTTCACCTTCTGCTGGACAAAATGCTTCTTTTTGGTCTTGGTTTTGGGGGCCAGCATGACCATAGGGCCGGTGGTGCTGTGAGAGGCCATCATGCGGCTCGCCCGCCCGCCTGCCTGGCTGTGAGAAAGCTGGAGCAGCCCGCTTCTCTCCGCTGTGACTGCCTTTCCTGATCCTGCTAGCAGATGGAACCGACCAGTGAACGAATCATTCGGTTGAACCGATTCATCACAATAAAATTGGATTCGCAAAAGACTTTTTTGTATTAGTGTCTGCTCTACAAAGTGATCAAATCTAACTGTCCAAATACATTACAAGAATGTGTGACGTTTCCCTGTAAACGGTATCTCGCGCCCACTTCCTGTTGTATGTTTTCAGAGGCTCCAGAGGACGTCAGACCCGCTCAATCGAAAATTCTCTTCTATGGAGGGGATAAGATGCTGACTCAGACCGAATCACTGTAGACATCCAGACCAAATGCCAGCATACGGGAGGATGAAATGGATTTGACTTATGAGTCAGTGAATCGGATGTTTTATTCTTTGACAGGAACAGTTCGACGGAATCGGTTCGTTAAAGTGACTCAAACATCCCGTCTCTAGCGCTGGCGCCTCAGCTGTCAGTCAAAGGTCGAGTGGGCGGACAGGATACAACAAACAGTTCTTCATCGCTGTCTTGAGGTTCTCCTGGCCTGGTTTTATTCATGGTATTTCATATTTTGAAGCACACATACGACCTGAATAACCTTCTACTACATTTACAGATAAAACACTTCTCACAGCTGAGTGAGTAATCTCCAGGAAATTTCCCCGGTTTGCTCACCTGGCCTTTCGTTGACGTGGGGAGCCAATGGGAATGGCGTCCTAAAGTCATGTGACGCATTGAAGGCGGAAACTTGTTCAGTACCGTAGGCTGAGCAGGAGCATGTGCAGAAGGTTTTCAACCGAGGGGGCCGCGGCCCTCCAGTGGGTTGTGGTGGTACTGCTATGGGGCCTTTGGCATTACCACAAAGCTCACCTAGTCATTTCACCAAAACCTACATTTAAATGTGACAAATTCATTTCTTGTGAAAATTATTTGGAAAATATTTAAAAGAGAATTCTTCTTAAATAAATACCTAATATGTAAACAAAATCATTCAGAGCAGTTTCGTGATAACATCTTAGCCTAAAATATATTTAAATCAACTTGTTGGTTCACTGGTGGCTTTGGGTAGTAAATAAAACGGCTATATTTGTGTTGTAGACATCAGCATTCAGTAGTCAGTAAGCCTCTATACAATCACCTCACATCAAATTAGTATAAATCCTTTCGTTTACGTATAAACCTTCTTATTAAGCAATTAATCCTAAACCTAAGACCTAAATCTTTTTATTTGCAACACTATCAAAGTAAACTGTAGTGTAAACAGTTCTATTTCTGATTGTGTGGATTTTATCATGGGTAAATGATTTAAAATAGTTTTTCTGTTGTTTATAGCATCAAGTGAAATTTTATTATGAAACAACCTGTCTGGTTAAAACTCATATTTGAAGGTCAGTTATGTGGGCCAAAAGTTGCAAAAGGCTGGGGATTTCTGGCTTTGGTTTTCTACACCCAAATAGTGTACTAAATGATGGCTTAGAGAGTTGAATAGCTTATGGCTGAATATAAATGTTCTTCTATTTGACCAATTATTATTCTTTATTATTATTAATAATTTATTTATTATTAGTATTGCACTGCTTTTTTATCTGTTTTTTCACATTTTTTAAAGTGTGAAAAATGAGTCTACAGTTATATTTGTATTTTTGTAGACAGACTTTCTTGTACATATGTCTTGCCTCATTGTAACAAGTGAGATATTTTTATCCATAGCGAACTGTACTTTTTATAGTTTATTAGTTAATAATATTTGCTGAGCCAATATCTACATACTGTTTAAGCATAGCAGCTGTAATGTCATGACTCTTACAGTGCAGTACATACGAAGTAGAGAGTTTTAGCTTTATTTATTATCTGTTTATGATGCTCTTGGTACATGGTACACAGGCACCAAATAAGACACAGTAGACTGTCACTTATAATGTAATATAGCTTATATATGTTTTTCTTTCATATTAATTCTTTTATTTTTTTTGTTTCTTTTTTTGCACATCCTTTGCAAGGACCTGCAACCACAGGCACACACACTAATACAAGAAAAGGAGTGTAAACTGGGTGTCAACACAGATTTTGTGCACGTTTGTTGTTTCCCCCATGGTTCTAGGTGTGTGAAAATACTGTATATCAGACTTGGAAATAAAACCTTGAAATGCGAGAGAACCAGAAATGTCTGAAAACAGGCCTTGTTATGGTACTACATTCCAATTCTGCATCAACATAAACAGCAAACATCACGAAATGCAATAATGATGACTGAAAGATGTACAGCAGTATGAGATATCTGGAGCGTGCGTTTAAAACAGGTGTGCTTTTTTCATATATGTGCCATTAAAGCTTGGTGTTCACCGTTTTTTCCTTTTTCTTTTTATGAGTGTCTCGATAATGAAAAAAATGCTGACAATATAAAAATACATGGCATTGTAGTTCATTAAATAAACCTGCAATTTATATATAAAATATAATATTGAAGTATATAAAAATATGCCTAACAACTTCTCAGAAAGAGTAACAGCCATCAGCTCTCAAGAACATGTCACCCCATGTTATCTAACACAAACAAACAAAAAAAAATGCATTTATGTACAAACAATCCACTATGCATTAGCGGTTAGTGTGTCACTTTGACACAACGGAAAGGACTGAATGCTTTGCCAAATCATGTGCACATAGGATAGTGTGTCGATGTCTTGGTTAAATGGCAACAGTTCAGAAGTACGCGAGTCTTTGAGAAAACAGAGTAATACTCCAGAATAAATTAGATGGAAAGGTATATTTCGCTTTCATACGTAAGTTTAGGTCAGTGTATCTTTGGAGAGAGGGAGAGGGGATGGTGGGAGGGGAGGGGGTCAGTTAAATGCAATATGGCAGCCCCACCTGATGTAACAGTATCACAGCCTACTTGGAAAGACACAAAACACAGGCAGTGACGGCTATAGCAAAGAAAGGGATTTCTACTGGTTGGGGGCCAGGAACTTAGCTTTTAGGGACTTCGAGGCCTACCACAGCCTAAACGTTGGCTCTGTGCTTACGCTGTCCATGCCTGATCCACAGGAATGAGGCAACTTTATGGCAGTGGGCATGGACTTTCGGTTTGGACTGGTAAGGAAGGATTGGTAATGGGCATTTTGCTCCCATATGGTGTAACTTTCTCCCTGGTGTCTCCTGGCCAGGCAGTGTTCAGCGCAAGCTTAAAACGTCATCCCCTCTCCCTGCGTCCCTCCTTTCCCTCGTCTTCCTCCTGGCTCAGAGCTGTGGGGCCGCTTGCCACCCGTCACTCTTCATCGCAGGGTAGTGCGCCATCCTCGCCTGCACGGGTTGGGATTGTGACCCCGAGCTCGTCCACGCACCAGCAGTGGCCACGCTGCATGCCCTTGGAGGACCGGCACTGTGGAACACATGGGAGAATCAGTCAATGAACCGCTACAGCAGACTACAGCACTATTATCAATGAAAACAGAGCCTGCTATTGCTGTTATTAGCTACATCTACGGACTTTCAGTTTTATACGTATCGGAACGTCACACAGCTTCAGTAAAAACATAAGCAGGTCTATCTGAGAATACTAAACTACTCAACACAATTTAAGTAAAGTGTGAGATGATGGGCAAAGGCTTCCATTACTCGTTAGCTACACTTAGCTTCGTATTGCTAAATCAAAGCTAAAAGAGGCTAATTGTTTTTATATACTTATCACTAAAAAATAGTTGCTCCCAGAAGGAATCAACCCACAGGAATGAAACTTGGTGAGTAGGTTTGACATAATGAGACATTCAGCAAGGAACGATGTTCCACTTTGGCTTTAGTATGTAATTGTTGATTCAGTAAACTGTTCATCTAGGTGCTGACCACGGTGCTTCCACACACGGATACATTAATCGTCTCCACCAAGTTAAAAGCGGGACCGGTCACTGAAGATGACCCACTGCCATTCTGAGTCACTTCATGACAGTTTGTAACGATACCTTTGCAGTCTTTGGCGATCTGGACGTGGTGTTAAGGGCAGTCGTCGTAACGGTCTGCGTACACGTAGTCCTACCACTGGTGCTGGCACTAACAGGATGACTTACGGAGGGAGGGGATCACTGCTCGCTAAATGTTCGCCGTCGTGGCTTTGGGTCAGTCAGGTACAGAGGTAACACCCGTCTTTGGTTACGTCACTAGGGTTCCCACCCGTCCCGTAAAATACAGAATAGTCCTTTATTTGGCAATTAAATGTTGCGTCTCGTATTAAACCACATGCGTGGCCGAGCGCGAAACTTGAATCATTTGCTTGTCTAACAATGTCAGATCTACACGACACGTTTCTTTCCTGTTGGTTGATTCCTTCTGGGTGCAGCTATTCTTTTAATGGTGACATGTGTCTACCAGAACCAACACACCATATAATCTAGCGCGGCACGAGCTTTTGTACTGCAGTCGCGCGCGCATTTTTCAAATTCAAAACTTAACGGAAAAACCTCGCGCAGCAAGCCCGAGTCAACGGTCTGTGTAGCCCTTACAGGTGAGATAAACAGTTTAATTCTTTCAGTTCTCCTTAAAAATACAGTCTATTAAAAATCTATACTTATTAACTCGTCATTTATTGTGTGTTAATTAAACGACGCGTCAGGCGCTTCTGTCTGAATTCAGCAGAGCTTAGCAGACTCAGACCTCTGAGGTACGTTAGGACTTACAGTATGGTTACTAGACGCCTGTGTTTTCACTGGCACAGTCCCCGTTTTTGGTGGCCTGTCCCCGAAATGTCTCCAATTTTACTGTGAATTAAAAACATCGCAGTATAGTATATAGGGAGAGGTCTTCCGCTGTGTCTGTGACCGACAGAGGGGGCTGCTGATACCTACTAACCGCTTGCTCATATCGTAATTTTGTAGTCGCCGCCTCCTTTTCTACGCTGGATTTTCAATGGCAAAAGTTGATTTAAAAAATACGAAAAGTTCAAAACTGAAAACGATTGGTACTGTGTTGATTGTCCTCCTGTATGTCGTTATATCATCAGAATTACGAAAACTGAACATTGCTACAAGTAAGCTAATTTTAGTCTCCATGACTAAAATTAAAATCGTGCAAACAGCTCCCTTTGCCAGTATGTGGTAGTGAAATCCCGTTTACCGAATGACCGCACAAAAAAGGGGAAAAAAAACGGGAAAACGATGAAACAGTAATGTAGACTGTGATGCAGTTACCGTCAGTTCTCGCTAAAACACCACAGGCCGTTTTGGCCGCTATGAAAATTTCTACATGCTCCTGCTCTCTAGTTAATTCAGTACTAACCCAGCTTACTATCACCATCACCTCCTGATAAGCTGATTTGGGCTATCAAAGCGCCCTGACTAATCGTTTAATACTGGAAACATTTTCTGGGAAGAATGTCCTTTGCTTCTTTTTTTTATTTTGCATTTTGATAAGGGCTTTTAAAATAACATATTTACAAGTTTTATGTACGGAGCTATCTAACTATGATAAGACATTTCCGCCAGTATCGCTTAGTCCGCCTTACTTTCATGTAGCTCAGTGACGTCAGTTTGATGCCAGTAGCACGAGCTTACATTTAGCGGTATTAGTCTTACTCGTTTAAGACTAAACCATCCGGGCTCCTGTAATTTTCAGGAGAAATTGTACACACAGCAAAACGTAGTTCGGAACAATTTACCACAGTGAGCGATAAAGGTGATTTCGTTTTGCCCGTAAAGAAGTTAGAAGTTAGCCCGGAATGCTAAATATAAGAAGGACAATGACTACAAAATGACGCAAGACTTCAATGCTGTATTAAACTCCATCAGAGAATAGCAAGTGTCTATAAGTCCACATCATCACCCCAAACGTCTTTAAAGACACTGGGCAACATAGATTAAAAGAACGTGTAAAGGTGCAGTACATGAACTCCCAGGTGATGGTAGGCATATCTGATTTGTGTAGACATACAGTTTGTTTTAACATAGGCTAACATGCCATTTACAAACGGTATATATATGACAAATGGCATATACTGCTAGCAGCCATCTCTGTCTTTCCAGAACAGGAGCTAGCCCAGGGTCCTGTTTAGAGTCTGTCTTATTGGGCTATAGCCACATTTTTTCTGTAGCCACAGGCCTCTTTTTACTGCCAAAATAATTAATGTGAATATAAAGTATAGGCCTAAAAACCACTGAATCCTTTGTGGTATTCCTGTATTATTTATGCCTAAGTCACTAGACTTTTGCTAATGTTTTTACCAAATAAGTTTTTTACAATATACTATATATATATATATATATATATATATATATATATATATATATATATATATATATATATATATATATATATATATATATATATATATATTATGCATTATACTTTATATATATATATATATATATATAATGAAACGAGCAGCAAATCTTGCAAGGAGGTTTTAAATCAGTGACAATTATCTTTTATTATTTTCACTATTGAGTGTTCTATAGTTTACCATAACTTTGTCAACCATGGTACCATAGTAGACTACTACATTATTTTTTGACACAGTTTACAAAGTTACTTAGTTACTACAGTACATGTTACCATGGGCAAAATACAGGTAACTGGAACTGTCACATTTTTATTTCATAAAAAAAAAACCTTAGATATATTACTAATATAAATTGCTGAACTGATTAAATATAAATGATTTTAGAAATTTGGTCAGTTGTTTCTTTGTAATATGTTTTAAATGTGGTGTAAAACGTGGATATCCTAAAACAATCAAGTGGTAAATTAATGTTCACTCAGAAACTGCTACCAAAATAGATTAGTACTAACATCATAAAAGAACAGAAGATTTAATTGTGATTATTAGTGTTGTTTCAATAATAGTGTAATGTTTTATGCTTTTTTCAGCCAGTCCTTGTCTTATAATAAACCTGATCTAGAGACAAAAACTACAATATGTTAAGTATGTCCATGGCTTTTTTAACTTAATGTATTGAAAGCCAAAGCCGAAATTGTTCTTTGTCCTAATGCTTTGTCTTCTTGCTTCACTTGATTTAGTGGGCACATTTTGCAGTGATAGCGTGGTCTTATGCCAACTTTAATTTGGGTGTACAAATGTTTGGCAAGTGAGAGGTTAGGTCTGGCCTAGGTTTAACATTGTGGCCTACTTCTAACCTAATGCTTCTAATTTTGATTTAGTGAATATGGATCTTCTGAAGAAGTAAATTTGCTGGAGCAAATGTGGCAGATTATGGCTGAATATGCATTTTGCTGGAAGTTTAGGACCAGGACCACTGCTTTGAACCAGCCATTGAACTTTTTTTTTTAGCGTTTCTGTGTCATCGCTCAATGAAACTAATTTTAGTTTCACTTGACACCATTATTTTTATTTTACATTTTAAGTACCAGCAAAATGTGCAGACTATCTGTTTTGTCCACTTAACCATCTGGGTTGACTAAAAAGTCATGCAATCTTTCATTTATCGCAAATTAATTTAATCAACTCACAGACCCGTTTGGTGTCTAAAGGTTTAATCGTTAGTTTTTTTCACATAGCTATGAGAGTAATGTAGCAAACAAGTAATGGAAGTTTCTAGTTACAAAGCAGGCATTCTGTAAACTGCCAGCCCGTTTCTTAGTTGTACAAGTTGGGTATGGATTCTTCAGAATCATTGTTATAAGGGTTTAGATCCTGAATTATGACTTTTGCATGTCCACCTACCTGCTTTTCTCTGAAGAAGCCACGAGTGTCACAGTTGGGGATGTAGATATCACGATCAGACTGGAAGACAGTGAGCTCAAGACCCCGCAGCACAGCATTGAGAAGCTTCCGGCATGGAGCCTGGGGAGGAAATGAAAGCACAGAGGGAGAGATGGTAAATATGAAGCAAAGACACAACCTCGTACATACCTCTCTGATCAAGAATGTGATAAGCATCACTGGTGATTGTTCAGTGTGCATCAGGTATCCCTTAATACTGTCCTCGACTCTATGTACTGGTATTGCTCTTAGGATTTTTTTCCAAGGTTTCTGGATGAAGCTGTTTCTACTTCACTGATAACAGTCTAAAAGGTATGAAATCAGCCATGAGACACTTTGGGCAGCAGTCTGTTAGGATTCATGGAAAATGAGGGGCTTTCAGTCATCAACAAAGCACTTAACTGTCAATTCCCGATTACTCAGCACCACTATTATAATGGATATATGATAATAGGGGACGTTTTAGTGGGTGAGTTTAATGGCCATATGGTGATTGCCCATGTGAGTAGGATCAGTCATGGGGGAAAGAGTGGAAAATAAACAGTAATGAATTGAGCTGCTGCAGAAATTAACTATAAAATGAAAAGACTAACCTTATCAATTTCACCACTGTGTGAAGGATTCGGACCTGGAAAAACAAGATGACATTGGGATATGAATGCATTCAAGGACTCATTGCATATAATTGTGATGCCATGGATTATTTAACCCCTTTTTATGACACTGAATGCATACCCCTGAGGATGTCAAAATGAACCTATGCTCAGTGTTTTTACTTATCCGCAGTAGCTCGTAATGAACAGTAGATGGAGATGCCTGCTATATGAATCAGCACCATCAAAATGTGTTCACAATCCTCTGTTTCTGTATGTCTCTTTTGGTTTCTGTGCCACAATAAGACGCTCAAGCACTTACTAAGTTACTCACCTACACACACTTATGACACATATACACCAAGGATGGACATTCAGACACACAAACAATGACAGCAAGTGATCTGTTAACCATCAGCACAATTGCACCACCCAAGAGCCTCAAGTCACAGAAATGCTTTCATACCGCAGAGGAATTTATTGCCATTGCTTGCAAACCAGCAGCTATTCCTGGCGTTTTTATGCTCCTGCCCTTCCTCCACTAACATTTCTGTCATCCTACCAGCGTGCTGGACGAGGCGAGCGCTTGCCAATGCGTCCCTGGAACCTGAAACACATGCTGCTGCTATTTGCCGGAGCGCTTAAAGCGGATTATGCCTGTCATTCTCATGCTGCTTGCTGCCCGGCAGAATGATAGAGCAGAGGAAGAGGCTGCGCTGTATGTGCGAAGCCGTAGAGGAATACGGCCAGTACCCGTGCGGTCAGGGCAGGGCGAGGCTAGAAACCTTGGACCCTCTGGGAAAAGCTTAGAAAGTAACAAAGGGTGTAAATCTTAGATCAGAATGATTTAATTAGATACCGATTCAGCATAGAATTTCATGTTTCACCTCAGTTTGATATATGTTAGTGTTATTCAGAACTGGTTTTAAAAATGCACTGACTAGAAGAAAAACAATATTTGGTTTGGTGGAGGGGGGCGTATTTATGTTAGAAAAAAGCAACTTTTGAGTTTCATGCAAACTGATTATAATCAATTCTCACATTTCAGAATCTGGCCATCATAATGCATTGGTACATTTTTTTACTTCTGAAAGTAACACATATAGTAATAAGCATTAAAAATGGCATCAATAAACCAACTGAATGGGGCCACTATCTAGCTCTTGGGTTCCCTAAATCATACAGGGCTTATTTAGAAAGAGGCAAAAAGGCGTCCTGAAGTGTTTACCTGCAGGGTTCGGTCTCTCTGTGGGACTCATCTTGTTGTACTTGGCGCAGAAGCCCCTGCCCTGCAGCAGAGCCTGAAGTGGGCTGTGCTCCCTCGGAGGAGGCATGCAGCGCAGGCCCTTGGCGCAGCTCAGGGTGTACACCCCGCACGGCTCTCCCGAAGCCAGGACGGCTGTGCTGGATGCCCCCACGTGGTCCCGAGAGGCCCGGCTTGAGCCCAGCGAGTCTTTGCAGGATGGACAGAGCTTGTGGGGGCCCAGGCGACTGGCTGCGGTCCAGGATCCGCAGTGAGCCACCAGCAACAGGACGATAGCGGTCAAGTTGGAGAGGAAAGGCATCTTCTTGCGCTCTTGTCTCAGGAGGTTCTCCATGCTCTCTTGTATGCTTGTACGGACGTGGCTGATGCTATTTCTGGACGTCTGTGTTCCTCTTTTCCCCCCTCCTGTTCTCTGTTTTCTTTACACGTTCCTCAGTTTCAGCTTGGTGCTCAGCCCCGTTCAGTTGCGCGGCAGCCAGAGGGATACGATCTGAGAGTGAGGGAGGCTTTTAAAGATCAGAAAGGCGGTGATAGAGAGCGAGAGAGGGAGAGAGAGCACAGTTATGACACCTTCAGGGGCTGGGACTGAGAGAGAGAGGGAGAGGGAGAGAGAGAATGAGCAAGGGAAGAAGAGAGACGGGGTAGAGAAAGAGAGATTATTTTTCCTTTCAGAAATGATGAAGCGCCAGTTCCAGCTTTTCTTAACCTATTACTGTATCTGGAAAGTCCTTTGCCCTGAAATACTTAGTCTGCTTATATCAAGCAGCATATATTTGTCTACATCGCGTATCAACATGTCAGAACATTCTGGCAATGTTTGCCATGGTAACACTAAGAGGGTGAGGGATTAGTTTTCTGTCATAAGTCCATACTGACCACAGTCCTTTGCTCTTTAGAAGTTGTACAAATCAGATGGGGAAAAGTACAAGGATGTGTATGGAAGTACGTTCAGCTCATATTCCACTTATGGGAACTGTGTTCTTTTCAAGTATCTGAACTGCAAGCTGAACTAACATTTGAGCATTGTTCTAATGCAGAATGGTTATTTGAGTGCTGAATCGTTGTTTGAATCATTCAGCCAGCCTATGCCCACATCTTTTCCAAACTTGACCTTGTCCAGAGTAGCATTTTTTTTTGCAATGTTGAGCTATCTCCCCAGTTCTTCTGGCACTCAAAAGGTAATGCCAATGAGGATGCAATGGTTGTATTTATTTCTGTGTATAAAAATAGCTGAGAGGGGAAGGGATGGCAGGCAGCCAGTCAGACTTTTGTCACCTGCAAGTTTATGCTGGAGAAGGAAAGCATCATCTGAGTAATTGTGGCAGTGCTTTCCATTAAATGAGCACAAGACGATCCATTCCAGCAGCTAATAAAGCAATCCATCTATCCGCTCAACCACTTAAGTCTGTTCTCCAGGGAGAGATTTTGTGACGTCCATGTGTGTTTCCTTTAACCTGAATACCACTAGACCTTGGATGAGATGTGCTAAGCTGTCTTCTGCTGCAGTTAGCAGAAGTAGCAAAGAAATGCCACCATGTTATGGATGGTTTTGGTAACAATGTACAAACAGCGAATTGCTGCTTTATGATGAACCTGTCCAATTTTAGAAACAGGTGGAAAGCATTTGAAAGCATGTTTTTCTGTTTTCAAGAAGCCAAGCTTAAGCCACAAACTGGGGTCTTTTGAAATCTGCGATGTTTATGACGGTGATACTTTCAGTTCAGAAGCAGCCGGGAGGGTCTTGTAAGGACAAACTTTGTTTATTTGATTTTGTCACGAAGGAGTTGGAATTTTGCGATATCAAAGATAAGCTGGTATGAGTAGAGGCAAACAGGATTTAGATGTTTATCTAACTATATTGACATGTGTGGTCCTCTCACTACTCTCAAACAAAGATCCGTTCTGCCCCAGCCTATCCAGTGAGATGTTTCTCTTTGCTTGAATGTCAGCTGGCTGGCGTTCTTATTAGAAATTATTAAACTTGGCAAAGGGAGCAAAAATCACCTGCCGTCCTGCATTCCCATCTAAGGCCTAGAACAGCACAGCCCAGCCTAAAGCTCAGTTTCCACATGTTTTGTCAAGAGAATATTCCAAGAGGGACACCAGGCCAATGGGGGCTGACGGGGGTTCTCTTTTTTTATCCAAACTAGTCCCACAGGACTACACTTTTTCCTCCCCAAATCTATCCGGGGCCAGTCAGGCTATCGTTAAACACTGCAGAGGCTGCCACTTTCATTTAGGTGCCTTTTCCACACATTGGTACATTGACTCCTACAGGTGCCTTCTTTCCTACTGGCCTTTAAATTCTTGTCGTCTATGCTTATGGATTTTTCCATTATTCCAGAGGTTTGTAAATCAGTTTTCAAGTGTACTGCTGTGGCAGGGTTTGCACCAGACCCTTTTAACAGCCTGGAAACACATCGCTACCAAGAATGGAAACTGGAAGATAATAGTCTGACTAATGGAACTGGAAAATAATGGCTTTTTAAGGTTAATGCAGATCCCATGTTTTTTCAAAAGTCATTTTGGGCAAGCATTTATGTGCCTTATAGAATCAGAAATGTTAAAGTAATAAAATTGGCAGTCCTCATATTTTGAGTGTATGATGCTTGTTAAACATGAATGGGAATAGAATCTAACAAAGGTTGTGGTTCAGTTAAATGTATGGCTTTTTAATGTGGTGACCATATCTATGTCTTTTTATCAAGTTGAAATTATTGCTTGTGGACATGTAAATGTAAACCAGCTGGAGATACAGATACAATGCCCTGTAAAATTACTGCCACTCTTGTCACCGCTTGATCTCATACTGACAGAATAGGCTAATCCAACCCCTTCAGTGAAGTTAAGTATTCAAGAAAAAAGGAAGTATGTATTTATATTTTCCTTAAAAGAGCATGATAGTGATTGGCACTGCTGAAATTAAACAGTAATCCAGAGTAGTCTGATGTGAAATGCACTGTTCTAGAGAAACATTGTTCTCAGTAGTTTTGGAACCAGAAACCTGAAATGTTCAATGCTTTAAAAAATATACATTATATAAAGCAAATTTGATATGATTATGAATGATTATGAACACTTCCCATTGTGCGATATTGTTTATGCTAACATAGAACATGCAATAAGTCATGTACAGTGAAATAGTACATCAAGGATACATTTTTCATATATTATATATAAAAACAGGTAGGCTGGTCGTTTGGATAGTAAATAAAGCGGGCTGTATTTGGGTTGTAAACATTCTGAATTCTGGTTCCCATCACTACCACCGTTAAGAAACTTATGTCAGCAAATTATTACTAATTATTACTACTGTTTCTACTATTTCACATCAAAACACGACGAATGTCTTCGTTTACATTTTAGCGTGTTAATGAAAAACTGCGTTTTAAAGATGGGTGGCATTCCTCTTTAACTGGTCATTTTCGAGCTCTAGTTCCTGTTTCTTTACCTAAGGTGTCGGTGATTACGGAGGGCACTATGTGAGCAGTGAACGTGGTCGACCCGCCTCGGAGAAGCTCTCAATTGGTTAATATCGCATCAGCAGCGCCACGCTTTCGCCTCCATTGGCGCGTCTCATCCACCGGCCTCTGATGTAAACAGGAAAAGTCCTACACAGTTCAGCCAAGTTTTTCAGCTACCTAGCTGATGGAGTCCCTGGCTAGAAGTAAACACAAGTGGCCTTAAATATCCTAGTTTCTTTCCTACCGATGTAAGGTAAGGAGTTAAACAGAAAGATCGTACTTTAGTAACAATAGATTGTGGTGCGTTATTGATCCGACTGAACGTATATATTTTATCTGGCTGAAGTGGTTAGCTATGCTAACGCGTTAGCCGAGCGAGAAATGAAGTTGTTATAATGCCTTTATTTGGAGTCGTTAACACTGAGGGAACGTTAGCTAGCTTCTTTGTATGTTACCATGCTAGTTAACTTAGTTTGACCAGGTTGAACATATGCGGAAACGAAAGTATTTTGAACTTAAGTAGCTAGCTACTTGGTTAAAATACCTCATTGTACTAGTTGCTAGTACAGCAGCAGCACGCTAGCCAGTTAGCATGTTAGCCTATAAACTTTAGGTAGAACAGGTCTGTGCGCCGAAATGCTTATATCTGTAGATACGATTTTAGTATGGAAATAGCACAGTGTCCATACTAATGTGCATTAAATAGCCGGCGAGGTCGGACATTTCTAAATACTATTTTCGGCAATAACAGCTAAATCGTTACGCGGTTATTACGTTTAGTCAGGTAGCTTCTGTCATCTCAGGCCAGGGACGGACCCTTGGCGTGATTCAGTGTAATTTTCAGTCTTCTACCTTAAGAGTCGATAAGACGTTAGCTTCTATGTTCCCCTTTGGTTCCATTGCATCTAAGGCTACATTAATAACGTACTTCGTTGTTGATGATGTCTTAACAGTTTCATTTTAGTCAGCATAGACGTGAAAACTAAGAAAGTACTTATTGTTGAAATGTGTTCAAGTCTGAGTGCTATAGGGTGAAACTTCTTGATAGGGGATCCTGCCCTCGTTAAAACCTACCTCACTGTTATGTCATATCGTCATATATTTTTTATTTATGTTTATATTATGAATGGACTGGAAGTTTGGAAAGTGTCTTTCTGTCACGACTGATGTTAAGTGTCATTTCATTGCAAACATTCTATCAGTCAAAGCTGTGCAATCAAAGCAAGGCTGTTTTTTTCATGCAGTAATTAGATTAGAAAATAGGTTGCAGCTTGACTGCAGATTTTAACATCTGTTCACAACCCGAGAATTCAAAACCTTGTGTCAATGTTTTTGTTTCCACTGTTTTTCCCCTCCCGACCAGGATGGATGACATCAATTTACACTACAGGTTCCTGAACTGGAGGCGTAGGATCAGAGAAATCAGGGAAGTGCGTGCTGTGCGTTATCAGGAGCGCTACAAACGCATGCTGAAGGATGGAGACACTCTGAGGTAGGTCTTACAAGTGATCTGAACCCATACATGCTGTTTGCAGTAAAGTGCTATTAAAGATCAACAACAAAGTTCAAACACTCGGGACCATATATTTAATTTAATTACCAGCTTTTGTCTTATTTAGATTAGCATCCTTCATAGTGAAAACAAGCATAAGTTATTGTGTGCCTTTTTGTGTTTGTTATTAATATTATATATAGTGCTTCAGAGAAAAAAAATCTTTTATCTTTTGTCAAAGTAGTTGAATCGTGTCATTCTTTACTTTTTTTGTTTTGGCATCTTTGTTCATTTGAGCCCTCAGCATTTCATTAAGGATTTGCATGTTGGTGTAGTTTGTCCCTCTTTGTTTTTAAATGCCACAGTCAGAACAAGCCCCAGTGCTTATGTTTCTTTGGAATAGCTGGGGTTTGTCAACGAGGTAGACTTGGGGCTGAAAAGCATCATGTTTGCGTGCATTCTAGCCATCAGTTTCTACCAAAAACGCAAACAAGGCTGCTTCTCTCAACCTCACTGATTGAAACAATTATAATCTCAGGGAACGTTATGGGCTGGTTGTTTTTTGGTCAGCAAAAGATGAAAGGCATATTGACGTATTGGAAAAAGCATCAGTCTTTGTGCAACATGGTGTTAGGATTGCATAAAACATACTAGTTTTTGCACTTGATCCGATCTGTTGAAGATTTTGTGTCACTGTCATATTGAATTGCAAAAGACCTATATGTATAGTTGCGTGAGAGTTTGTGATCCCTTTTAAAATATAACTATGAGAGCTCAAGCTCAAAAGAGGCTGCACTTCTACTTTAAATATATCACCTGCTGCTTTGATTACCACTGTTGTATTTAGTTATCACAGCCATGTTCTGTACACCAGCCTTGTGAAGATGATGGTGGTAATGATCTGGTAAAGACTGGAAAGGGTTACAAAAGTGGTATTTAAAATTGGGCCTTTACCAGGCAGCTGTCAGGCAAATGTTGTACAACTTGAGCAAATTCAACCTTGAATGCTTAAACCACGTGACAGAGCCTTCAAGTGACAGTTTAAAAAAGTCAGGCATCTTCTAGACCTTATGACCTCAGTGTCCACAAGTCTGCCATAAGGAAAACATAGGATAATGGTGACATTCATAGAAGATTGCCAAGAAGGAAACCAGTGCTTTACATAAAAAATATTGCCTGTCAAGCTAACTAGATACTGCTTGAAAGTATGACCTGACTGATAGTAGGATTTTGTGGTAGATGCTTATACAGATTTCAAGGGGGAAAAAATTTAGATAGTCGATAATATTGTTGATATAATTTTAAATGGTCAGTTTTCAATTGTCACCTTTAAAAAAAAAATCTAAATACTGCAGCATTGAGGATAAAGCACATTTTATTTGCGTTTTTTTCAAAAAAAATTTTACGACCAAAAAAAATCTGTAATTGCGAGTATAAAACGTAAACTAAATATTATCAGTCAAATAATTTATCAACCAGGCCTTGTTTGGATATTACATAGCATTACTAGAACAATGTTTTCTTATTACAAGAACTGTCTTGAATGCTGTTCACATGGGGAGGTGGGATAATGCTGGTTCACCACAGGAAGTTTATAATGTTTATTAACAGTTTGAACTGCCTTAATGAAGTAGGTGCAGTGGTTACTTAATTTACACACCTATCATTACCCCAAAATAATGATGATAATGTAATTATCATTATATGTAGCTTGGGACTGTATAGCCAACAGTCAGCATCAATGTATTTAAAAAAAAATATATAATAATAAAGTGTAATTTATTACATGCTTTTATACTTGCGGTAGGATAGTATATAATGGCATAATTTTGAGCACAGAGAACACAAATGATACTTACTGATGTAGGACAGTAGAGTCTGTAAAATGGATGAAACCAAAATCACTGAATAATGCTGGCAGTCATTGCATTCCCACACTTCCCAGTGTAAAATGCTACTTAAGACTAAAGACCTATACTTAAAAGAGATGTGGAATATTTATAGTGACATTGATTCTAAAAACTAGGTACTCTGAAATGAAATGATGCTGTATTCGTATGTGAAAATAGTTGGTATATTATTAATGTGTGGGTGTTCTGTCTGACTTCCAAACCTTACTGAAATCGTGTTTATAAAATAATAATGGATTAAAATCCCAGACTCTAGACAATCCTACTGACTACCTCCTTGACAGCATGTAAGTACCAATAGCAACAGTGCTGTATATGAATTTCTAAATGAATTTCTTTTACTTCCCTGCTGTAGTTACCAAGGGAACTCTGATGAAGTTGGCTGCTATGTGGCTTCGCGGCCCTTGTCAAAGGGAAACTGCTATTTTGAGGTAAGTGGCACGTCAGCATTGAGGGACAATGCCAGTGCAAATGTTCAATTAATTAATTGTCTCCATAAGTCCTTATATTTTTTTAACTAGTTCAGTTTTTTTTAAAGATCTAACCCAAGTTTCCGTTAAGCAAAACCAAAACCTCTGTTTTGATAGCAGTGCAAACACATTATAATATTTCCATTTACTGAAAGATGGAAAGAGATTTGAAATGTAAATTAGATGTGAATTGCGCTTGTAAATCACATAATAATGAATATCCTGCCACATGCTTTTTTTGTCTATTCTCAAAATTGTTTTCCACTTGTCTTCCTGTAATAAGAGCCTAAATATCTTCCATTAGAGTAATGGAACACAGACCTCAGGGTTTTCTGTAAGTTTTAGAACATGGTGCTGCAGGGCACAGCAGCAGAACACCATCTAAATAAGTTAACACCCCCATATTCACTCTGGGCAGCTTGGGACTTACATTGGAGTAAGTGATATGGCAGTTACAACACTTAAAAAGATTTCATGATCTGCATTGCAGTATTTAGTTTCCCAAGATTTACAAACTATGGAGAAAACATAGATATACATATAACATTTTAGGACATAGGAGATGAGAAATACAAATTCTGTGGAAAAAGCTAAAAGCCCATTGTTAGCCACAGGATTTTGTAAGACTGCTTGGTGGGGCTCGCTCAGACCCTCCAAAGTCTTCCTGGGGCATGAAAATGTATACACATTAAAGTTGATTGTATCAATCTACTGCATTTTAAGAGCAAAATTAAGCAGTTAGATTTATGGAAATAAAAATGTGTGCTCTGTACACCAGGTGCTGTAAAAAATTAATCATAAACACATTGGTTGTCTGGGCATGAGTAGTATTGTCACAGCATAAGCATGGTAAGTTCAACAAACAAAAAAAGAAAATGAATAATTGAAAGAATAAAGCAGAAGTGGCTACATATTTGTTTCTTTTGTGAAAAAATTAAATGCTAAATAGAAAATATTGTAAATATATATGTCATAAAATTAGGGGCTGAAACATTAAGCAGTAACATCTACTTTATTAGCTATGGCAACTTCAACTTAGTTAGCCTAGCGTTAGATGAACTTTCTAGAACAAGCTCTCTAGCGGCTGAAAGTAGTTAAGTTGTCAAAACGTGCATGACAATCTTGTATGATGACCATAGTGCCAGAATCATATCTCAGTACTCACTAAAGTATCACAGTAGCTCCAAATATACTACTGAAGGTGTTAACTGCATTGATGTACGCTTTTCTCAGCTGCCTGAAATGCCTCACTAGAATATCAGCATTTTTCTCTGTAACATGATGATGCTATCTTGTCACATTCACCCTTACACAACGCATAGCAACTTCTGGAAGCAGGGAATAACTTGTTGTTTTGTAGCCATGTCTAGAAGACGCTGTGTTCTGCTTTGTGAGGGGAGATCTGTATGCTCTGCCAAAGGTGGAACCACAGAAAAGTCAGTGGTTGAAATTAATTTTTACCACTGTTCCCTCCACCGTTCCAAACATTTACTGAGTGCCCAGGACTTCACATAGACCTCCCTTAAAAGCTGTACACAGTTGGATATTTTTGCAGTTCTTGGTCCTAAAGGACAGGGCAGTTCCAACTTTGTGGCCCAATGGGAGGTTTGGCCTGTTTTGTTAATCAAACAAACAAACCAAAAAACTGTTAAAACACATACAATGGTCTTAACATGCATGACTGACAGCGACCCCTACACTAACCTGGAAATCCCTAGCAATAATTTGAATCATCAGGTCATTCCCTCCCTCCAAAAAACTTGTGTTCATGTTGGTGATGGATCAGAAGGTTTCTAAGTTGTCCAGCAAAATTAAACCAATGAAAACAATATAGTCTGTACTTTTGTGGTTTATGGTAAAAGCCTAGTTACTTGCGTTGTGGCTGCACACTCTTTAGCGCATCTAAACGAAGAGGTAGAGCAAGTTCAGCTCCAGCCTTCACGCTTAGCAAAACCACTTTTTACTAAAGCTGTTCGTGGTACAACGTACTCTGTTTATACTGGTCATGGTGTAGAAGATGCCACTGTGTCTATGACAAGGTTACACACTATTAGGGCCATTTTGACATCTAGCAATACTGGAAAGGCAAAAAGATGTTTATTACATTTGGAAAGGTAGTCAAGCCAAGGTTCATTTATATAGCGTCTCTTACAACAAATGTTGTTACTGTTAGAAGGTTATCACACTGAGAAGTCTTGAATGTCAGTAAATGCTGCTAGAAGCCTATGGTGCCTATCTAACCTATGTTGCCAAAATGATTCGCTTGTCAGCCTTCACATGCATATGAACTTGAGTGACATCCCATTCTTGATTTATAGGGTTTAATGTGGTGTTGACCCACCCTTTGCAGCTATAACAGCTTCAACTCTTATGGGAGGGCTTTCCACAAGGTATAGGAATGTGCTTATGGGAATTTTTGACCATTCTTCCAGAAGCGCATTTGTGAGGTCAGACCCTGATGTTGGACGAGAAGGCCTGGTTCGTAGTCTCCGCCCTAATTCATTCCGAAGGTGTTCTATTGTGTTGAGGTCAAGACCCTGTGCAGGCCAGTCAAGTTTATCCGCACCAAACTTGCTCATCTATGTCTTTATGGTCCTTTCTGTGTGCACTGGTGCGCAGTCATTTTGGAACAGGAAGGGGCCATCCCCAAACTGTTCCCACAAAGTTGGGAGCACAAAACTGTCCAAAAAGAGTTCCTTTTACATGAACTCGGGGGCTGAGCACAACTCCTGTAAAACAAGCACATTCCATAATCCCACCCCCCCACCAAACTTTACAATCAGCACAGTGGAGTCAGAGAAGTACGTCTCACTCCAGAGAACACGTCTCCACTGCTCTACAGTCCAGTGACGTCATGCTTTACACTACTGTGTTTAACCACACAGGATGGGCAGTTGTTGTTCTGCATCAGACCATACAGGATTGGCAGATGTTCAGCTCAGGCTAAGAAACGCTTAGACAGTTAATTTTGTTAGAAAAACAAGGACAGCATGTGGTGTTAATAAAGCGTTTCTGATGTACCTGGCTTTTATAACGTAACCAAAAGCGAGTCAACAGTTGTCAACTGTTCAGGCTGGTGGTGGTTCCATACTGGTGTGGGGTGTGTTCTTATGGCATGGGTTAAGTCCACTGGTCTGCCTAAACACGCCAGCAGTGCCTGCTACGTTTCACTGCTTGGTAACCATTTGCAGCCCTTCATGTACTCCCGTCCAGAATGAGTTCAAGAAGTGTTCTGGAGAGTTTTGACAAGTGGTGCGGCATGCACATTCCTCCGACATGAATTCAGTCATGCATTTATGATATGTGGTGTAGATCCTGCACCTACAAATGTCTTGGATCTGTTGGTGGTTATCCAAACAGAGATGTCTCAGTCTTCTTTGTAGAATTTTTAAAAATTCAACTACATAACAGGTTTTTTGAGCATGAACTTCCCTTTTAAGGTCTGGCCACAGAATCTTAATGGGATTTTGTTTTTGTTTCTTATGAGACATTCAGGTGTGAACTTGCTTTTGTACTTCGGATTATTGTCCTGCTGCATAACCTAGCTGCTCTCAAACCTATGTACTAAGTCACAAACCAGGTCCTGCAGAAGCACAGCAGCCCCAGATCATCACACCACCATTATATTTGACTGTTGGTATGATGTTCTTATGGTGGACTGTGGTGTTAGCTCTACACCAGATATGAAGAGACCTGTGGGTTCCCAAAATGTTCACCTTTGATTATGGGCTTAAAAGGACTAAATTTTTTCCCTGTCTTTTTTACTGTGGAATTGTGTATGCTGACCTTAACTAAGTAACTAAGTATTTTGTATCTTCTTGGTCATTGATGAGCACTTGGTGAAACTTTGGCAGGCTAGCCATTCTGTAAAAAGTGACAGCAAATCTGCACTTTATTTATTTTATAAAAGACAGATATACCACATACATGAATAGTGTACATTCAATTTTTTCATTTTTTTCATTTTGGGCGAAGAAGGAAAGGGCATAGGGTTATGAGAGAGAATCCCTCTTCTTTCCCAAACACAGCACAGCCGCAGTTCAGTCATTATTCTGCCAGCTCACAGATACAAAGCTTTATTTTTTTATTGGCCAATTTTTACAACCAAGACAATCAGCAACAGTTTTTTCTTTGTCTAAAATGTTGGTTTTTAACATGTTGGTTTTTATTGCGGCTTATTGTAACTACTGTACGAGCTAAGCCACCATGTCCAAATTATATTGTAAGAAGCGATCATTGGGTTCCAAACAATCTTATGAAACTAGTGAAATACGATTTTTTTTTTATTTGTAGAATGTTGTGGGGTCCGGAACAATGTCTGCCAAATTCAGACATGTTCTTTTTGCCCTTGTTTTGTTAAGCAACAGATATTGAACATATTAGGCAAAATACCTACAACTTTAGGCATTGGTTTCTGATTGTTTTCCATCTCCTTTTTTCATTAGCTGCAAGTTCCATGTAACAAAAACTCTGGATTGTCACTGCTGGACTTTAGCTTGCAGTTTAACAAAATGTGATTAATCTAACATTAACCTTTAAATATCATTCCAATATCATCCTTTCCATAAAGTGACTTTTGTGGACCAAAACACAAGAAAATTATTCACATTAAACATGAATGCTATTAAAAATTGTTTATTGTTGATTGAATAGACAGTGACACAGGATAAATGACAGAGATGGGAAACAAAGTGACCCAAAGCCAAATATAAAATATTTTTTTGTTTTGAAAAACAGCTATGGTATTTTTACTATTCTCCAGGACAAACTGCAGTTCTTGAGCTGACAAAGGCGTACAAGCTTTACCTGATCTGAAACCTTTGCCATAAAATACAGTTTGGGAAAAGGAAGATCTAGGTGATTTAGTACGGGAAAGCCTGCAAGGTTTGAGCTGTAAATTAGGTTTTGGGAGAGGGCTTGCAGGGTGTGATTTATAGAGCTGGGCTGAGGTCGTCTGGATGAGAGGCAGTTTCTGCCGATCTGTGTGCTGCTGGCAGCACAGCCTGGTTTGATGGACTTCCTCTCATGGGCATTGGAGCTGGAAAGTAACACCCTGTCCATTATCCTGCTGTGCTGCACATACATGTGGCCCAGTGCTCAGCCCTGTGCAACTCACTGCAACATCCCTCCCAGAAGCTCTTGACTTTTGAGTTTATGGCAGTGTCATCAACATCAGGTTAATGCACTAATGTTTTTAAAATTATGTCTGCATGAACACGCTTAAAAACTAGGCTGGATTCTTTGTTTTATAATTGTTATACGTCTTTTACAAAACATGAATCAGCTATAATTGTTGAACTGCTCAGGGGCCTGATTTATGAAAGTGTCTTAAAAAAGAATATCTAAAACTTTAACTGCTTGTTCTTCAAATAAGTTCTTAAGAATTAATACCTCATTTGAGACGACATAAATGTTATTGTTGTACTTTTCAGAGTGTTCCTGAACCAGCACAACAAATGACTTGCTCCATTAATAAACATTTATTAGTTATAATATTATATAAAATCTGATATGTAGATGTGTACATTTTGGTGTACTTTTATTATTATAGTAATATAGCATGTTTCCCATACACAAATAGCATGTAATTTAGGTCTTGTGCTTTTGTTTCTATATATACCTATCATCCGAAGAATAGTTGCACCCTGATAGAAGTGCAGGACTGCGATGCTATTCGAAAGGAAGATAATGCTTACCAGAAACAATAAATGATGTAAAAATGTAGACTGATATGGGCAATATTTATTGAGCTACGTGCCTTATGCAACATGCATGCCTCTTTCTATTCACTCTATTCTATTCACCGACAGCTTGCTATGGTAATATATGCATAACAGATATGGCGCGCACTATGTAAATAAGACCATTCTGCTTCTTGGAGTCCTACGATGTGAACCCTCTCAAACTCTTCCAGCTGCTCAAATTGTTTTCAAACCCTTCTCTAAGACATACTTTGCTTGCAAAAGATGCAACCAACACAACAGCACGAGTCCGAATGGAAGGCACGCACAGCATGACGATCTTATGTAGTCAGTGAAGTACAGCTATAAGACCCGTTCTTGCTTATGTCACATGTGTGCCCGAGTTTCACTCCTGTCAGGTAATTCCTTCTGGGTGAAGCTATTTTGTTGATGATGGTTGTGTATAAGCAGATGAGTTAAAAGTACCTATTATCCCTTAAACTGGCATTGTTGTGTTTATTTTTTCTAGAACTGTAATGCAAACATTTTAATTTCATATTGTTAATTTTGTGTTTTGCTTGACTCCCAGTGTTTAGTTCCTCAGAATAAACTTGGTTAGCCTATAAAATAATAACATAATAACAAAAATCGCACATTGCAAAACAATATAACATTGATACTAGTATTGAAAATTGGAAGGTAGGTTTTCTCACTCAAGGTAGTTATTGTATTTAAAAGTTAGGCTCCTTTAGTTGATTTTCGTCACTGGATTATGGATGTACGGTATTTGCAGTGTTGTTAACAGGGGTCTTGCTATTTTAATTGGTGTTACAAAACAGCCCCTTAGGTGAGGAATCACACATATGCTTTCATGGATGCTTCTTGAAGACATTTGGCCCTTTTGGAGAGTTTGACATTTTCAGCCATGACTTGAATGTGATTGATTCCTCTGGGTGTTGCAGGGCATCTGATTGTGACGCACATTTCTGAGAGAATCCCCTGGATCACGGGAGTCTGGGAACGTGAATTTTTTTTTTTCCCGTAAAGGTCATGTGCCTGGCGGAACATGCGTCAGCGGCATGCTCATGTTTCCTCGTTACACTTTCACAGGAGTTTCATTTCACCTCCTTTGGCCCCCAAGCAGCAGTCTGCTCGCCTGCTCGCCCAAAACTCTCACACATACGCTGCTGAACCTTTAGCTCTTTCAGCTCTTTCTCTTGTTTAAACAACCTCATTCACTCAAAAAAAAAAAAAAGAAAAAAATCCACAGTGATCTAAAGCTGTCTGTTATTTCAGGGAGCTTGAGGGTGCGTGTGTGAATCAATTTTGTCCTTAGTCAAGTGGAAATTTTCTCTATTAGTCTAATTGAATATTTTCTCTGGAAGTATGGCATGGAATTTTGTAGCTGCCGAGTTCACAGCAGGGTTCTTTTTTGAGGAATGGCATATCTTCAGTGTTCATGGCACATTAAATTCACAGTAAGACACTAGTAGAATGAACAGTGAACATTAATATTTAGGAAGTGCTTTTAGGATTTACCGTAGCTTCGTAAAGCTTGGAGAGCAAATCCTCGAAAGAGTCAACAGGGGAGGGGAGGGAGTGGGAGAGTGGACTTGGCCTTAAACGTGCAGGAACCTGAGGAGACACTCTCAGGCTATGAATAAGCTTTGGCTCTGAGTGTAGTGTTTAGTTTGCAGAGCAGGAAGAAGTGGATCGCCAACAGCTGTACAGCAGCAATTGTAGCGGAGATGGCTATAGACATTAAGACACGTGAAGCAAGATTTTACCTGCTTTAGAACTGTGACCTTATAAGCCATTCATGCCATGTTAATGTGAGCTTTGTTGTAATCATTACTAAAAATTTGCATGGGAGGATGTAATTAAATTAATCAAGAAAAGACAGTTACGAGTCTAATGACAGTAAGTGATTAGTGTCCACGGTCCAGTTGTTCCAGATCAGGCTCTGACTTCAGGTTATGTTGTGATTGTATTGTGCTATGCTACTATGCACCTTGGCAGGGTGTGGTCAGGCGTATTGCGCTCTTGAGATGCTTTGCATACAGGCAGTTAAGCAGAAGCTGGGAGGTCACATAGTTAATAGCAGGTTACTTGCCATGACTCCTTCCTCTGACTCAGTAGACCTCAGGTCTGTTATTCCTGGCAACCTTTTTCACATAATGTACACAGCTGCTGGCACTTTCTTAGATACACCACCCATCCCCCTTGGCCTTTTGAAGTCATGTGAATAATATTGCTTTTTAAGGCTTAAATCATAATCATGAGAGCTAACGTTGTTTCAGTGGACGTTACGTTTTACGCTACAGTTGTTTTTGCAAAAAGTAAACAATAATTTTCCACATGCAAAGAAACTTTTTTTTTTCCCTCCATGTATAGTTGCATTCCATAACGGTGGCTTCAGCTGCATTTGTTTTTGGTTTTAATTCTGATAGGTTATTGTGAAAAAGGCATATTTATTTTTTATTCTAAAGTGTGCTTGTGGTTTTCCAGGTGACCATAATGGACACAGGAGTCAGGGGGACAATTGCTGTGGGCTTGGTACCTCAGTACTACAAGCTTGACCATCAGCCTGGCTGGCTACCCCACTCCATAGCTTATCATGCTGATGACGGGAAGTAAGTTTACAAATTTAGTTAATCATTTTGAATTTATAAAAGCTTTCAGTATGTTTGGGCTGTATTTCCCCCCCGGAAATGACCAACCAGGTAGATAATAGGTAGTATACGCAAATATGAATGTCTTATATAAGTGCTTTTGGCTTTTGCACCCTGTAATTTGATGGTGTTTTTGTTCTGCTGTTTTTCTGTTAATGAGAAACATTTCCTGCTTTCTCAGCCCCCACCTTCCAAATGAACGACTAATCAGATGTTAGTGCTGAAGGTCTGCTGACTCTGACTTTGCTGTCCTTTTCAGACTGTATAACGGCAACCCTGTTGGCCAGCAGTTTGGCCCCAAGTGTAACCGGGGTGATCGGATAGGCTGTGGAATCTATGCAGACACTTTTGATGCTGGACTCACAACTGTGTTTTTCACCAAGAACGGCAAAGAGGTGAGTCATTCTTGCTCACCACAAACCTCCTCCATTTCTGAAACTGTTGTATGGCAGATATATGTATATGAATGCAAACAGTGTCCAACAAATAATTTATATTAGTTGGCTGACAGTTCACCTCAGCACAATGCAGAAGTAAGGTTGTTCTCGAACTATTTGTTCTTTTAGATGAGGGCTTCCTGGCTTTATTTCTACTGTTCAGTGTTTCCTGTCTGTGGCCTTCTTTGAAAAGGAACTTCACAGAAATGAACAGCAACTTCAAATAATTTAGGTTACGACAGACTCAAGCTGGCATTTAGCTCATGTTTATATTCTTCCCGTGTTATAACAAATAAGCTATGCTGCTGTGCATTATGGGTAAATGCCTGCAGTGAGAAAGTTCACAATGACTTTACTAATATGCTGGCAAATGTAGACATGCTGTTAAACTCAGCCAATGATGAGCATCCAGTGCTGAAGCATTAGTTGAAGTCCATTATTCAGACAGGTTCAGGGTCAACAGATCACATCATTTCAAGGTCACTCTTGTGACAGGACTTGTAAATAGCTGCCCTGTTATGAGTTTTGTGAGAATTACTATCTAAAAGAGATTGCAAACAGTTCCAATCCTTGTAATTTTTCTGTTTAAATCATGTTCTTGTCTTAAATCGTGTGTGTGTGTGTGTGTGTGTGTGTGTGTGTGTGTGTGTGTGTGTGTGTGTGTGTGTGTGTGTGTGTGTGTGTGTGTGTGTGTGTGTGTGTGTGTGTGTGTGTGTGTGTGTGTGTTGGGGTATTGGTTACAGGTCGGCTCTGTGGTGGTACCAGTGGCTCCGGATGGACTTTTTCCTGCTATCGGGATGCACTCTTTGGGGGAAGAGGTGCGGCTAGACCTGCAAGCTGAGTGGGGTACTGAGGAAGAAGACAGTGTGATGATGGTTGACAGCCATGAGGACGAGTGGGGCCGCCTCTATGATGTCAGGGTCAGTGGAACGGTAAGCCAAGAACGCCATTTTGTACTTTTCTAAAATTGCAAGATTTATTTGGGTTTATTATACTTCTTATTAGGTTTTTTTTTATTGTTCTCTTTTAAGAAAAAAATAGTCATGGCATAATTAACAATTCCAGTGTTTCATAACATTTATACAGGAAATAATTGTCCTTTTGCTATTGCAGAATAAGGCCATCCCAATTTTGAAAGCGTGGTCTTGCAATACTGTGATTAAGGCTGCATCGCAAATATTTAAATTATTTACTGTCCCCAGGATAGCTGGTGTTTTACCAAACCCAAGGGAATTATGAAAGAACTGGGCCTAAGCTTTCGGCTTGGCTGCCTGTGCACACGTAGTTTACAGCATCTCCACTCTTGCGAAAAGCACCTGGAGGGCTAGTATTACAGAGGAAGGCGTGCCATGCCAGGCGTGTGTTGGCTTTTTTTTTGCACAAGATTCCTTTGTGACAAAATGGCAGAGGATTGTGTGTGCCAGAGGCGACAGTCTTCACCAATAATTCTCCAGAGTGCATGGGGCAAGTTACATGCAAGTGTGCTTAGACAGTTCGGTTAGCCCACCTAAAGCACACAGATGTGTTTCTAAAAAAAGCTGTTCTTACACAACATTCAGAAACATCACTGGCAGGATGCTTATGGAGTATGTGGTGGTGTTGGAGTTCAGGGGAGGGCAATTGGGTGCCAAGTGTTAAGAGACCCAAAAGTCTGGGAGCAGAAATTGTTCTGTAATCTAATGATCATTAATTTTATACTCCTGTGTGACAATATTGTGCTGAGATGGCTTTACATGGCTGTACCTCCAAGCTAATAGTAAATTGGGAACCTTTAAGATGGAAAGGAAAAGTTGTTTGGCAAGTAAAACCACTAATGTGTTCTCTAGCCATTCAAGACTTGAGTTGGGCCTGTCTTATTTTTTTAAAATATTTTTTTCATTTCATAAATGTGGTTGTAGGTTTTGTAACCTGGGGGCCTTAAATGCATTTTGGCTTTGACCTGTCACTGTGAGGGGAAAGAGAGGCCTTTGCCTGCATGCCTCCATGTGGTTCACACTTCTGCTCAGAGCTGATAAAGGCATGTTTTGACAGGCATTGAGAGTTTGGGCACGGAAAACTGAGGACCGGCTGTCCTGAAGTTCGTTTTCCACATTAGTCATTGAGTAAAATAATGTGGTTGTCCAGGTACTTTCAACATGAGCGTTTCGTTTGAATGGTGGACTGACAGTGTTGATCCAACAGTCAGTGTTATCATTGTTATAAACAGGTTATTTATAGGGGCTAAGTCGCATCAGCCTAGTGGGTTTGACAGTGATCTCTAACTCGATTCTCAGCCCATAGTGCTGGTCTGTGATCAGTTTTTGTATTCTGACCAAAGCTATTTATATGCCTACATAATAATGTAGTGTAATTTACGCTATACAAAACGACTACTTTTTACAGTCATCATCAAAAAATAGTTGCACTCATAAGGAAGTGTCGCATTGCAATTCTATTTGCAGAGAAAATTAAGGTTACCAGGAACAATAAATCAAAACTGAAGGCTGATATGGGAAATATTTATTGAGCTACACATGGATTTGTAGAAGTTCCTAATAGTGTCTTGCTATTAGCAATCCCATGTAGCTTGAATATTCTTTTGGCGACATTGACGTGGTGTTGAGGGCAGTCACCATGACAGTCTGCATGCTTGTAGTTCTGAGTCATAGAGTCTTCTGCCAGCGGTGCTGGCACTAACAGGATAACTCATGGAGGGTGTCACTGCTCACTGAATGTCAGCAACCGCGGCGGTCAGGTCAGTCAGCTACAGCGATAAGGCCCGTGCTTGCTTTTGTCATATGTGTGGCCATGTGTGAAACTTGCCATTAGCATGTTTTAATAGTGTCAAACCTACCCAAGTTTCATTCCTCTCAGTTGGTCCCTTCTGGGTGCAGCTATTTTTTTTAACTATGAGTGTATCTTTTTTGTATGACAATTAGTAATTAGGTAATTAGTTAGTATAATCCGACATATAGCATCTAAATTTGTGCTACTGAATATTCTGGCAGATTCCATCTGGTGCAGTCTCTGCTAGAGTGTTTAATCAGGTTTATTATTTCTGTTTGTCAGTTTAAATAATGTCGACTGAAAATATTACATTATACTTTTGTTTGGAATCCCAAAATAATTGCTTTAAACTTTTTTAACAGAATGATATGGGTGTATGTCAGGGAAATTGAGACGATTCAGTCCTCTTGAGACAGTCCTGGTTGTAACTTGAGGTTTTCGCAAACAGCATGTTGGGGAAACTTTCTTTTAACATCTATAGAATACAGCTTTGTTTTCTGATGTATTGACTTTTTTGCAATACTTTAAATAGCCCAGAGAGCTGACTTCTATAGTTTTCTTTGGAGTTATGTTCCCAATTATATATATGTAGCAGAATGTTAGGGGAAAACCTGCAGTAAATGAAGAACTACAAAACAAATCTCCAAGGTTCATACTTAGGGATGACTCAGAACTTCCAAATTGGCTTGATGGGTTCTGTGTCTACTGCTCTTTTTCTCTCAACCTCTTGGTCGGTATATAGAGTTTTGATAGTAACTGATGTGTATTTCAGAAAATATGTGCTATCAAACAATACTGTTTATATTGTTACAAATTGACGCTTCGTTAAAATACATCACCTGTTTTTTCTGTAACCCCCCTAATTTGCTAATTTGCCTAGCTAACATTAGAGACCCATAGTACACATTGGTTTTTCATTATTCGTTTAAGAATTGTAATTTGCGTTATCAACTGCAGACATCTCCTCTGCTCTTTCTTATCACAGGGAAAGTGCTACCATGATAAATAATAAATGGACTCTATTCAAACTAAAAGGAACACAGAACTGCGGTATGCTGGAAACACCTCAGTCAGTTCAGTAGCAGTTTAAACCTGGTGTTAACAAGCGGATTAGAATAAAAGTAATTTAACCCTTTTTAATCCACAGTGGTGCCTGACTAAACAAGAAAGTGAGTGTATAAAGGTTGACAGGATTTGTGATTGTTTTTCTGCTTTTATATTGCCACCAGCCTGAACTGACATTGTGGTGAGCGCGGTAAGGTGATAAGGCAAATGGTTTCCACATGTTTAATAGTGCAATAAGAAAGTATACATTTTAGTACACAAATGTGCAAAATGTATTTTACTTTCTTTTTTTTTTTTTCTTGAAAAAAATAACGCAGTCTATGACTATCTCAATACTGTGGCGTGGGCATCATGTTTGTCACTGACAGTTGTGTGCGCACTGTGGTCACAGAGAAATCGCAGAAACAAGTGGAGCAAAAAGGGTGAAAGTGATGGGAAAAACAACATGAAAGTCTTGTTGTGCTGTTGACATTTGCATTTTGCAGACATTTGTTTTCTTTAACAAGCAGAGTATTATTTAAAATGAACACTTGTACATACACTTACAGTGCACTACTAAGCCCGCAATGCAAGTGCAGTTTAGCATTATATGCTTGTCTGACTTGTTTATAATAGCCTACAACGTGTACCTGCAATTTTTGTCCTTTTCACTGACCAGGCAAAAAAAATCGGTATTTATGGTACTGAACATAATTGCAAAGTATTATTAACTTGCAGAAATTTTGTCAGACATTTGTACGCTGGGTTTATTTATTTATTTAGTTGTACCTTTATTTATTTATTTATTTTGTTTTGCCATGAGGTATGCAAAGAAATCCTGCCACTGTATCTTTGACTGAGACCTGACATTGAGTAAGGGTCAGAAAACCTCAGAGAAGGGTCAGGTTAGCTTGGTAATGTACAACAACCTGACTCCTGCAAACAGACCATTAATGTAACTGGAGGAGGCATCTTGGTGATCTATATTTCTACATTCCTGCCCCTGACACTGTTTTTTAAACTGCTGCTTTCTGCCGTGAGTTCAACTCTGCCCACAAAATCATCTCATGTAACACAGAAATGTTCTATAGTGTGACATTTAAAAGAAAACTAGTTTTAACAGTGTTTTTTTAATCAAAATCCAATCATATATTGATATATATGATATTAAATATAGAAATAAGTTAATAAGAACAATTAAAATTTATTTTATTCAATTTTACAATCAGCCTACAAAATAACCTACTTTTTAGAAAACGAAAAATTGTACCCAGCCCTTTTTATCTTGGTCCTATTAACCACACCATGCACAAATCATTATCTTAATTTTTTTTTTTTTAACATTGGACTTTTATTTATTTTTTGTTATACTGATACAGTTTTGTGGGCTGTATTGGAATGGTTTCTAATTAATTAGTATTATTAATAAAAAAATGATAATATTAATGAATAATATATTTATCCATTTATGATGATCCTGTGTTTTACTGGGTTCAGTTTTTCAGGGGCAAAAGTTTTCTATTCATGAGGATATCTTGCATCAGCAAGCAATAGGTACACCTCAGCTGTCAGTGTATTTTGACTGAAATGTTCATTGACTGAAATGGTATTTGATCTTGGTTGTACAACAGCCATTCTTTATTTTACATTACAAATGCACTTGATTTTTTTTTTGTACCATCACCTGGTTGAATATACTTTGCTTTGTTTTGCTCTGCTCAGCTCTTCTGACTGGTATGCATTTTATGAGGTGGACTGGAGGAGGGCTTAGCCACAGAATGCACAGAACATGGAGTTTTTGCCCAGCCTAAGCTTTTGTTTGCTCTGTTTACTTTCATTGTTAGCGGGATAGACGCTTCTATTTAGATAAATGAGCACTGCGTCCTATGTCGGCGCTAACTGTCATCTAGGCTGTCTAAGGTGAACCCAGAGACTCATTTTTTTTTTTTTGATTTATTTTCTAAATATAAGCATCTGTTTTAGCTAGTTGTATGTTCAGATAATAGCTGGAGAATGTTTTTGTGCTGCATTTTGTTCTCCGTATCTAATTCTTAACCTCTTTCATTGGCCCAGGGTCTTGGTACTGAAGCCATGATATGTGGCACAACAAGGAATGCCCCTGTGGCAATGCATAGGTGCCTTTTATGTACTTTTTATGTACTTTGACATATCGCTGTCAATTTAAACTGGATACATGGGAAAATTATTCTTTATGCATGAATTGCATGTTATTTCCACATTAATTGACACCTACAGAAAGTTGCTGACTCATTTAGACATTTATTCAGCATACAGCTAACCACAGATTACCTTATTTTGTGTCTCTGGTCTTGATAAAGATTGGTGTGCTTTAAATTTAAAGTTGCTGGGTCAGGGAGTGGAGAGGCAATAACACTGAGCACCTCAGCTGTTTCTGTCCAAATTTAATGAGTGGTGCTGGTAATGACGATCAAGTCATTAGTGTTAAGACATTACTCAAAATGCCGTTAGACCTTAGTGCCATACCTAGAGCTGCTGCTGGATTCAATGGTGTGAAACACAAAGATAAGTAGACTCAGGTCGTTTAATAGGTTTTTTTTCCCGCTGTACTGTTTGTATTATGAGGAGGCGTTTGGCTGGCGCCGGTGCGTACGTGCTGCTCCATGCGAACGCAAGGCAGAGATCCCTATGCCTGTTGCCACAGCAGCGGCTGTGCCCGGCCGTTTAATCCCTCTGTGCTGTGGAGCGGGCAGACTCTACCTGGGCCTCTATCTCTGTCTTTCTTTTCTTGTACACATTAAGCCACCAGACACAAACATATGCAGACATGACAATTAAAATGATATTTGTGGTTTTACCCCTACTCTAAATGTAGTCAATCATGTTTAACTTCTTTCGTCTCTACTGTTTGCTTGTTACGTTTTGTGCTGTAATGGAGGCTGATATGCACTACCATCATAGTGCATACATAAATCATCTTACATACCTTACAGTATGTTCATTGGTTAGGTTATCTCAAATACACTCGCTTATGTTACTTCTGGTTCTGTATGCCTAAAATTGTCCTATAATTGTCTAAAATGTCATACTATGATGTGATATTATCATTATTAAAGGGCTGAACCCAAACCCTGGCAAACAGCCCTAGGCCATTATCCCTACTCCTCCTTCTCCAAACTTTACTTTTTGCATTAATGTTGTAGTCTAGACCACTATTTTTGAGTAAGAGTCAAGACTTAGACCAGAACACACAGAGTCCAGGACCAATACATAACATCACATTTTGTAACGCTTTATGAATATAACATTAAATAATATCTAGCCTAAAACATTATTAATTATTCAAATTGTTGTTATTATTCAATTATAGTCTTTGTGAAGTTTTTACATTATTACTGGGAGCAGTAATAGCGGTGCTGGACCCTACGTGCATGGGAACTTAAATCAAGTAACTACAGCTCTGTGCTTTTGCTCAGGGGTCTTTATAAGCAAAGCTTTGAAATGTAACAACTTTTACTGTCAGCCAGACACTAAACATAGCAAATAGACATCTAAACTGGTCAAACTGATTACAACATTTAATACAGTGGACAACTCCACTACATTAACAGTCTAAAGATTTGTTACTGTTAGATGCACCATACCTGCATTGGTTATTAATACTAGTATAATAAGAAACATAGTGGGTACCAGTCAATGAAATGTTTGAGTGGACAAGTGGACCCAACCCATGCCATGAGAACACCCCCACACCAGTACAGAACCACCACCAACCTGCAGTGTCTTGTTGACAGCTGGGGTTCATGGCTTCATGGGGTCTGTGCCACACACAAACACTACCATTACACCAAAACAATTGGCTCTGTGACTAATCAGACCATGCCACATGTTGCCATGTGGTCTTCTACGGTCTAGTTAGCCACTTCACAAGCCAAGCTGAGGTGACGTGTCTGGTGTGGATGGGATTTCTGCTGGAGTCAGCACTTCATAAACAATTAACTTTTTTCAGCGCATGTCAGTGTATGTGTATATACAGTGGGGTGGGGATCATGTTCCTGATTTACCTTTATAAAGCATTGATTGTTTGGATAAAAAAATTGCGTTAAATATATCATATAGGGGACAAACACAGTGATATTTGAAAAGTGAAATGAAGTTTATATGATTTACAGAAAGTGTGCAATAATTGGTTAAACAAAAGTAGGCAGGTGCATAAATTTGGGCACTGGTGTCATTTTATTGATTTCAAAACCTTTAGAACTAATTATTGGAACTCAAATTTGGTTTGGTAAGTTCAGTGACCCTTGACCTCCATACACAGGTGACTCCAATTATGAGAAAGGGCAATTGTAAGGTTTTCTCCTCTTTGCATCTTCTCTGAAGAGTCGCAGCATGGGAGTCTCAAAACAATATTCAAATGACCTGAAAACAAAGATTGTTCACAGTCACGGTTTAGGGGAAGGATACAGAAAGCCATCTCAGAGATTTCAGCTTTCAGTCTCCACTGTGAGAAACATTGTGAGAAAATGGAAGACCACAGGCACAGTTCAAGTGAAGGCTCGAAGTGGCAGACCAAGAAAAATAAACAGAAGCGAAGGATGTTGAGAACAGTCAGAGTCAACCCACAGAGCAGCACCGAAGACCTACAACATGATCTTGCTGCTGATGGACTCACTGTGCATCGTTCAACTATTCGGCGCACTTTACACAAGGAGATGCTGTATGGGAGAGTGATGCAGAGGAAGCCTTTCTCTGCCCACATCACAAACAGAGCCGCTTGAGGTATGCTAAAGCACATTAGGACAAGGTGCTGTGGACTGATGAAACTAAAATAGAGTTATTTGGGCATAACAAGGGCCGTTATGCATGGAGGAAAAAGAACACAGCACTCCAAGAAAAACACCTGCTACCTACAGTAAAATTTGGTGGTGGTTCCATCATGCTGTGGGGCTGTGCGGCCAGTACAGGGACTGGGAATCTTGTTAAAGTTGAGGGACGCATGGATTCCAATCAATATCAGCAGATTCTGGAGACCAATGTCCAGGAATCAGTGACAAAGCTGAAGCTGCGCCAGGGCTGGATCTTCCAACAAGACAACGACCCTAAACACTGCTCAAAATCTACTAATGCATTCATGCAGAGGAACAAGTAAAACATTCTGGAATGGCCATCTCAGTCCCCAGACCTGAATATTATTAAAAAAAATCTGTGGTGTCACTTAAAGAGAGCTGTCCATGCTCGGAAACCATCAAACCTGAATGAACTAGAGATGTTTTGCAAAGAAGAATGGTCTAAAATACCTTCAGCCACAATCCAGACTCTCATTAGAAGCTATAGAAAGCGTTTAGAGGCTGTTATTTCTGCGAAAAGAGGATCTACTAAATATTGAGTTATGGTCTTTTTTTTGGTGCCCAAATTTATGCACCTGCCTAATTTTGTTTAGACAAATATTGCACACATATATCAAATCATATAAATAAATCATATAAACTTCTTTTCACTTCTCAAATATCACTATGTTTGTCCCCTATATGATATATTTAACAATTTTTTAAAATCCAAACAGTCAATGCTTTATAAAGGTAAATCAGGAAAATTAACAAGGGTATATATATATATATAGGCCCATCTTGATGAATAAATTCACTATAGACAATGTTTAAGATTTTCAGGCCTTTTTGTTTTTAAACAAATTTAAAATATCAGTCTTAACTTAATTTGTTATTTCGATTTATTTATTTATTTATCCTACTGAACAAGAGATGTCAGTTATGTATTGTATGCATACATGTGTGCTGTATGTGTCATTGTTCCACATATTCTTACACTAACTACAATAAAATTGGCCACAATTCAGACTATGAAAATACACAGCAGAAAAAATATGGCAGCAAATGTCCAAGAACGATATTGCACTTTTAATGGTGGCAACATTGATATGGGCTTCCACTAGAGGCAGGGTAGAAGCTCACCGGACATAAGTCACCTGTGCCTGAAATGTACCTAATAGTGTGTAATACCTCCACAAGCACAAATAACAGTTGTGATTGGATTTGGCTTCGACTAAACAAGGTTCTGGATGTAGGCCACATCAGTGTTGAGCCTCTCTTGCATTTAAGAATTGCGCAGTTGGCATGTGTACCGGTGACGCATTATAAGGAACGACGTGGAACAAGGAGTTTAGTACACAGAGAAAGGTCTGGTTTATTTTGGTTTTGTTAATATTTAATAACTCAGCTTTTAGTTACCTCAGATGGAGAGGTTGCACTGTCTGATCCCAACAACAATTTATGAGATAACGGCCTCTGGTTTAGGGTCTTAGGACGAGACTTAGATTCTACAACAGTAATGGACACTATGGATCCAGTGTTCTCCTGGCATCCACCAAATTCAGTTCGAGATCAGACTGCCAGATAGTAAAGTGATTCATCAGAGAATACAGTTTCACTGCTTCAGAGTCCGGTGGCAGCGTGGTTTAATCCACTCCAGCCAATACTTAGCATTTTGCATGGTGATTTTATGCTTGTGTGCAGCTGCTTGGCCATAGAAATGCATTTCATGAAGCTCCTGACACAGAATTCTTGCACTAATGTTGTTTCCAGAGGCAGTTTGGAACTGCTTAGAGGGTGAATCAGCAAAAGATAGGTGGTATTCTGCTTCATTGCTAAGCTGTAATTGCCCTTATGCCTCTGAGAAACAAGAAATGCAGCTGCTGAGGTGTGGAAAAATATGCAGATGTCTCAAAGCAAGTTTTCAGTAAATAATGGAATCTAATAAAAGCAAGATGTGGACAAACTAAATATTGAACATTGAAAAAAATTAAAGACAGATTTGACAGGAAATTAAATTAATGAAGGGTTGAGAAGGGATCAATGCACACAACTATATATACAAATGATTTACATTAGACTCAGCATCGTAAGTGTGCTCTTTCCAGGACCCACATTTATTAGTAGTAATTTCTCTGACCAATATAGCATTTAAGGCTTAGCCCCTATGTTTTAATGCCGAGGTTCACAATGGCCAGTAGATGGAGTGACTTGGGGAAACTGTGGTGGCAGATGTGTGTCATGCTTCTGCAGTGGTTCTTGCGCCCGCTCACTCCGCTGATTTACTGCAATCCTGGTCACACCAGTGTGGCGAAGACTCTCACCACACTGGCTGTCTAAGCACAGTATTGGGGCCACAAGATGCTTACTGTACGCTTTTCTAACAATTAAATTTATATGAGAATTAAATCATTGTGGCAACTCTATTGGGATTACTGTAACACTAACCACTGTCGGCTAGCCTGCATAGCATATAAATATGCTAGTGCAAACGGGACTGTTTTGTGAGCGTGGGCTTTTTTGCCTCCTTTGCTGTGACCTTTTAAAAACCCTTCTTTTTGTTTTCTAATAAGTCCACACCCATTTAAAGATTATAGATGGTGTCTTCCATGCACAAACAATGAGCTGGCTCCTTCAGTCAAACAGGGTTCATCTTTTTCCTGTAAACCTTTTGGTTCTTTTTGAAACTCTACCAGAGGGTGAGAACTGTGGAACAATCTTTTGAGTTCTCTCTGCTCTAGAAACAAGAGTGTGTGAGAAAAAAGGAAATGCAGACGTTATCACTCACAGGGTGAGGCCTGGTAACCTGCTTAACAAGAGAGATTTCCACTGTGGGTGTGACTGTTTCTGCCCTGTTCATGATGGAAAGTGACATGGCACTGAAGAGAAATGAGTCAGGTTTCTGGTTTGGGCTGTGGAGTGTTGACAAAATCATTTTTCTGATTGCTCATATTCATTTAGTTGTAGTTTGCCGTGATCAAAACATTTCAGCTCATTCAGTGTACAAGGGTCTGCTCGAATGGCCGTAATCTTCATGGAATGTGAATGCCTTTGGTGCAGTATAAAAATAATAATGTAATTGCAAATTTACATAGTTAAGATATATATATATATATATATATATATATATATATAAAATGAAACAACAAATACAGGGAACTGGTGAAAAAAGATGACCACAGTATGTATTCACTCTGACTGTTTAAGAGACTGGAGGCATAAAATCACATCATGTTTAGTTTAAATCAATGGAAAACCTGGAACTTATCTTCTGCATTCCGATTGTTGTTTTGGAGGTTTGTCTGTATTGAAACGGTTATTCATGGAGAGATTATTCTTCAGAAAGTCTCTAAAGAGGAGTTTCTTTATATGGTGGACTTCTTTGGAAAGCATTATACTTCCACAGCTAATTCTAGAATTAGTTTGTTTCTCAGTATTATAAAATGATTAGGCACTGCCACTTTTGAGTAATGCCTAGTGATTAGTGTTGAAGGCAGAAAGAACCTGTAACTGCCAGCAGTTTTGATGTATACGAGGACAGAAGATGAGTAAAGTCTCCTTTATGCTCAACATTCAACACTGATACAGACAGAGCCGTCAGTCTCTGTTCTCTTTTCATTTCGCTTGTGTTGTGCCTCTGACAGCTTCCTATACAGACGAAATGGAGCAGTAGCCCCAGAAATCGTAGAGAACAGTGTTTCCAATAACGATTTCTCTCATTGATAATATAAATGAAAAAAGATTAATTGTTCACATGACGTATGACTCTGGACTGCCCTCTAATGGATATATTGCTTAACATCCATACCAGCTTAAAGGGTGCATGAAAGTGTGTGGGCAGTGGCTCTTACTGTGTTTGAAAGGAATTCATTTTTTCTAAGTAAAGGAGCATAAATGTCTCTCTTCACCATGCCAAAATACTTGATGCCATGGGCCAAAATATTATTCAAGATGCCTAAGCATATATAAAGTTTTCAAAATCTGAAAAATACAATCATTTAGAGCAGTTAATTAAATCAAGTGTCTTTTTAGCAATTGGTTCTGAGATTTTGATGATAACTTTAATGATTTGTGCAATCACAGTAACAATACATGACAAATGTATAAAGTTTATATCCATATTTACTTGTAAAACAAAAAAAAATAACGAAATCTATTAAGTGTGGGTTTTGTTAAGTCATGCAACAATGACCTTTAGAGGTCACTTCTTTAAATGAAAAAAGATTAAACAGCATAGCCAGATTTTTCCTTTCTGTCTTGAAGAGTTCATGTTTATTGAACTTGGTAGAAGTTGGTGCTGTGACACCCAGGTCGGTTAAAATTTTGTTTCCTTCCCCTGCCCTTTCCTAAATTTGATTTAGCAATTTTGCCCAAATTGCCGAAAGTTAAATTTGTGTTTTGTTTAAAAAGATGAAAGACACCTAAATTTCAGCTACAATTACCACTCTATGGGGTGGATCACGCAGTGATTTTACTGTTGGCATCAGGCTAAAGGAAAAACTTTGGCATATTGACTGTTGGGCCGCTTGTAGCACTTTCTAGAACAGAAATCGTGGGCCAAAAAAATGTCCTCGGACCATAATTAGCACTGGGGCCAGACTTTGGACACCTTAGGGAATCAATCTTTGATAGCACAAATGCCTGAAACACTTAGAAAGACCTTGGAAACACAATAGAAATAATATATTTTTTAAATTATTTTATGTAAGATGTAATACTGAACTAGTGTGTTATGTCCAACTAGGTTTAAATGTAAAAAAATAATTAGAAATATGTTAAGACACTCCACAGAAACTAAGAAGAGTGTCCTCTTGACAGCACTCCATCACTGATTTGTATTAAAAGCCTAACAGCATTCACCCCAAACTGAACATTATATTATGAGATAAAATATAGTGTTTTGGACATTCATGTAAATTGACTAAAAATCAGCTGATCAAACGCTTAAACCTCATACTATACTGCTCACGCACATGTTTTATTATTTTTTTGTTTATGTTACCATGGCAACACAGCCCTGAAACAGAGAAGCTGATTTTTCTACCTTTTTAGTCTGAATTGCAGATTTGGATTCATTTATTAAGACATAGATTTTTATAATTATTAAAATATTTTTAATATTTGATATACTTGATATTTAATATAGCTCTACATGCATACTAACCATAGCAGCATTTGTGGGAAGAACTCACATTCTCAGATGGTGACAGAATTGTAGTTTTCCAGCAGAAATAAAATGAAAAAAAAAAAAAAACAACGTACTAGCATATATAATCGTATTATAGATAATATAGTTATACTGTATGTTATAGCAATAACCTAGTTTCTCACATTGTGGCCGAAGAGATGGCTCAGATGTAGCTCCAGTATTCAAGGTAAGGGTTTTAGTATAGCCACTAGCCTTTTAAGTGAACTACTAAAGCTGCGCTCTGTGAAACATGTTCTATATATGCTTGTGAGTTGTAGATGATGCCATTGTGCCCATGACTTTCTAAATAACCTATCCCATTGTTACATGTTTGTCTTAACGGAGACAACGCTTAAATCCACTTTACTGCTGGATGAATATACAGGGAATGTACCACACACCGTGCTGGCATAACCTTAGCTGAGTGAATGAATTTGAAACATGCAGATAGGTGAATGAAAGAGTTGTAGAGTTTGAGGTCATTGCTGTTCTCAGTAACTCGGCTAAGGTCCCAAAAATGAACAAAGCTTTATTTTTTATTTTTTATAAGATGTCCCAAAGGTCATGCATCTATCCTTGCTATGAACTATGTTCTGTACTGGTGCATAATCACTGTTTGGCAGCATGCTCTCTTCTGTAGTAACAAAGGTGAAAGCAATATTAAAAGGTAGTGAAAACCTCCACAAGTAAAGTGGTAGGTGAGATCTCAAAACACTGCTTGTTTTTGTCTAACCATCTGCTTAGAAGTGCAAACTGATCAACTAAGCTGTTACATTTTTTCTTTATTGTGTGTTCTTACCCCTGGAGGTCTAGATTAAACCTGGTTTCTTTTACTTGAGCTTTATAGATGTTTTTAAGCCGTACAGGGCCTTTATTATTATTTTGTTTTAACAGAGCATCACTTTTTGCAGGTTTACTTTACTGGTTGTTGATGTGCATTTGCTAGGGAACTTAAGAAATATTTTGGAACTCCTTGGAAACCCTGAGTGGCAGTTGTATCTGGCACATAAGACAGCGTGAAAATGTTCCTTCAAGTCTCTTAATGGAAGATTGTGTCAATTAGATTGAAGTGCCTTTCCTTTAGAGTGCAAAGACATGCAAGGTTCCGGCAGAAGCTCTATTTAACTCTTGTTTTAACAGCATGAGCTGTCTTTGTTGTTTGCATCGCAATCAGTCACAGGATAATGGTAGATGAAAACATGTTCTGCAGGCCAAGAGTGACTGACAAGCGGGACTCAGATTGCATAAATGACAGAAGCACTCTTTTTGGATGCGTGCCAAACAGTCTCCTCCTCGCTTCTCCAGCTTTTCGAGATGCTCCAGAAACTAGGGAGGCTGTTCAGAGTTCTGCACCTGTTGCCTGGGCAGCAGGTCAACAAAACAAGCAGAAAACCACCACGCAGGGGCATGGATGAAAGTGGTCAGATCTGTCAGCACCATCACCGGAGCGTGCTGGGAGTTGTTGGGAGCCATTGGGAGCGGCCAGCCTCCCCCTGTTACTCAGCATGGAGTAGGCAGCAAGGTGTGACATGTGCAATTTTATCTCTGCATTCAGAAGGAGCAGGCAACTGGTCGTGGCATGAAAAGTATAGAAGTGCTTAAAAACCTAAAGAACCAAAGGGAGCAAAACCCAGCAGCAGAACCAGTATCAGTCAGGATCTTTAAAAAAAAATAAAAATAAAATTTATATAAAATAAAAAACATTTAAAAAAATAAGTACAAGGCACTAATACCCATTGATGTAAATTAACAGTGAATGTAGTGAATGCATTTTTTTGCCTGGTAGAAACACTGCTTAGAAGAATACATACATTTTGTTCTGATTGTTGGCAGTGTTATCCAGGTTTGAATCCTGTCTGTATCATGTGCTGTCCGGCCTTCTCGAAACTACTGACGGACAATAAAATGAATGCAGTGCTATAATTGACTCTTCAGTGTGTGTTTGCTATAGAACTCAAGCAAAATATGGGCCATTGGGATTTTGTATTTGTATGTGGTTTAATGAGTTGTTTTACCATTCTCTCAGATGACTGTCTGTCAGACTCTCTCTGACCAGCAGTTCACCTGAGGCACAGACAAGGATGCCAACTGTTGTAAATGGCATCAGAAGATTGTTTGTATTGCTAGGGTACATGGTGATTTAAATATTGCAAATAGATATTTTTAGTACTGCTCAAACCCTAAAAAAAAGGTCAATGGTGTTTTGTGGATTAGCTTAAGCACATTTTTTTTCTGGAGAGAAATTACATAAAAAATTAACCATGTCCTTGATAATAGTTGCATGCTCTGATACGGAACATGTACAACAGTATAGTCCTGTTTGTGGCAAACCAAAATACTTTTATAGTACATTTTGGTTAATTCTCCCAATTTAGTGTTGTTAATTGTCCAGTAAGTGTTTTTTGAAGGCAGGTGAGGCCAGTAGCAGCCACCTCATAAGGCTGCACCCATGTACTCTCTGAGCACAGTAAATAGAATGGTCAGCCTTTTCACCTTCAGCCCTTATGAAGTGGCATCTATGCACACACCTATAAAGCTGGAAACAAACATGGAAAGTTATTCTCATGAATAGATCACTCATCTAGTAGACATACTTCTCAAAAGAGGACACACCTATTGAATAGCCTAGCAGTGTAGTGCAGAATCAAATTCCATCTGCATCATGTGTCATCTACTCTGGCTTCAAAACCAAAGACATGCATCAGGACATCTTTATAGAGACGTGTAGTGACAGCTGTTATAGAGCTCATTCTGAAGCAGTAGACTGAGTATGTCTTTTGATCTTCCTTCTAATGGTTAAGACAACATTTTGGTACAGTCAGAAAACTCGAGTCTAGAACAGTATGTGAAGGATCACTTGAGCGTTTGGGATTAAAATGTATATGGGATACCTCTAATAAAGAAAAAGGGGTTCTGTCTTAGTCTTTTCACTCGACATGCACAATACGTGCATTGGGAATGGAGAACTACTATAATTACATGATAAACAGTAACCAATGTAAACATGTACCTGTTTGCCTTTAAAAAATCCAGACTTTCAGTTACTATACTAGAAACATTTACAACTCTTGCCCATAACCGCACTGATCTGCAAGTCTCATGAGTTCCATTACCCATAATCCTTGTGGTATGTGTCTTCTCAGCTGCTGGAGTATGTGGGGAAGGGGAAAAGCATCATGGACGTTGGGCTGGCTCAGGCCCGTCAACCTCTCTGCACACGGAGCCACTACTTTGAGGTGGAGATTGTGGACCCGGGAGAGAAGTGCTACATTGCCTTGGGCCTTGCTCGAAGAGTAAGTGAACTCTTAATATTGTTTATATGTAGTTATATATGGGATGCAGGGTGTATGGTCAAGTCATTTAAATATTTGGTGCATCCCTTTCGACTGTGCGTATTGGCTCTGTATTATAATGCGATTCAGTGTCCACTTTTACCCGTTTAGGCAGAGAGCATGCATAATAAGCATTATATGACAAATGAAATCTTGGAATCAAAAAAATCCACTTTTTAAGTACACAAATGACTCTTTTCATTTGTACAAATGCCTGGCTCTGTTTCACTCTGTTTTTGTTGTGTTAACCATGACAAATTCACTTACTGTCCCTGCCTTATTTTGTTATGAATGTAATGAGGTGCAGTGGATATGTGTGACAGAGACTGGTACACAGCTGCCCCGATCTCAGCCATGCCAGAAGCTCGGATAATTCCTCTCAGGTCTGCAACCACAGACAGTAAACAGACTTGTCAAGCAGAGGGTTAAGCAAGGGCACTTTATCGTCCTCTTAGGGTGGAAAGGGAAGTGGGGACAGTAGGGGAGGTTTATCAAAGGTACTGCAACTTCCACTGAAACGTTGGGAGTTCTTGTGCATCTGTGTTTCGTTACGCAACATTTTATGGCAAAGGCCAACAAAGGTGGTAAAGCAGGTAATTGTGGGTCTGCTTAATTACTGTTTACTTGCATTGGACGTCAGGCTTCTCACAGCATCCTGTGTCTAAGATACCATCGCATGCATGCTTGTGAGCTGGAATTTCACATATCCCTTAAAGAGTCATAGCTGGCCTTTTTGGTTGCCTACTCACCTATTATACTGGCAGAGCTGGGGGCAACCCCAGTGCAGAGCTGCCAGTCCTGGAAGAAAATTTGACCCTGTAGAAATCAGCATCTTATGTTAGTTTGCGAGTGAAAATTATATTTAACAATATGTGATTAACGCCTGTAAAATAGTTCTTAATCACTGTCCATTTCAGCTCGTGATCCAGTTGACAAGGATCTTACAGTGCTTATGTCTACATAAGGTATATATTAGAAGCTTATATAATACACAGAAGCTTATAGATTTAGTTGGAGCCCAGACAGCAGATGAATCAGAACATGTGAATGGAGTGGAGTGGCAGACATTTCCAGTCTTTGCTCAGAGTGTTCTGTAAATCACTCTTCTCCATCTCCACTCTGGGCGTTTTGTTTGTTTTTTTTCCCAGAAGGTTTGGGGCTGAAGTGACAGCCCAGTCACAAGCTAGTCAAAGGTAAATAAATACATGTGCTTTTAGCATGCTCCTCTTTATCATTCTCACAGCAAAACAAACAATATGCGACTGACCAAAATATCTGTAGAACTTTGTTGTGGTCTGTGAGAATTTCCAATACATAGGTGTGCTAAACAAGAGAGAGTACTGACGCACTGACTTTCTGAAAAGTTGTTCCACGCTCTGAGCAAAACTACGTTGCTCCACTCCCTGTTCCGCACCCACTCCACACTGCTCACATGTTCAGGGATGTATGCATTCTTTAGATTGCTAATGTGATTTTCTGGGCTTGCTGTTAGTTTGTTTTAGTATGTAGGGGCAGATGGGGGCTGACGTGAAGGTGGAAGGCTGTTATCTGATATCAGTGAACCCTTACCCTGCTGGCTGAAGACAGCACTACTGAGTTGCTTTAGCCATGACTTCCCCACCAAATCCCCCCACCCCATATGCCGCCAACAGCTCGTTTGCAGCTTTGTAGCACTTCTGCTTGCATCCGGAATACACACCAGTTGCTAGGATGCAGGACAAAGGTCTGCATGACCCTAATGAGAGGCGGCAGCGTGTCCCGGTGTGCTGGTGCCCCAACAGCCACAGCCGAATCAATGGCCTTGTCCCTTATCGGCCTTTGGCCTTCCCGACCTGAGCCGGCCCTTTCCTCCCTTGCCTTCCGGTTGTGTGTGTGCTGGTGTGTTCTAGTCTCGCTATATTTGTGAAGACCCCAGGTATAACAAAATATAACATATCTGCTCAGATGAGGACCAGTATGTTACAACTAAATATGGATTTATTACTTTCAGCAGTTCATTACATTAATTTCATTGTCCGAATATAGGATATGCATGAACCTAAATTTAACATTAGTGTTTGTCACAAAGTCCATAGAGAGAAATAGTGACTGCATGTTTCAGCTCCTCTATCATTTTGCTTTCTTGCATGTTATTTTGAGGAACACTGTAGCTTTCCACATTTCTGCTGTTAATTTGTGGATTGTTTATTTATCCACAGTTCTCTCGTGATATTACTGCTTTAGGCTGTCTGTTTTGCTTGTTAAAAATATGCCAGACTTTATATACTCAGGGTAAACACATTCACAGTTGGAGGACATGGAAATAGCTTTGGTTTTATCAAGAAAGCAATCAATAACTTAATTTAATTTAAAACTTTATTTGAACAAAAAGAATTAAGCAACAGAATTAAACAGAATTAAACAAATTGCATTGCACCGACTGTTTAAGATAGAACTACAGATGGTTTAAAAGTAAAAAAAAAAATGCGTTTGTGGTAATAATAATAATTAAAAAAATAAATTTTATATATATATACACACACACACACACACACACACACACATTTTGTTTGTGTGTGTGTGTGTGTGTGTGTGTAGTAGATTTTTTTTTTTTTTGAGTGTTCATATCTGCATATCGTCACCATCCAAAGAAAAGCATGTATCTTCAGTTTTGTCATTTTGTACTTTGGTACTCTGCTGTTTACACTAGAAATTTTCATGGTGAATGTACCAATATAAATGCCCCAAAATTGCTTGAAAAAAAAAAGTCGGGTTCCATTGACTCACATTACAGTTTTGTCAGTTTTTTGGCCTCTCCTGTAAAGTTGGCATTTTGGAAAGACTTGTTTTTCATTGGACAGCGACAATATGTGATTTAACCCTCACAAGGGGAGAATTAGCAGTCTTTTATCCCGCTATTTCTGTATGTTTCTCTTTCTGGATAAAGTACAATTCAAGAACAGTTTTCAACACATGATTCAAACATAAGCTCAGATTAAACCTGCAGTGTTGCTGTAGTGTTTTATTATGTGTTTGGTTAGACATGTTGTTGATTAACTATTACCAGGTCAGCCCAATAATTGCATTAGCACATTTGTAGAACGTTCTTAAAACAGCCAATAGCTGTGCTCAAGTCTACAGAAACATATTTGATCAGTGCCAGATGTAGGTTGCTACTGATCAGATGGCCAATGAAGACATTTGTGCATGATCCATTGTGAAGAAACCCAGATGTGGACTGACAAATCATAATTTTTCAGATTTTAAAATGTAAAACACTTGCTAAATACATTTAGTATGATGTCATCAGCAGAAGCCCTGAAGGTGGAGAGTTTGTATTATTTTTACTCGTGGCTAATTGTGTAAATGCTAATTGTGTAAATGTGATGGCAGGTTTGTTTTTGAACAGTTCTGCCTTGCTGCCCTGCCTTTGCCTTGCAGGGAAGTGGTTAGGAGCCAGATTTTGCAAACCTAACCAACATCTTTAAGTCACAAAAAATGCCAACATGCACGTTTCAAAGTGTAGGATGTGCAAAGCGAAGCAAGTATTTTCACTTGCTATTAAACGAAACTGAAAAAAGGAAAGTCATCTGCTTATAATAACCTGAACATCAAGAAAAAAACAACAATGTTATGTATTAAGTGTGCGCCCAGAACATTTTGAGCCAGATGAAGCACAACACAAGACATCCTGAGCCATTGTCAGTAGTTTTCTGCTTAGTTTTTCGCATATAAACTTGAAATACATTTTGGTTCATCCATTCATATTGTTGTATTTACACAGTAGTGACAGAGTTTACCGCATGGGATGTTGACTGTAATATGCCTACTGTAATACATCTATGATTCTAGGCTTGATACAGTTTTTAGTCTGTTTGCAGGTTTTCTTGCACTAGATATCCAATGATTCATGTATATGTTTTACATAAAATTTGGTTTAATACAATATTTTTGTATTGTCTTTGTTTCTTTTTTTTCTTTTTTTTACGTCAATGTAAACCCCTTTTTTTAGCTTAGTTCTCATTGACCATTGAAAGTCATTGAGCTTTTCAATTTTTTCTATATATCTTACAGTAACTTTAAATATTAAAAAATTTTGCAACCTATTCTAAAACTCAAAGCTCTTTATTTTCATGATGTCCTAATTTTCATTTAATGCAAACATTGTAACAACAATGCAAATTGTAACAGTTTCTAATTTTCAAATGTATGGTAAATAAATATAAGCCCCAAATATTAGTTATTGGTATTCTTGATTGCTAATAAATGTCTGCTTTATAAAGTTACATAATGTAACAAAGTTTGCAGTAAGGTTAGCTAAAATGTACTAAAATAAATTCATTTTGCATTCATAAGCTGATGTAAATGTTTCTTCTTCTGCCTCTTCTAACTCTAAAGATATAAAGGGGTTGTTTAGCAATATTCAGATAGTATGCTTCAGCATCTACTGCAAATATTTCTGCATTCCTAAAGTATTGCCTGCTATTTTGAAGTGGATTGGAGTGGATAGACTCCTCATGTTATGCCCCTACGTTGATTTTTTTGGAGCCAAGTTTCCCTGTGGCTCCCTTGTGACTTTTCCTCTTTGACAGAAAACAGTATCCACTGTGTGTGTATGTTTTTTGCTTTTTTTGCACATTTGGTTAAAAACACATTTTAAAATGGCATGGTGATATTTTAATTTAATGTTTTTATTTAAAACTAGACATGTCTCTCTGAAAACCAAATTACAAAAAAGACTACTTGGATAAATTTGGATATCTGTGTTTGGGGGGAAAAAAAATCTGGTGTGTTTGTTCGTGCATGTGCAGGCTTCTTTATTTGCCACTCTCCCTAATACAGTGCATTTGGGGACATTTGTATTTTTTATATCTATTTTTATTTGTTTGTTTGTTTTTTTATTTATTTTTATGCAAAGGTCATGTTCATTGGGGACAAAAGCTTAGATTGCCCTCTGGACTAACATCCTGCTGCTCTTTTGAAACACAATACTCTTTACACAAGACCAGCACAAGCCAGAGAATTTGCCTCCAGCTGAATTTGATGTTTATAATTCATCAGTGACGAGAGGTTGGCACAAAGGAATCTTTTCACACTCCTAGCCTACCCTCATTGTGGCAGTCGGGGGCCCGTACCTTACTCTCCCTCGCTTATCTCTGTGCTAAATTTGTATCTGGGAGATGGGCATCAACCTCCATCAGCAGCCTCTCGGCCACTTGTTGATTTTGCCACAGTGTGGAAATGCAGGCTGCTCAAATAACACAGATAAAAACCCCCAGTGGATCAGATAGGACTATGCCACTGACACAAGCTCTACTGTTTGTGTTCCTTGGAAGCTTGATGCCTCCCTTTTAATGGCTTTTGCAGCCTAGTTGGAGGGCAAGATACTCTCAGCTTGGATTTTTCTTTCAGTTTTTTTTAAAGCAGTAGCGAGGGTTAATTGAAAGCTTTTCTTTAAATCCTACAACTGCTATGTTTTCTTTTCCTATGCTACCAGCATGCTTGATTGACACGATAATGTGCTCTGTCTAATATTATTGGTGTGTGTGTGTGTGTGTGTTTGTGTGTATTTGTGTACAGAACATGATATGGGACACAGATGCAATCGAGCAAATGTATGGAATGTGCAAACATTCATCACGCTGTCAGGAACCCAGACATAAAACTCATACAAAATGAAATTATGTATGAAAATTATTCATTTTGACATTTATAATCTCCCAAGACAGCTTCCTATTGTCCCTGTACTCTTGCCAGGTTTGCCTGAGGTATCATCATCTCAGTCCTTTCTTTGCAGATTGTTCTTTTGCTCAGCTTCTTGCTCTAATCCTCACACCCCACAGAATGCTTATGTTGAGATGGTTCTTAACTGTACCCAGAGATGGAAATAAGGGGATGGGTATTTAAGCATATCATCCATCTTGCTAAGGCTGTGGACTGTGGCTTTTTTACTGAGACAGTAAATCCATCAGCTCCACTGGTCACTGACCTCGTCTCTATTCCTAATTAGATAAACAGATCAGACGGCAGACTGTGCTCGGCATAACCCTGCTGTCAGCTACTTTCTTTTTGACCCTGAACCAAGACAAGTTCCTGAAGACGTAAGGAAACGTAATCCTGGAGTTAAGTTTACGAAAACCAGGTTTTGCGGTTACAGATGGGAGAATGAGAATTTTACTAAGGAGGAACGTGTAACTCGCATAGTTCTGTCTCTTCTGCTTTCCTTGTCTGCAATCCTCTCTGGCGCTACACTGCTACCACCACCCCCCCCCCCCCCCCACCCCCCAACAAACCAGCAGTGTTACTGCTTCAGATAAATGGTAATGTTTCCAGTCAATTATCAGACAGCTTTAAACATGAAACAAAATAGAAGAATACTAAGCAACTCCTTTAAAACAAAATGAGCAGAACAAGAAGTAAGTATAAGATCTGAAGGAGGAGAATCTTTGGAATTTGTCTTGGTGAGAGCACAGATGTATAACATGTAACATACTAAGCATACAGACTATTAATAAGTGTTTACCTAAGAAGAAACCAAAATACAACAAGTAGAAAAATTAAAATACAATATAAGATATACAAATGATTAAAAAGCCAGCAAAGGAGCTAAAGAGATATAAAATACTATACATAGCCATTTACATATCATTGTAATTTCTTGTATATCCTTGTAATCCTCGTAGTATATCCTTGTATGTAGTGTATCGTATATAAAATACAGTATATCCTTGTTTATACTGTAGTATATACTTTTTACTAACTTACAGAGAATTCTATATAGTCTCACATTTACTAGTAGTCTGTATGTCTTCTGTCAATGAGACTGCAGTACGGTTGCCCAGGGCCAAAAGGTCCGCTCTTTCAGCAAGAGTTTTTAGGAATTAAGATTATAGGAATAAAATTATTATGTAATAAACTCATTCTCTTATCAAAGAAAAGGGGCAGTTCGCCACTTTATATGTGTGTGCTGGCATGAGACGTCTACATACAAATGACCTCTCCTGGCATTGTGACAATATTCAGGCAATCCACGCAGCACTGTGAATAATTGTTTTTTATTATGCGAATGAGGTGCTTAGGTTTTAATGAACTTTAATAAACACACATACAACTGTATGACGATATTTAGTTATCTTTTATAACTATAATGTTTAAAAAACATATACATGCAACTTTTAAGGGCATATTGAAGTGATTTTTAGCATTTTTTAAAAGATCTTTTTGTTTTGTCGTATTATTTATATATTTATATTTCTTTTTTAGGACTACCCTAAGAACAGACACCCTGGCTGGAGCAGAGGTTCAGTAGCATATCACGCAGGTGGGTCTCTGCAGCTTCTTTCTATGTAGTATGGCAGCCCAACATTTTCCAAAATCGTTGTACCGCATAAATATTTCAAAATGTTCTACAAGCATTATCTGTGAGCGCAACAATGACCTTCAGAACCTGGACCTTCTGCCAGAAACATTAATAAAAATGTTTGCAGCATGCTCTGGCTACAAGACTTTACACGATTTTGTGACTGCAAGATTCTATCTGTTGTGACAGCCATCAAGTTTTAGATATCAAAACACACTGGCTTCAGCTGTAACATGCATAAAAATATTTGATAACCCATGCCCTATTTTGGCCCTAATATGTTGTCTGTCTTCAAACAGCAGTGCAAGGCAACATTTTTTCTTTACCTCACATATGCTTGCTAAAACAGATAATCCACCCCTGAGCCTTCCGTGCATGGAATGCATTCCTTTGTGAAATATTAATCTGGGTTTAAATGATTTTGACGTACAAGTTGCATCAAAGTACTTAAATACAAAAACAACAATTAAATACCTCGACCTAATAGCTAAATGACAGTAATTGACTACAATGACTGCATATTTGCTAATTATACATGACAAGTTTTAGGCATGTTATTATTTTTCTCAAGTAGTATTTTATAGATTATTAATGTATGTTTATTAAACCTACAGCAGGAATTACCAAACTATACCAAATAAAATTTCCCTACAACATTTTAACAAACATATTATCTCTTGTGTAAGAAAACTGTTATGCTATTTTCTTTTCTACAATGAGTCATTGGCTGAAATGGCTGGCAAAAATGGATTAACAGGGTCCTCACCATTGGGTAGGGTTAGGCGTGGCTTTGTGGCACTATTCATCTTTGTTGACATACAAAATGTGCTCTGAGGAAAAAAAGACATTGCTTTTATTGTGTCTTTTTTAAATAGATATATTATTACTTTCATTTGCTTTCTGCCATACCTTATAAGTTCCTTCACGAATGTGGCTAGGTTTCACAGTCAGATGTTGCTGTATTGCATATGATTTTACAAACTGACTGGTCAGCTGACTTTCTGTAGTGTGGTGTAACTATTGACAATGCCCAACATAGAAACCAATTAATAATTAAGTCCAACAAGTTGTTTTTTGTAGCGTTGTAGTTCTTACACCCTTTCCTTCATCTAAAGCTTTAAATCTTAGTTATCTGCCCTGTTTCATGAGCATCTGCTCATCCATGGATTACATGGAATTCCCGTTTTGAGGCTTTTTAAGTGTGGTCAGGAGCCACACTGCTTCTATATATCTCTGGATCTCTGAGCTCTGTGTCTGCAGCTCACTGAGGACCTGATAACAGGCTTCAGAAGATGGAAGATGGAAGGCCGATTAGCAAAGTGAACAGGGCTTCTGAGGACCTGAAGGGGATAAAGAGCACTATCTTATCCTGCAGACTCCGATCTCCACAAAGGAGAGAGAGGCAGTTCCGCTATATCAGATAGAGTTGAGTAATCATGCACAGTTGGCCCCATGTTAAAACAGCCACTTCTCTGCTATCCCTCCACACATCTGTCATGGCACCACAGCTTTGTACTGAGGGGATTAGCCTCCCTGGAATGACCCGATGCATTTCCATGACCAGGCTTGGCCTGGATGTAGGAGGTTGATATGGTTAAAAGAAAAGAAAAAAAAATGCACCTGCCAGCTAGTGGTGCAAGTCTGACAAGGATGTTTATGATTCTTTAGAAGATGATGAATACATCATGAAATCTCAGATCTAATCGCAATACTACATACACTTACTCCAATTGTAAATAGCTAGAGATTTTTATTTTAGTCAAGATTAAATTTGTGCATTTGATGCATGCAGTTGAACCTACACCCTTAACTTGATGGATCAGACTGCATCAATGGGTTTATGCCCCAGCTTACAAATGTGCTGGTTTTAATTAAGTTCGGTGCACTGCGGCTGGTGTGGTGCATCCTGTGCAGTGACCATTGTGGCACAGGCTCATGACTCTGTCTTTCACTGGGGGTTATGTGGGTTCCCACGGCTCCTGGCCTCTGTGCTGAAGAGCACCGCAAAAATCTGAGCGCCCCTGCAAAGCTCCCATTAATCTTATTTGTAAGTGAGGTGAGTGATGGATGTGGTTTTCCATGCAGTGTGCGAGGTTTGCTTTACCATGCCTGAGTTCACATGCAGGCGTGTGTTCACAGCTACACGATCCTAGCAGCAGCCTTTCTGCTGTCAGCAGCATCAGCACTAACTTCTCCATCTGCACCTCAATGTTCTGACAGTGTAGTGCGCTAGCATCATGGAAATAGTAGAAAGCTATAGATGTGCTACAATTCATTCACTAAATCATACATGGGTGACCTGATCATAAGTAGACAGTAACTGATGTTAATAATAACAGAGCTTGTTTCATTTGAATTTGAATCAAGTAGAGTTTCTTCTGTCAGTGTGTCACTCATGACGGAGATGGGGGGCAGAGATGTTAAGGATCACTTCTTAAAAATTGGAAAGAGGAGAGAAAAGACAAGGTGTTAATGCTAAGGAAAGGTCTGGCAGGATCTCACATTTGTTTGGTATTTTGTATGTTTGCTTTGAATTTCAGTTATTATCTTTTTTTCCTTTAACCATTTCTTTTTTGGTGAATTCCTGTTGGATAATTGTGGCAAAACAGGAACTTTGTATAGAATTAAACTGTGAGTCATGCCTGCCCTTGCACCTCCCCTTGACCACTGTGCCTACACCTCCACACTACCACACTCCTCCACTATTATTTTTTCCTGTGCTGTGAAAGAGCTTGCCTGCTTATCGCAACCCATCAAACCATGGCGTATTGTTATTGGGACCTTTTGAGGAGGCTTTTCTGAGATGCTTCACAGTACCATGTTTATGGCGCGTGTCTCCTCAAGGAACTTTTGGCAAGGTCTCAGCAGTCGGCCAGATGAGGAGGCCATGGCTCATTAAGGTACCCCGATCTAAACAAAGCCCCTATCAGTGAAGCATAGTCATCACTCCTGATGCCACTGCCTGGTACTCTCCTCTACAAACCCATACAGACCCCAGGGGCAGTCCCCTCACTGGGATCAGTCTGAACTGTCAGAAAGGAAATGCTCCTTGTATTGAAATTTAAAATTCTGGTGACCCAAATGTGAATTATTATTGTAAGCTGTGAAAAAATGTTTGGATCATGTTGGGCATTTGTCAGGGGCACCAAAATGCCATGTAGTTTGTACTAAACGTACGTGTGGACTACTGACCCTGATTTTGCCCTTCTGTCTGAAGGACCGTAAAGTATCCACCTTGTTTTCAGAAACAGTAGAGTCAGTGGCATCCCGGTGGAGATGTCTTCTCTCGTCTTTTCCAGACAGGTCTCTGGGAAATGGCTTGTCGTACGAGGAAAGCCCTGTGCATTCTCTGGTGTACCATTTCCTATCTGCTCAGGTGCCAAAAGGCCTAAAAGTGTTCCAGCAGGTCGAGAAAGCACGCCCAAGAAAGCACGCCCAAGCACCCTTCCCCACCACTAGCCCCCCCTCGTCTATTTTTAGCCATCTTCCTCTCCCACACTGGTTGCGGTGTTTGCTGAGTGTGTGGTGTTGTGACAGGGCCCCGCATGGGAGCCTTAATGATACAGTGTCTCCATCGCCCTCCCCGTATTCAGATAGAGATTGTTTAAACAGTATCCTGACCCCGGGACGGGTCCCATGACAACTCCACAAATATTTACCCGCCACGCAGTGCAATAGGCTTTTTTTCTGCAGGCTACCTTTTCAGTGTCTCTCATTCACTACCTCTTTTATTGTTGTTGTTCACTCATCTTGGCATCTTTTCTTTGGTTTTGTTTTCCGACAGAGCACTCAAATGAAAGAGCAGGGAAGAAGTTTAGATAGAGGGTAGAGAACTATATTTTGTTTTGACCTGTCAGTCTCTGCATCAAAAGCATAACAAGTTCTGGGATCATTAAGAGCTGAACACGAGCGGAATGTTCTAGAAGTACAGGGACATTTAAGTTCAGACAAGGTCTCAGCATGGAGGAGCAGGTGCGGAAAACCACGGGCTTTACCATTGTTTCTCTTTCTTTCATGTTTAATTGCAGCTTCTCAATTGCATTTGTCTTATGAACAGTATTTACAGTTGTACAACTGTAATTATTTAACTGCTATTGCGACATCACTAAATAATTTGTGTGCTGTGGGTGTCCTGACAAATTACATATCTGCTTTTGGTGTTTTAAATTAATCAGGGCTTTCACATTGCCATAAATATTGCAGACTAAACCATATATTGTGAGGTTTGTATAATATTTTTTTCATACCATGCCTTATCATGCCATAACTGCCTTTCCGTCTTACAGGTGTGATAATTATCTTGTTTATTGTGAATACTTTATGGTAAATGGTGTATTTTTATTTTTTTTATTAATTCTTTTATTAAAATATTAAAATTGAACTTAACTTAATATTGTTTAGCTCTTGTTTTAGCACATAGAGGGACTTATTTTTTTATTTTTTTTTTTTCCCTATTTCTCATAGCTGTGGCCTTGAGCTGACTACTGTAAATTGAGAATTGGTCTATAAAATTGCATTGGTACCCTGTAGCCTTGAGGTCACTGCAGTCTGTCATGTATGTGCTGTGAGTGACGCCCTGCCTTCAGAATAAATAGGTTAGTTGTATAGGCCCGATGGTGCTGTACATAAAAATAAAATATAATGCCCTTCTGAAACTTAAGACTTGACAGTATAATCTGTCTGTGTCATTACCACACACTAAATAACCCTTCTAGGCCTAGGTTTGAGCTGTGCCAAGCATCAGCTCTGCTAAGAAATTATTGATGCTAGCCTACTTCTCTGGAGAACTTTTGCCTTTATAAGACAAATAGTAGGCAAGAAATTCCTTTCAAACACTGCAATAGTTGGCCAAAGCCTTTTGAACACTGGACCATAGACGAGCTAGACCATAGACACTAGACCATAGCTCTTTTAAGTGTAAAAAAAACATAATTTTCTCAAAGCCTTAAACCACGTAAATCATGGGTAAAACAAGCGGTTTGTTGCTGTGTATATAATCCATAAAATAAAAACTTGTTTGCTTGGTTTGTGTCACTGTGTCCAACAGATGATGGAAAGATCTTCCATGGCAGTGGAGTTGGAGATCCGTTTGGGCCTCGCTGCTTTGAGGGGGATATTATGGGCTGTGGGATAATGTTCCCACGTGACTATGAAGGTATGTTCTCTCACAAACAGTATGTTTTATATATAGATATATATTTCCTTTATCTTAACATAACAATATCAAACAGTGTCCTTTCAAAGGTTCCTTGAAATTAGCTAAATGTAGGCAGTAGTGCTATGTAAACTGCTAACACCACAGCTGGTCAAGCAGTAGTACATTATGTTTTGTGTGTAGTATTTCATAATATTTAGCATTTTTGTGTTACCATAGGTATTCCTATACTATACAGTGCTGTAAAAAAGTGCTTGCTGTTTCCTCAATTTTACCCAAATTTGTCACATTTAAGTGTTTCAGATTGTTCAACTCATTTAAATATAAGGAAGTCATCAAGAGTAAACACAAAATGAAGCTTTTAAATGACCATTCCTTTCTCGTTAGTTAGTTAAACCTGAATAAAATAAGTAATTGGCCCCCTAAACCTAGATTCTTGTTCTCCCATCGTTGCCAACTACAGTCAAACGATTGCAACGACTTGACTTGAATCTTTTACCTCTCTTTAAAATTTATAGAATTGTTTCAGGTGGGGTTTTTGAGCATGAATTCTCTGTTTAAGGTCTTGCCACAGCATATTAATGGGATAAAAGACTTGACCACTCTGAAACATTATTTTTGTTTCTTTTGAGCCATTCAAAGAACTTTAGAGTTTGAGTCATCTAGATCCAAATGTGTTGTTTGCCAAATGTGTTCTTTTTGGTTAACATTGGTTTGCACTTTGCAACTCGCCCATGGATGCCATTTTTTCCCAGCATCTTTATTGGGAATTTGTGTACATTGACCTTAACTGAAGCAAGTGAGGCCTATAGTTCTTTAGAGGTTGGTAGAGTTGTTGGTGTGCTATTGGTTGAAATGTGGTAGGCCGGTCACACATGGTAAGGTTCCTCACTATTCTGTTTTCTATGCTTATGGATAAATGACTCTACTGTGGGTCTGTGGAGTCCTAGAGCTTTAGCAATGGCTTTGTTACCGCTTCCAGACTGAAAGTTTTCATTGACTTTGTTTCACATTTGCATTTGAATATCTTTAGTACATGGCATGATGTGCTGTTTTTTGAAACCTTTGAGCCTGCTTCACATTGCCAGTCAGGTTCTATTTAAGTGATATTTAGATTCAACAGGTTAGCAGGTCTGCCTGGTGTGGCAAGTGAAACTGACCCCAGTAGTCAATTAAATTTGGTAAACTGGTTGATTTGGTAGACAACTTTTTCACAAAGGGCCAATTCTTAGGTTTTTTTTCCGGTTTTTGCATATTTGTCATATATACACCCTCTCCCTCAGATGAGGTTGACGATAGTGAAACAGCGGATGATCGCCCCAAGCCAGGACGTGTCCAGAATTTTCTGTATCTGTATGATGAGGATGAGGAGGAAGAGGGAGATGACGCCGATCAAGAGCAGGAAGGCAGGAAGGTTATGGTAAGCTGTTCTGATGTGCTTGCTAGACTCCAGTCCAGTCCTACAATAGACCTGTGACAATAAAAAAAAAATCACAGCATAGGACTGTATGTGGTGATTAGGGTAAAGTACACAGATATTTTGTTTCATACAAGTTGGTCAGTCAAAGCCCAATGACTAAATTACATTGATTAATTACCCTTAATTAATTGTTCTCAGATAAACCTAATGTAGCCTGGTAGGATTGGTAAAAAATAAATGAATACTACATAATCATAATAATTACTGTATTGTAAGTTTGTTTTACAGTTTAAATGGCATTGTCAGTTAATGTAACAAATTAATGTATTAATATATTATTTCAGGATTAATTCTTGCCTCAATATTATTTGCTGGCAGGCTAGTAAATTAGTTCAGTGTCTTGCTTGTCTCAAACACACACGCTCACACCCATGCAAAGACCTAGAGGCAAATGCTTCTCCTCAAGGGTTTGTCTTACATTTGTTGCTGTAGCGGTTGGCTCTTTGATAGATATCCCTGTGTTTTTAGCTTTTGATGTCTAAGTGTGACCCAAGCTCTTTCATCATCAGGGGCATTGGTGTTTTTAAAAGCATAATCATCCATATTTCTTTCTTCTTTTTTTTGCTCACTGACAGGCACCCATTTGTCACTGCAAAACCTCAAAGCCTTAATTTGACAGCTACATAAATTAATCGTCATAGGCTTTGTTAGATGCTGCTTCAAGTGCAGGCTGGAGTTAGTTGCACACAAATTTGTTTTAAGTCAGCAATGTTTTCCCTTAGCAAAGGGCAAATATTTATGTGCCAGCCCTGTGCATGCTCTCTTTGAGTGCTTTTGATTTCCATGGGTGTGAAAATTAAGCGGTGCCACTCTTATTCATGAGGGATTTTGCTATTGACTTGAAACAAGTACTTGACCACAGAGCCTTTTTGCTTTGCCCACTGGGGAGGGGTTATCACACACCTTGCAACACTTTCACAAGATTATTGATTGGTGCACTAAGTTTACTCAATGTGTTGCTGCTTGATGGTGAAAAGTTGTTTTTAGAAGATTTGTGCATTTGTTTTATAGTCCAGCTGTCTTGCATCATCTGTCTAGAATGTGTACTGTTAATATAATTTATTGTCTTTTTATAAATATTGTGATGCAAGTTTCTGCATTTAAAACATTGCGAAGGGTTGCGATAACAGAACAGATCATATTTCTTGTGCAGACTTGCAAGTGTGACGTTAGAAGCCATGTGTTACATTAAAGCAGAGGAGGAGGAAGAATACAAACTTTGCTCTTTACTTACCACTTACAGTGTACACAGAATATATACACTGTCCTTAACTACTAACCTGATAAATTATCCTCTGTGCCAAGTGCAATCTTTTTCTATGTAAAACATGTTACGTACTGGCTTGTGTCACAACAAGCTTGTGTCACCATAAAGAGATTTACATACTTACTCTGTATAGGGAATTAATCTTGGGAATATTAATTAAAAAATTACTTAAAAACATTAAACCAACTTCATAAAATTTACAAAAATGCTTTTGTGTATCAAGCTAAATGCAAGCTAAAGACGGTAGTACAAGTCTTTTAAGAGCAAGATACAGTGTCATGGCAGGTCAGTTTATAGCAGATCTTCACACTCACCACATAATTTCCGCCGTTAATTCTCTGCAGTTCTTGGTTTTATTGTATATAATACTGTAAATAATAATTAAAAAAAAAAAATTCAGCAAATTTCAATTAAAGATGTATGTATCTTCTACTATTCCAAAAGAATATTCTTAATATTTTAGATAATATTCTGAGAGAAATGTAATTAGGAATATATTTCCATGTCATGCATTCATGGGTACATTAACAAAGACAGATTTCTTCAATGTGTAACATAGCTGGCAAAACAAAATGCATTCTCAATTGGTTTTGTAAAGTATTTTAGTAATTTCAGTTAATCTGAATAAAAAGTGTTTAATGACAGGTACAACTTGTATAGCTTTTTAAACCAAAGAATGAAGCACAAAATGCTGTTTATGTGCGTCTTATACAGGAGAGAGAGTTTTATAACTAAGCTCTGTCTGCTGTAAGACGGTTGCTGTTGGCTACATGTCAGACCCTTTCACTTTGAAAATGTTGACTCACTGTTGCCCCCTGTGTGCACCTGGTAGGTTTTCTTCACCCGGAATGGCAAGATAATTGGGAAGAGGGAAGTCGTGGTGCCGACAGGAGGCTTCTACCCCACCATTGGTATGCTCAGTAGCGGAGAAAAGGTGAAAGTGGACCTCCACCCTCTCAGCGGCTGACAGACAGCCGGTGCAGCCAGTCCAACATCAGCACCTTATTCCACAAGCCAATCCAGAGGATCAGAATCGCAAGATTGAGGATGAATCAGAATCTGCAAATCAGTTTAATGTTATACTTTTTCTTATTCATGGGTGAAAACAGACACTGTTGAAGCAGGTGGATGCTTTTCATATCAATTGCCATGGCCCCAAAAATAGCAAATGCATGACTCCCACTTAAACACAGACAACAGATGCCTCTGATATCATCTTTCTATCTGAATTCAGATAGAAGTTTATATTATTTGTTAAATTTTGATGACGGTTCTATATGAAAACAAACCATATTTGACTAACAGGAGAATTAACAGATTGTATGAAGTTAAGATTTGTTTTTCTGTAAAATGCATAGACCATATGTTACTATATATTTTTAATGTGCTTGTACATAATGTAAATTTCTATGGGCTGCTATACAAAAGATGCCACAGAAAGTAACAAAGAATCACTTCAGGAAAAAGCTGAATGAATGAATGAACGAATGAATGAATGAATGCAGAGGGTGAATGGCCAGAGGTTGGCATTTCGGTTTAAAATAGCATGTATTCAAGGGGCAGTCACGTCCCTGAGCAGCGTCATCACACTCCGTCATTTACTCCGCTGTAAACTCTCCCTCAGCAAATCCTAAAGCTAGTGACATTTCCGTCCTTTTTTGTTTCTGAATGTCAGAGTTAATCATGTGCCACTTTATCTCTTCTGCCTGGAATGAGGGCTAGGGCTGAAGCTGATGAACGTTGTGACGTTTCGCTTCCAGTGATGCTATAAAGCCAAAAAAAAAAAAAGAGCAAATCCAGGCAAGTGAGGACAGTAAGTTTGATTTCTCTAGGCTGGTATATCTTTGCATATATGCAGCTCAGTTAATGAAAGTCTTTAATCAGTTTATAAGTGGTTTTAAGCTATAGTCTTAATCTTGCCTCAGGACGTACACATGTAATGTTTCCCTAAACCCCTACCTACCATCTTCAGTCTCACCATGTTGACAACGGTTTTTATCCTCATGATCAGTTTATCACAGTTTAAAAGCTAAAGATATTCTTTGGCTGTGTGTGATTTCATTTACCCATGTCTGGTTCACTAATGCCACAAGCACTTTAGAGCAGATATCAGACATACAGAGCAGAACCTGTATGTATGTTCATGTGCATCCACACAAGAGTGCTGAGAAATGTGGAAGATGGGTTGGTGGAGGAAATAGCAAGCTCTGTTTCACCCATTTAAATGGTCTCTGTTTTCCACCTTTAGACCAATCTGCACTTCACACATAGTAATAGCGTTTAGCCTGCTTTGTCTTTTTTCCTGGGTTAATCACACAAAGTTGTCACATTTTTGTCAACGTATGTCTCACACCCTCAGCTTATCTCACCAAAAGGGAATTTGATTAATCAACTTGCATATCATTTAAATGACTACATTAAACACCTGTCTGGCATTGTTTGCTTCACTCTGTAGTGCCTCAATTTTCTTCTTCTTTATAGATATTGAGAATCTAAATGTGGATATCGGGGTCTAAAAAGGCAAGTAACAGGTCACATTTGCATTAACAAGTTGAAGATTCAAATCCATCACTATAATACTGTGATATACAAAACCTGCAATATGCTGCATACTTTTAAAGTGTAATTTATTACCTTTTTGAACTGCAGATTTCACCGCCCCCCTTAAATTACAGCGAAATAGGATCATTAAACAGACAAAGACTGTTGCTTTAAATTTATGTATCCATATAAATCCAGCCATGCAGAATATCGCAATACAGAATCCACCCCAGTGTTCCCATATATCAATATGTTGAATTCATTGATCAGTGTGTTTCCTTTGTGTCATTTATTTGGGGCCTACCTAAAAAGCAAAGGAATTTTATTTTGAATAAGATACTCTGGGCAGAGAATGTTTTCATTATCAGTAGTTTATTATAGCAGTGCTTTTATTGAAACTCAGCAGTGTTTCACAAAGTTGTGTCCATTAGGTATGTTCCCTTTTGCAGGTTAAAGTTCTTTAGAAATGAAATGCTCATATATATATATATATATATATATATATATATATATATATATATATATATATATATATATATATATATATACACACACACAGGACAATAGGACAATTATCATCCTTGAAATTGAGGGTTGCTGATGTGCTGACATGAATACACATCTTCTAAAGGATCTAGGCTCTCTTTAAAATGAGAACACTGGGATTTTTCCTGACTGGGCCATTATCCATATAAAAATAAATAAATAAAAAACCCCTTAGCAGTCATAAATAGGCATTGCACAGGGAAGCCAAAACCAAATACCTTTTTGTCAGTTCAGATTATGAAAGAAGCAGACAGTCAAGTGGTCTTCTTCTGCAGAATACCTTAAATTCTTGTTTCGGAATGTGGCTGATTGGGGTGTTTGGCAAGTGATGGATGACTGATTTAGCCACAAACACTGCTGTTATGTGGGATCTCTTGTTATAAATGAAAAAATCTTTTAATTGCAGCATGCAATGTTTTGCGAACATATGGCCTATAAAGACAGCTATTATTTCCATATGGGTTTTTGGGGTCAATGTTCAGTGTGATTCCATTTCATAATTACACTCCATATCCACTAAGAATGACATTCATCTTCTAAAAGACCATAAGACAGGAAAATTATGTACTCGATGTATGAACAGAATGTTTGTAATCGTGCAGTTAATACAGAGGTCACATTCCAAGGAGCATTTGTAGCACAAGGCATGTTAGTTATGGTTGAATTAACGCATTTTAGGAATGTGGGTTCAGTCATTTCCTTGAAAGACTTTTACACGAAGGTCTATTAGATCACAGCGGGACGTACACACAAGGCCTGAAGCTCTAATTACTACGCGGGGCTATTAGTACATGAAATCTTTACAGTGCAGTGGAGTCCTTGGTCATCTAGAGCTATTTTTTGTTCTTACGGTCTAAGTAAGTAAAAGCAGAATCCAATCCTAGATTAAAACAAGTTCTTGAATTTAGGCCCAGGTCAAGATATATTGGTGTGCAAAGTAGACATTTACAACAATTAGTACCCTTACGCACAAATACATAAATTCTTGTCGGTCGTAGTTCTCGTGTTCCGTAGGTTTGATACTGGAACAATGACTGTTTTGCACTGGAGTTAAACAGATGCCTCTGATTTCCTCAGATCTTTCTGTATGAATTCAGACTGACCAGGAAAGCCCAACCCTGGTCCTGGAGATCTACCACCCTGCAGCAGTGTGCAAAACACCTCCTGGTATTTGGGAATTTCCCTTTGGCTGGCTGCTAACTCCGTCACCACAGCGGCACTGATGGCATCAGTGGTGACAAAATGTTTGGTTTAACAATTCTTTTTTTTGTAAATACTCATTTCTAGCTTGGCCATGTGCTCCTCAACATATTTTTTTGTGATCTCTTGGGAACCTGGAAGTCTTTTTTAGAGGTTTCCTGGACCTTGTTACCATTGCGATGAAGGGCCAGCTGGCCCTACTGAAAAAAACTAGTCAGCTAACTAGTTAGTGGGTTTGGCTATTTCAACAACACTCATTGGTAACATGCATAAAGCCAAGCATGTAGCCTCCATAGACCTACATAGGCCACAATCTTGTAGTGGCTGGGATACAGCATACAATGACATTCTTCAGATCTGTAGGTTTTAGCTATAAAGCAGCAGTGTGGGGTAGGACGGTGCCCTCATGCACATAGCGGTATACAGACTGTCCTACAAGCCAGGGCTCAACCTCACACATCGTCACCTTCAAGTCACACCGAAAAGCAATACAACGGTTGCTGTCACTGCAGCAAAAGGGAGACTAATTCAGTATTCATGCTCATGTTTTCAAAAGGGAATGTTAACAAGCATGTACAGATGTGATGTACCGATGTTCTTGTAAATGTGGTCATGTACTTCAGCTCCAAGACAAAACTAAAAGAGTTAATTTTTGGACAGAAAACAAAGAAAACAATTACACTTTATATTTTTATTGAACAGCAGTGCTGCAGGAAATTTGGTCCTACAATAGAAAGAATATCAAATTTGGAATCATGTTAAATACCAACTGATTCTAATTTGAAACACAAATGGTGAGTATTGTATTACAGTTATGAAAGAACATGTCAAACAGCTATTTGCAAAGTAATACACCAGCGCAGGCAGAACAACTATATCTTGATAAAAAAAGAAATTTGCATATGAACTACAGTGAACGACCTCAACAAATATCCTTTGTCAGCTGTTCTCTATACATCTGCTTTATTCAGAACTGTGCAGGACCATCTAAAACCAACTAAAATGGAACATGATAAAAGCCCCTTCAAAATAGACTTGAACAACATAAAAGCAGCATGAAATTATTTATCTATATCCAAACCATAGATTGGACTACACTATAGATAAGTGGAAATGTTAACTTTAATCTGTGTCTGGGAAAGTGCCTTTAGACAGAAAGACGATGAAAAATGTTGACCTATTCTTGTGGGTGGCAGTGAACAGACGTGTTCCGAGTTTGAAATTTTATTGGAAATACGCAAGTCGGTGGCAATTACTCTTCGTCCTCTTCATCGTAATGACGGTTCCTCCTGATCAGCTCCTCCACTGATTCATCAGCCTGGTCGTCCTCTCCATCCCAGAACCCCACATCCTGAGAAGATTTCTGACGCTCTGATTCGGATCCAGAGCCTGGGTCTGATTCGCTGAGGGGTGAGGAAGGGGGCGTGATGTCCAGTGAGGTGCTTTGGCATGTTAAAGAGGCTGGCTCCTCCTCTTCCTGTCTCCCATCTTTTTCCTCTGCAACATCCTCATCATATTGTTCTCGTCTGTCCATTTTTTCCTCATTGTATATTTTTCCCTGCTTGGCCTCTACATCCTCTTCACCCTGTCTAAGAATGGCCATTTCCATTATATGGTCTTCAGCACTCAGGGGTGATTCCGTAGTTGTCATTTCGTCCTCAGACGAGTCCTCTTTCTCTACTGCCCGTAGTTGAACAGGGTGTGTCTCATTCAACTGAATGACTGGTGGGGAGGCAGAGTTAGTGACCGAGAATGGCCAGCTGCGTTCTTTGAGGGAGGAGCTCCTGTGGATGCTAGACAGCTCTGCTTTCTCTGGGCTGATTGGGGATGAGTTGCCCTCTGGTGGCCATTTTGGGCGAATGGTACGGATGGCACCCTCAACAGAAGCTCTACTTGAACCTCCTTCACCTTCATCTGTCCTTGGAGGCCAGGAAATCTTGAGCCGGCCAGTTTCCACTGGTTTCTCCACCCTCTCTGATGCAGACTGGGCCCGTGTCTCTAAAGTGGCAGCAAGGATGTTCACCTTTTCCAGTGGAGACTCTTCTACTGTAGGACTGATGGTGTTTTCCTTTGGGACATCCTTTGTCTGCTCCTCAAAATCATCTTCCCGTGCCTCCCATAGCTCCTTATGAGGCCGGTGACCGAAACCCTCGTCATAATTGCCCTTGGCCTTAAACAACTGGCAGAAGTGGGGCTTGCAGTAGACGTGGCTGTGCAGAGAGGCGTAGTTCCCAAGACTGACCAGCAGAGGATGCAGGAAACACAGTTTGAGAAAAGATCAGAATGAAAAGAGAAAGGCAAAGATAAATCACTGAATATTCATACGCTGTAACACATCAAGGACAAATATTCACTGAAAATAATATTAATACTAATATTGACCTCTGAGCTGTGTGACAGAAGTTTGATTAAAAAACCTGCCTCAGTTCACTCACCTCAGTTTGGTGTTGCAGTGGGCACAGCGGAAGCAAGTGTTGTGATAGATTTGCTGATTGGCTACTAAGCGCTCAAGGGGGTACACAGTCTTCAGGCACGTCACGCAGGTCTCACGTACAGGCAGGCGGAACTTCTGAGCACACATACCCATAAAAATAAATTTCAACTGTTAAGCATGTTCAAATTCCTTTTTTTTTTTTTTTCCCATGATAAACATTTTGTTCAGTTGTATCAAATACAATACTTGCCTATGATCAAACAAACAATACTATTCAAAATTAAAAAAAAAAAAAATAGGTAACTGTTAACTTTAAAATAAAACTGTAAATTTATCATCATTACCTTAAAAGCTTTACTTTGGCCTTGGTCAGAAACAGGTGTAGTCGCAGTAGGGCCTGATGAGAGAGAAAAGCACCATTGAGCAATACCAAACTGAGACCACTAGAGGGAGTCGGTGGATTTGAATTATTTCAGTAATTAACCACCTAAACTTAATGCTTAACTTCTTTAACATTTAGTACAATTAATTTGTACTAAACTAAAGTAGATATGTACGTTACCCTATTATAAAAGAGTGGAATTTAAGTGTTGGCCTTATCCAAGTCCCAGGAAAATCTATCACCAAAATCCTACTTCCCAGTAAGGAGCATCGGATTCCTTAAGATGATGTGACTCGCACATAAGTGCCTTTTCCCATTTACACCTAATTACTTCTCATGGCTAGAATAAGATTTTAGCTGCAGGCATTTACACTTGGTAGTTGGTCAGACTAAAATCTGCAGTTTGTTTTTCCACAGTATTGTCTGTCCATATTGCTAGTGAGCTTTTTCTTTTGTTTAATACCCAACCATGTATGTCTTTTATGATCATTTGCCTCACAGACAAAAGATTACATGCCCAATGACGTACTGCATGGGGAGGATTTGGGTTGTACTGGAAAGGGGTTTTGTTTATGGAACGTGTCTTGGAGGGAGAAATTCTGAAATGCGATGCTCTAATGTGGCTGAATTGTAAAATGTGGTTTGGCCTAATCCAGATATCCCGGTACTAAATATGTATGCATCTCTGACTCTGCTGAAGGGTACAAATTGTGTCTCACCATTGCTGTCTGTTGATGAACCTTTTCTGCTGTTGGGTTCTGAGGTGGAGACCTGTCGAACAAAGATATTGAGTAAAGCAGTCATAACAGTGTGCCCTATAGGCAGACTAAAATAATCAGGCCTGAGGTTCACATTCTGGGAATTAAGAACGTACCACATCCCGTGAGGCTGGGGGGACATTCTCCTTCTGTTTCACACTGGAACTGCATAGCTCCATGTCCAGTTCACTCTGCACACAGGGAAAAACAGATCATCGTAGAAGTTTAAAGTAAAACCATTTTAATGAGATTTTGTTTAACCAAAAAAAAGGTGCCACCAAGTAAAAAAGGTTGATAAATGTACACCAACAATATCACAAGTTAGATCTTACATATTCTGCAGAGGGACTGAACTATAAGATTCAATGGTTCAGAGCTACAGCCGATTATATCCACTTTGTTTCTGCAGGTGACTGATACTTAGCACTCACACTGATATTTGGTTGGGGAACCATCTTGGCAAAATAACACAAGTAAAGTTTTGTGTGCGCTGCACTAGCATTAGTATCGATACTTTTGTGGTGCCTTTAATACACACAACAATGTACATAGAGGTGAAATACAACATTTGAAAACAAGACACTCACAGGAGTGGAAGGAGGGATGTCTACTTTAGACACAGCTGCCTGATAGAGGGCCATTCTGTCCCTGAGGGGAGTAGTCTCCAACATTGCATCAAACTCTAGTGAGAGAGACAGAGAGAAGGACACAAGGTCAAGTCATGAATATATACTTTTCCACTAAAAGTAAAAGATCACAAGATCACTTTAAGCCTGCCATCAGCACTTTCCACTGCTTTTTTGAACTCTCTTACTGAGAGCCAAAAGGGAAACAATGCGTAACTCCAGACTTCAATATTTCACCCATTATCTAAATACAGAATTTCAGCACGCAGTGTTTTGGCATGTTTCGCTTTACCTTTGTCTCCAAATTCCATTTTCTCAGAGCCACCTGCTCCTGTTTTCAGTTGTTCCCCAGACACCTGCACAGACAAAAGAGATCTAGATCAGCATAAAGTCAGGACAAGAACTGCACTGAACTGCATAAATCTTTTATAGTACTTGTTGATTGTTTTAAATGTAAGGAATAAGACTGTATGCAAATAAATAATAGTTAAGGGGGAGCCTCTACAGTCAAACATCTGTGATGTAGGAGTGGAAGGGATTTTATTTCAGAAATGTGGATTCTTTTTAAGAGAAGCAAGTGCCCTTAAATGATGGTAAATATTTAAACCCTGTATTACTGAGTATTTATGGACAAAAATCGACATGTTCAGTCGAGACAGAACATCTGACAAACAGGTCTGTGCTTAAAACAGAAATAACAATCTTGCTCTTTTTGTATATTGTTTTTAACCAAGTGTCATAACATTTCATAAACCACATAAGCAAGTCTATTTTAAATTACTCAAATTGTTTTGATAAGTGTGTGATGATCTAGACATGCCATGTGGAGGATGTTACTAGGTGTGTGCGTTTTTGTAACGCCAGTAGAAAACCAAAATGCAAACTTTCCGAAGGTCTGAGCTTACAGACTGCACTTGTGTTAAGCAAATGTCTGGACTAATAGTCGACAATTGAATAAGCAGAAACCTGTGTTTCACCAAACAATCACTTTTAAACACTGGCTCTGACAAAGTCCATGATTACAAAAGTGTCTGCAATTCTACAGCCGCTCCATGACGCTAACAGAGTGACTCCAGAAGTAGTGACCCTGGCTCTGCAATGTCCTGCCAACCTCTTCTGTTTTTTCCTGTCTTAAATAATCCACTAATGAGCTCAGAGCCGCGGGAGAGTGGGTAGACACCACTGTCTAGCCATACACACCATGGCCACTGCCAGAGCCACCAGCAATCCCACTAAACCTTGGCCTACCCCTACAGCTGGGCCTGCTGTGAGGACACCAGACAGTCCCTGCGGAGGATGACAGCTGCAGAAACCGCACGATTAGTCGGCTCTTTTGGTTTGGAATGGGGTGTGCATCATGGGTACTGGAATTAGTGATAAAACATTATCGCAGGGGATCCATGCAGATGTTTATGGTTACCAATCGTAGAGTACCCATAAAGCCAGCCAGTGTATAGTTAACTGCACAGCAGTACAGTTGACTTGATATCATTATTTCTTTACTAATTGTTTGTTTTTGTGTTCTTAGGTGGTGTATTTCTGCAAACATCTAATATGTTATCGTGGTTCTTTAAAAATGGCACTACCCTGCTAGTATATTGCCAGCCTACAAAACAAAAACAAATGATATGGAGTAGATCATGTATTGTGAAAATGTCTATATTGATGGTATATTTTTGTGCCTTAACATACACTTGCAATTTGGTCTTGTTTTAAGAGGAAACAACATGCAGGTCAACTGACTGCACCATCATCAGAACAGATGGCTGCCAGCCCCACTTCCAGCTCCTTTTTTAGACAAATGGCTAATCACATTTTTCTATGCCTGCATGACAGATTTGCATATGACTGTCCACTGAACCTGATCAGCTTTTGTCGTAATTCATAACGTGTCATCCAATCTACAAAATGTACTAATGCCAAGATCTCAATATGACATTATACACACACATATACATATACATATATATATATATATATATATATATATATATATATATATATATACATATACATATATATATATATATATATATATATATACACACACACATATAATACATTGAAGGAAAACATGTAGTCGGGTTGATTCTACATTAAAAGTTAAACATCATATCTATAGTCTTTATAAGTTTTTTTCTGCTTTACATAGAATTAAATAACTTTGCATGTGCTATTTGTAAGCACTGTACAACAGAAATACTGTCCACATAGGCCCTAATGATGCTAGCTGGCAATTAATTGGTTGAAACAGACAATGCAGCAAAATAGTACCGACAGAACTGCAGAAATCTAAAAAGGTGAAAGCTGGATAGTCCTTACAATACAAGAGAGGCTCAAAATAAAATGTCCACAATTTGCTTGCTGGTTAATCAATGGTTTGAGTTGATAAGGTAATAAAAGTCTAGCCTGATTCCTGACACCTTAAATCATTGCTCAGATTGTCAAAAGTACCCTGCTGGTCTTTAATTATGTCTTACCTATTATTAGAGGTCTCAATTCAGTTTGAATCTGATTCCTGGAGCCGCGCAGAGCCTTGCGTGTGTACGTGTGTCTGCCCAAGTCTGATTGCACTCACATCTCCAGATTAGAGATGGGGAGCTTGTCTGTGTTTTGTTGGCAGAAGGCTGGAAAGGGGGTTGGGATGGGCCTCGAGCAGCTGGTGCAGCCTTTAACTACAGGGAGGGGGGTTAAATTTGCCTTGTTCCAGCCCTCGTGGATTAGCCATCAGTTGGAGAGGCGGGGAGGCGAGCAGCCAGGCCTGCGGTTACAGTCTCCAGACTGATGGCTGACATCAGGGGAGCAGGAGGCAAATGCAGCACAAAGGCCCCAAAGGGAGGGTGGTGTGGGGGGTGTAGCACAAAGGACTCTTACAATAATCCAACATACAAAAGAGTCAGAGCATCTAAAACAAGCTGGCCATCACTGCATCCGAAAAGAGAAAATGGGCTGAGGGACACTTAATTTTTTTATGTTTCATCAAAATAGAGATTCAGTCAAAGCTAGAAGAAACAACTGATGATGTTGAAATCAACAGTTAAGGCAAATTGGATCTAATGCGGACCCAATGTTATCCAGTGTTCATGTTTTAGTTGTCAGGCTTGTCAGGGCTGATGGAGACAGCTAGGTGTCTACCTAAGGCGGAACTAAGGCTGGCTTTTCTGACAAACCGTGCCTTGGCTGATTAAGTACTTGCGGCAAGTAGAAAATCAAGTAACAGATTTTGCTACTCTCCTTTTATTTCATCCACTCAGCCCCTCTGCCTCATGACCTTCCCTCCAGCTAGTGCAGGATAAGCCAGGATTTGATAAGAGCTATGCTGAGGAAAAGCTTGTGCCTAGTTTTTTGAGCTCAATTCAAACTAAATGTAACACACAGCTGCTGCATGCTGAAAAGAACTCTGCTCAATACAGTTTTAGACCTGGATTCAACAGCAACAGGATTATAGTGGAAATAGTTTAACCCCTTTTAATCCACAATCATTGTCCATGGATTAGCAAGGAAGATACCGTGAAGAGGTTTACAGGTTTTGTGGTAGTTTTGCGTTCTTACTGGGCAAGGTTTTTTGAACTGTAGCGTTTCATCAAGAAACATCAGATTTATTTGGAATCTCACAAAGGAGCCAATCACTGCCGAGCAATTACAGCCATTCAACAAGCACTTTCAAATAAGAGCATATGGCTGAAATTTAATCAGAGGCACAACCCCCATCATAATGACTACCCTTTCCAGCAGAACACACCTCTTGTTCCAAATGGCCTTTACACCTTGGAAAAAGAATTTGTATTTTACATTATAATATACTATTATAATTTTTTTTTTGTTTGTTTTATATTATGCAAAGTTTTTTCAACTTTGTAAATGAGGGTCACTGTCAGTGTAGATCTTTTTTTTTCCCACATATTTTACTGTGTTTATGGATAAAAGTATGTCACAATTTTAGAAACCCAGTAAGTGTGTGATGAGTAAGGCATGAAGTCTGCAGAGCTTTAAATGGCGGGGTAAATGGTTTCATTACATTGTATCTTCAGAGCAAAAATAAAGACACACACTCTGAAGACAAACCATGCCTTGGCTGATTAAGTACTTGGGGCAAGGAGAATATCAGGTAACAGAATTTGCTACTCTCCTTTTATTCTATCCACTCGGCCCCTCTGCCTCATGACCTTCCCTCCAGCTAGTGCAGGAGAAACCAGGCTTTGATAAGAGCTGTGTTGAGGAAGCGCTTGTGCCTCTCAGGCCTGTTGTGGTCATGTGGAGCCTGATCCCATGACATCACCCTGGGGAGCAGTGGGGTGTGCAGCTAGGCGTAGAGTAACCATGACCTCTGATCAGGTGATGAGCAGGGGGTGCTCAGGCCACGCAAGGGCAGGAGGGATGCTTAGTCAGACCTTAATAGCAACACCAGAAATTTGCTCTTTCAGTTCTTCCATATGGAGGAGATCAGGATCATCTCCTGACCTTTCCAAGGAGGGGATATGTGAATACAGGAGAGATAATAGAAGACACAGACACAGACGACCAGAAATTATATTCAAAGCTTAAACCACTGCCACCAACAACAATAAAATCTAAACCACCATTGTTTAAAATTATATATCATTTATTATTATTATTTTAACTATCGTATCTGATTGTACATCTACAAAGTGGAGTAACAATGTACAGTAGAAGTGTCCAACAGAGTGGACAGTAAGTGTTTTATATTCAGCACCACTATTGTATCTAATCCACACAAACAGGTGAACGCACAGTACAACATCCCAACCATGTCAGTGTCACTGCAGTGCTGAGAATGATCCACAGATTCAATACTGAAGTTATAATGTGTTTCTGCCCCAAATGTTTTTGAATGAGGCACTATACAGGGCAGCCAATCAAAACAGAGCATATTTACATATCTTAGATCTTAGTAACTAAACTTTTCTCTGTTACAAGGTGACCTCATCTCATGATGTAATCTTTATTGCCCACCTGTCGGCAAGCATTAAGCATGTAAATGTATTTAGGAGACTCCAAATATAAAATTCTAATCATTGAGTGAGCATTTGAAGTTTCCCCTTTTGTAGATCAGCCACGGTTAGTTTGATTTCCAGTTTCTTATTTGAGCTAAAACCCTTACAAACAACAGTGTGTTTTACATATTGGCTTTGAAATATGCTAAGCTAAGCAGTTTTTGAACCTGTATGACAATGAACAAAATTCATACTACTACTACTGTTACTACTGCTTATAGCAATGCAATATATTTTTGTCCAACTAATTAAGTTCCTCTAAAAATATTTTTACTTTTGCATCCATATTCTCTCCTTTCCTCCTGTACAGTCTTTCTCCCACCCTGCTAATCTCAGTCTCTCTTTTTTCACATTACCAGATGAGAAACTGGCGGTGAGTGCCCCCACAACCCTGTGAAGACACAAAGCCCTATTGTCTCTGCTCATGGCCCTTTTTATTTTGAACACAACCTTTGGAGAGTTGGTGGCAATTAGATTAAAAATGCGCTGCATGTGGATGAAAAGACTACACATGAAAGTTCCTTCTTTCTCAAACAGGCTGGTAAAACATCAAATACTCTAGTTTAGGCCAGCCCTGTGAGTGATTCAATACGTTTGATGTTTAGGTCTCATAGCTTTGATGACCTGGAATGGGTTTAGCACAGTGCCACATTGTACATCTACAAAGTTTTAGCCTTCTAGTAGCAGTGGTATAACAAATGTACATACATGCACATTCACCGAAGGGTTACAACACCTCGTGAGAAAAAAGGGAGTGCAGTTTTGTAGTTTAGAGGGGGTAGGCATCATGACAACGTGCATTAGCAGTCAACAAAAATGTATATAGCCATGGTGGTTATGGTACTAATAAGGACCTTGGCATTAAGCATCACTGAATAGATACAAAACTGACCAATTGTCAGACACAACTATTCAAACCTATAACCTATAAACTTCCTGTAGCATTCTTTAACAGACGTATATACTAATATAGAATTATGAATGTACACTATTGGGATCATAGCAGTAGCTTACTGCATAAAAAGATTTTTCAGTCAGCCAGGATTTGGACTTCAAATTAGTATTTGGCATCACTTTTATTGTACTCTGGAAGTGCATAATGTTTAGGTGACATCTGTGGCATCTGTAACCCACTGATAATAAATTTAATCTACCTGGTTCATCATCTAAAAACGAGACTACATCTATTTATCATGGCCAGAAAAAAGAAGATACAAGATCATCTACCTACCTTGTTCTCAAACATCATTTTGAGACTGCTGAGAGGGACACTGGGTTTCTCGCTTGGCGTGCTGATCACATCTGCTGCCTCTGGGGTCTCTGTGTCTCGTTGCACCCCCTCTTCCATAGCTGGCTCCCTGGGGCTAAGAGGTGGCTCTTGACTAACCTGAGCAGCTTTTGATAAGGTGGTTTTGTGTCGAGACTCTACAGAATCTCGTAGCGTGCCTGCAGATGAGTCTTGAACTTGGTCCTGAGTCCTAGGTTGAGGGGTTGAAAGCTCAGGGGAAAGAGGCTGCTGGGCCTCCCACCGCTTCTTCAGAACACTGAGGTTACTGTTGCGCAGGGCGGGGGCTAAACCCTCCACAGACTGGAAGAAAAGCAAATCTCTATGAGATGTGATTTATTCAGTGTTGAGATGGTAAGGTTAAAAAGGCCTTCAGGACATGGCAGTATATTTTTCTTGCTAGTTCGCATACGGTCACTGTTGCAACAAAACCGTGTATCTCCATAATAGTAACTTGGCAACAGAGTGGGAAAAGAAAAATCTAACTTTAAATAAGACTGCAAATTTCATTTACTGTAATTACATACACCAATAAACTACCAAACACTGTGGGTTACATTAGTTTAATGTGAAAGCATCGCAGTAAACGTCTATGCTAAAAAATAAGCTTTGACAAGTGAAGACATCTGAAAAGCTCAGACTTTCACAACGAGATGACAGACAAGGGTCAGACAAGGAACTTGAGGGGAAAAAATTGTTGTTCTATAACTGTGTTTCCTTGGAAAATAAAAAAGGGAAAGGAAAACACTGCGTTTCATGATGTAAACATTTCCTCTGAATAAAGTAAATTAGTACCTGATAAAACCATGATCTTGTTAGGTTGTTAGAAAGCAAGAACAGTCAAAGAAGAAAACCTGGTGAATTGAGCAGATCCCACAGCTCCCTGTGCAGGTGAAAGTAAAAGAAAGCTGTCTTAGATGGAAGGAACTATTAGCCCACCCCCCTAATGGCACAGGAGGAAAACTAGAAAGAGGGAAAAGGGGAGTGGAGAAGAGACAGAAACAGGCGTAAGAAAAAGAGGCACTGGACTAGTATTTATCCATGAAGATAAAGTTTAAAACATGCTGAAGAAGCACCTTTTAATGAAAAGAACTTTTCGCATTCAGTCATCTGTCTAGACATGAAAAGTCTGAAGTTGGCTTCTTTGGTTTTGCACTAAGGCTTAAGATGTATTCATCTACCTTTCTGATGTTTTTGTCCACCGCTTGTAGCTCTCGTGCTAAACTTAGAAAGAAAGCTTATATTTACTTTTACTGCAGATGGTTTGGCAGATGCTGTTATCGCTCTGACTTTTTATCAAGTTCAGGGTAGTTGAGACTGACTAGCTACTAGAGTTATGCCTAGGGACTCTTACTGCCTCGGAGGGGAGCTGAACTCCAGTCAAGCCCAAAAGCAACATCTTGTGAAGACAGTTGAATTTTCTCACCATAACAATTTTTTATTTACGTTACCAAAAAACTGAACAGGGGAGAGTATGTTCCTGGCAGCTCTTATGCTAAAGTGTAATCTGACTGACCTCATACGTCTGTGTCCTGACTTCCTCGTCTTCAAGGCAAGGAAAAAAACCCTGCTGATAAGTCTAGCCATAACTGTTGCAATAGCACATTAACTAGAAACTGTGTCAGCCCTACAAAAGGGGACAGCTGCCAGTTTAATGATACTGCAGTATACACCCCCATAATAATCACAGCACTTTATTATAAATACTAAATTATAATGCTTCCAACCGAAAAGCATTTGTTTAAAACATAAAAAGGGAAAACTGCCTGTTGCTACCATCTCCCTGCACAACCAGGACAACATTCGTATAGTATAAAGTACTGTAATTATGAGGGACAGTAAAAAGTAGCGCTGTTGTTTTAACCTGGACAAAAACAGAAGGTGATTGTTGTTGGTGTCATAAAAATGTATATTAGTAAAAAAAGATTTGTACATATTTTAACAATGCTGTGAACAAAAACCTGAATAACTGTGGTTACTGGCTTTGTCCCATCTTTAACTAGCTAGCTGAAGACTGAAAGAAATGAAGAAAAAGGTATCGTCTCAAATTTAAACTTTTAAAATATACAACAGTTAATGCCTTCTCTTCCTGCTACCTGCTTATTTCCAGTGGAGATTCATTCTCTGTTTCTTCTGATCAGTTACTGCAGTGGTGTATTTAGGCAGCATAAAGATCCTGGGCCTACATGCTTCTTCAAATCAGTTTCTTCTCTTCAGCTTCACCAGCTGTGTTTTCCATGCTGGGAGGCTCTATACAGAATAACTGGAGCTGTTCAACTACAGGGTGACTTACCTGCAGCTTAAGGAGGCTAAATAGGGATTAAGTTGACTAGTTACTAAGTGCAATGTGTGGCTGAGAAGGAAACAGCACTTGTGAGCTTAGTCAGACATGTCTGTTTAGTAATGGCTTTTAAAATGAATGCACACCTACAGTTCAAAAGTTTTTTCAATTATATTTGGAAAAATTAATTGCAGATAAATCTATAAACTGATTCTAATATGCCAGTGCTCTGCAATTTCTCACAGTCACTCACAAACAGCAGGAAGCTCAAAAGCAATGAAAAAGAAGCGGTACGATTTTAGTCTAGTTCAGACAAATGAACAGAGCTGTCGGTAATAAAAGAGAACGGATAAACATTTAACCTTTAAAATTAAGATCAAATTATGATGCAGGTAACTTGACAGAATCAATTCTTACTAAATAGTTTAAAAAGAGTAGAAAGATGTTTTTGTGGGCATTGTTAGGGTTTGAATAGCTGCTTTATCATTCTGTCACATTTTGAGTGGATGAAAACAAATGAGTTGTTGATGCTGAATTAGATTACTTATCAGATTATTAACAACATTAACTGCTGTCCAGATTATCTATTTTATTACTAATTAAAGTAGGTAAAATCACAAATACTCACCTTTTTTCTCTCTGAGTGGATCTCTTCTGCTGCCTTCTGGTATCTGCAGAAAGAAGTTTCAGTGGTACTGATTACTATTAGGTCAATACAGAAATCAAATTTAAGGTGCTCTTTGCAATACTGCAGACAGGATACACACTGAGAGAATACATTTCATAACAACTTTTTAATCATCTAATCAAATTATTAGGAGATTTGTAGCTCAGAAAAAAGAGGTAATTAAAAAGCCTTATTTATAGACCAACAGTGCCCTCCGGTGGTAAAAAGATGGCAGTGCTAAAAAGAAGGGAAGAAGACTAAAATGGGGTGCATTTGTGTGTGTGTGTGTGTGTCTGTGTGTGTGTGTGTGTGTGTGTGTGTGAATAGGTGGATTTAATAAATTAATAAGGCTGAATAGGTGGATTTAATAAATATACTGTGAACAAGTTGATCAAAACAAGCTAATTTTACAGCACTGTTTCCATGTATGAACTGTAAGACCTATGAAGCGAATGGTAAAGAAATTCTGTGATATCTGTGATAGTGGTTGGTGTAGCTCAGTGGATAACACTACTGCCCGCCAGAAAGCCACCACCACATGTGGGAGACTGGGTGACTACACTGTGCTACACCAATAAGAGTCCTTGGGCAAGACTCCTAACACCACATTGGCCCACCTGTAATATGATTAACCTTGTAAGTCGCTCTGGATAAGAGCGTCAGCTAAATGCAAATGTAAAATGCCATAAAATGTAAATGTAAAATGATATAAACCCCTTTAAAAAGGCATCGTCTGAACGTCCCCTAATGTAGCTAACAAATAATGGAATGCCCTACCAATTACCAAACTGTAAACTGTTTAAATCACCCCATGTTTGCCTCAAACTATGTTGAGATGTAGTCTCAAATACACCAGTTTCTGATACTGTAAGACTATAAAAATGGACAATAGTATAAGCAAAATTCAGCCTTAAATATGGCTGATACAGCTGTTTCTATATATGCATGCTGTTGTCCATTTTTATAGATGACAGCAAGGTTACTTACAAGGACCTTTGAGGGTCTTAGTTTCGAAAACAACTTTTAAAAACAGAAGCAAACAAAAGTGAAATCATGGCTAGATAAGCACTGTTTAAAGTGACGTTTCCAGGAGAGGGATTCAGTGTAAGCAAAAACGAAAATAAGGGCCAGTCTGATCACGCTGATAGGAAATCAGAAGGATAATAATAAAAAAACGAAAGAGAGTGCATGAATGGGCATGCTTTTATATATACAGGAAAGTACATACTTGGACAAGCGTTCAGCAATAGCCGTGTTTTTGCCCCTTGCTCCCACGATGGACAGCTCTTTGGCTGTAACGCGTAGAGACTGGGAGGCCCACTGCCTTCTGTCGAATGAACTAACTGCCATCACTGCTTCTGAAAAAAAGCAAAAAGAAAAAAAAATGTCAGCAAAAACAATGTTTCTACAAAATCCTGCTCAACACCAGTCAGGTCTTGCATGGCTATGTGACCCCACAGCCACAAAGTCGTCGAAACAGGCTGTTTTTACAGCTTACGTTATTTGAGCCTTAATAAAATTTACATAGTACATTAAAGCTTCTAATGATACTGTTCAGGAGTGTTTTCTTGTGTAAGTGTTTTGTATATAAATGTTTATCTTGTGATTTTGTACATTTATACTATGTACATGTACTGAACCAGGTATCTGATGAGAACGATGATTATTCTGAAAGTTCTTGGCAGTAAAAATTGACAGGAAGCTTGTTTACCACTAAAGGATCTGATCCATCGTGTCTCGACAACGTGAAGATAAAAACAGAATTTTATGGGAGCATGATTTTTCCCATTGATACAGGAAATGAGTCATTGTTCTGATTCAACTCCAAACACCTGCTGCTCACCTGGGGTTCCATTACCCACACTCTCATGAGCTATGACCTACTTTAGATAGGAGTCAGTCAGGTGTTACTCCTACCACAAGGCATGGCGTCTGTGACCGCACTTAATGAGAAAGAGTGGTGAAATAGACAAGTGGAAACTTGCATAAAAATGTAACCCCAAGGCCAACTTACAGGTGAGAACGTCTATCTACATCAGCACTGAGAGCGGAAACAGTTATTGGAAAATACTGCATTCTGGATTCATAAGAGAAGTGAGTACAAACAGACATATGTACACATTCTCCTCATGACCTTTCTAATTGCTGCTTATGTTATTTACTAGTAGGTCTCCAAGTTGTTCCAATTGCCTGGCTCCTCTAGTTAGGTTAGGTGTAGGTGTATTATATATCTCCAGAGGGGAAGAGGACTGATGATCAAAGAATATACTACTTAATGTTTTACACACCTACTTTATCAATTACTGCTATAAAAACTATTATACTAATATATGACTATTGACTTGCTGAGGCGATTGGTCTAAATCTATAATGACCTGGCACGAGTGATAAACCAAGATCCCGATCCAATATCACTACCACATGCCTTGTGTAAGAAAGTTGACCATTTTGCTGTAGGTAGTGATGTACTTACAAAGCGTTATGTGTCACTCAGACAGACACATGGCAAGCCTTGACACAGCAGATGACTCACATCTTCATCTCGAAGCTCACTGTGACTCACTGTAGCTCACTATAATATCATTCAGTTTGGTTTACCAAAGTAATGTCATTTTTGGCTGTCTAAGCATTCTACTCTTTACTGTCCGGTCTGATCGCCAGTCAGTTGTCAAATACAAAAAATCTATGAAAAGATGAGTAAATAACTGTGGGGCCCATAATCCTAATTCCATACACTGTAGAAATCAGGCGCCCTATACAACACTATTAGAAAGAACAAAATCTGTTGAGACATTTAACAATGCATTGTGGGCATTCCCTGTTGAGCTAGGGGTCAGACTTTGATTGCTAATGTTGCACTCTTGTACTCATTTATTTACATTCTCAAATGGCTTCTGTAGTAAAGGCAATTCCAACTTTTTAACAGTATTTAATTCTGAATAATTTGTCTTTGAGGTGTAAAGAGATTCATTCCTGCTGCTTCACTGTAAAGAATCTTACTATCCAAATCCACTATTGAGCCCACACACCTACGCTAAGGGTTCTCATTTGTACACCATCTAATGCAGTTCAGTGTGGGACTGTGGGAATACACTTGATAGTTTCTCTTTGTAATGAGGCATGTTGTTGATCTGAGGTCTTTAAGTACTGACAGTATCCCTGATATGCTCAAGAAAGCACTGTGATGTAATTTGCCAAGACAATGATAAAATATCATACTGCCAGCTCAATCTGGTATGTTTTCAGACGCCAGTCCAAAATCACTACACTATTAAATGAAATGGGCCATGATGAGGGGGAAAATAAATCTGTGTCCCACGGAAAAGCAGATTCTGTGAAGGAGTGCTGGCTCACTGAGACCCTTAGCTAACAGGATATGATTCAGATCCTGCCACATCCCAAAAACTCCACACAAAACCCTGAGAGGTCAGAGGTTAGCGTCTTAAGCCATCAAATTCAACACAGGGGTTTTCCAGACGCACAGAAGACAGACGCTTTGCTATTCAGTCATCCTGCTACAGTACTTCATAGTTTTTCACAGCTAAAGTAGTGTGTCTGGTCCACCATATAATTGTGTTTTAATAACGGGTTGTGTTGGGTCAAAAAAGCCACATCAACATCACATTATGCTAACACAGTCACCACCACCACCCCCACCCCAACATCCCACACTCATCCTGCTGCCTTCCTTAAAATACCCTATTTCCGAAGCAAAGACATAATAAGCCAGCACTCTTGTTGATGCTTAATGTCAGTAAAACATGAAAATGAAATGAGACAATTAAGAAAAACCCAAAACAAAAGTGAGGAGCAATAGCACAACTTTCAGAGAAGGGTATTCACATTGACATTAGCCAACTCCAATGCCTGTTTTCATGCATATCACCAGGGGGTTATTTCACAAAGCAGGATTTCTCAGTAAGCTTGATAATCAAACACAAACAGAAGGACTATCCAACACAAACTTAGCTAAGTTCCCCCTTAGCTCTCCTACTAGTTTGAGTTTGGGCTTAACTTATGTAATCTTGCTAAACGAAAATGTTTGGTGAAATATCAAGGTACCATCTACTCTTCAAATAAACAAACAAATCTTGTCAAAGAATGACTTGCTCCATACAAAAAAGAAACTACATACCTAGAACAAATGCACTGGGTGGTTGATTAATCTTCCTTTTGTTGTCAAAATGTTAAAATATGTCGTTTTCAGGTTGTTTTCTTCACTGACTGCAGGCTGCTGCTGTCCTCCACTGTGTCTCAGCTCAGTCTGAGCAGTTCTTGGCTATCACACGCTGCTTGAGGGAGTGTGTATGTGTGGGAGGGTGAAAAACTGTGTCTCCTTTCTCAGCCAATGGGGACACAGCTCTCTTTCACCTTGCAGGTAAAACACCCACTTGAATCACCACCATTTCTTTAGACACTATCAGCGTGGCCATCCAAGTGACTCACCTACAGATTCCTGGGAGCTGGGAATACCCCTCGCAGTTCCTGGAAAAAGTATTTGCACTTCACCTCCTTCTAAAAGAAATCATAAATCTGAAAACAAGCATACATCACATTCTGGAGAAACTCGATGGAAAAAATCTTTTTTGACTATGTAAAGCAGGTAAAGTTCACAGAGTTCATGAGGAAACAAAGAACAGGGAAAACTGTTTTAAACGCACAGAAGTTAGGAAAAAACACAAATCAGTGTGCAGTCATTGATGAGAGAGTGAAAGAGAGAATAATACTGCAAAAATACTTTTACTAAAACTCTCTTTACCAAAAATATAGTCAAATGATGTTTACATCTAGTTAAGGGGCTAATGTATTTAGGAATCGAAACTTATAGCTTCTAGTTTTGCATTGGACAAAAAATAAAAGAACAGAATTCAGGCTGCTAATGTTGTGTTAGTTATGCACCTTACTAGTTCAATATTCTATAGTAAAGATAGAGACTGTATTTGGAACAATGAGTCCTAAATAAAACCATTTCATGCTTAGAGGGCAATTCATCAATTTCTTCATCGCCCAGCATGACCATAACCTTTACACTGACCTGCATCTGGCTCTGATCATGAACTCTATCTATGGGTCGGCTCCATCTTGCAGTTACTCCCTCCTGGACTAATCAGACTGGATCTAATCAGACTGGATCTAATAGATGTTCTTCTCCTGTTAGTTCTGTCTTTCTCGTCTCATCCGGGTTCGACCTGAGGAGGTTGGGTTCCGCCCTTGAGCCTGGTTCCTCTCGAGGTTTCTTCCTTACTCACGGGAGTTTTTCCTCGCCACTGTTGCCTCTGGCTTGCTCAAGGGGGGCTTGGACACGGTTTTTCCCCACCCTCAAATGTCTAGACATTAACTTTCTTATATACAACAAACTGATTTTTGGTGAAGCTGCTTTGAGACAACGTTGGTTGTAAAAAGCGCTATACAAATAAACATTGATTGATTGATTAATTGATTGATCAGTTTCAAATAATTTAGTTCTTTTACACTGACTTTGTATATGTACCAATACATGTGCAAATACATTTTAGGTTTTAACCTTATCAAAACAATCATAAAACAATGTGTCAGCCATCATGTAGTATACTCAACGGCTTGTCATTTAATAACAAGGAGCTTTCAGACGTATTTAACTGTTCACCACTCTTTAAACATATTGAACTCTTTAAAACCACTGTGAACAATTCTGAGACTGTCAGCTTTTCTCAAACAGAGGCATTTTTTGTTGTACTTTAAGAGTTTTTCTGCATGGAAAAATCGTTCTTCAGATTGATAAAGAATGTGCTGTGTATATAGTTCTTCTTAGAAGCAACAGAAAAATGTCATAGAAAGCACTATACCTACAGTGAACAGCGCAGTGGCCGCCTACAGGTGCCTAATGATCTTGACCAACGGGGTCACAGACATCATGAAGCCATCTACGGCACTTGTCAACAAGGCAGTGTGCAGGCTGGAAGTGGTTCCATGCTGGTCTGGGATGTGTTTTGGAGAGTTCAGAGGAATAGTGTGTCCTGCATGTTCACCCAACATGAGCCCAATCAAGGCATTCCACAATCATGCATTGTTTGAACTCTGATAATTCATGTAGTCTCGCCATAAGCGTGTTGGTCAGTGTAACCTCACTCACAACATAACACCTCACAACTTACACAAGTGTGGACGTTCCTAAGCTGTCCCATGAGGTAGGGCCACATCGGAATCAGTTTACATACTGCCATCTCATGATTTTCAGGATGTCAGTGTAAAAAGAGTAATTTGGTTTTGGCTGAAATGTAGATGGTTGAACCTTTAACAGATTTAAATAGTGCAGACATGCACAACAACCTCCAATGGCAAAGCTTTTGGGGAATGAACTGTTCTGTCTGGGCCAAGAGTGCTGTCTACAATGTCTCATCACCATAATCCTAATCACATGGATGGCTTGTGTGAGGGTGGGCTTGGCGCTACATGCCTTGAGCTAACTCCTCTTGACAAAGAAGCACATCTTAAAAGGGGATTTAGGCGCAGTACCTTACACTGCGCTCACTGAGGATTCTGTATGGGCTGAGGAGCCTAAACGGAAAAAAAAAACATTGAATCGAATTTATTTCCACTATTTTCTCCTTTCTCCTAATATTTAATTAGCCAAGACATGCTTAGAGTCATAACCTTGCTTCTTTAGGTTTTGCAATGGACCTATGAGGTTCACTTAACTAATTTGTCTGAACCACAAACAGACTTACTTGTGTGGGCTCTGAAAATGTATGACAAAAAAACAGGACCAAGTAAAACAGGGTAGAAATAGTTAGGGTTGTAAAATAATGCTCGTCTAACCTACAACTGCTCTTAGCTTTTTTGCATTCAAAATATTCCTCTGAGCTGTGAAAACTGTTAAATTGCTCATTACATGCAGTTTTTTTGTTGAACAGACATACAGTGTAAAAATGAAAAAAAAAAAAAACTTTTAATCACACAAAGTCTTGGTTGATCAGCTTTAATTGGGGTATGGACAAAGTTGTATAAATTTAATTTGTCACAAGAGATGGCATGATAATGCTTTTTCTTTGTCAGTAACTGATACAATACCTATACTTTTTTTTTTACATGACTACTCTTGAAATTTGTTATTTTTAACTGAAGCACTTAAGATGAGCATCTACAACTAGGAGAACAAATGCAAACTACTAACTGTGTAGCCTAAAAGCAAGAAATGCTTGACTAACAACATCACACCAGGTTCAGGAGATATGCCAAGAATGTAATATCACAATACATTTTGTTATGTTTGTATATATTATGGTGCACATCTGAGGAGCTGAAATAGACACAGCATTGTCACATGTACAAATGCTATGAAAAACTTTTCATCCACTAATTTTCATTGAACATTTCACACACCACACTGCACTAAATCCAGTTAACCAGGACTACTGATGCTTTCCTTTAAATCAACCACTTGATGAAGTGTTTATAAGCACAGACAATATCCACAATATGCTCAGAAAAGTATATTGTGACCATATATGTCCTACATTACAATGTGAGTGCTATGCTTTTTTCTCTCCAACATCCCATTCAGCTGATATTGTCCCAATACTCCCTAATACCAATATGCTGCCTCTACTTATCACTAAGCTATTTATTTATTCATCCATGTGTACAAGTTTACTTGAACGAGTAGGCCTTCTGCAGTGCTTCCTGAGGAACTCATTAAGTTCAGCACATAAACAGACAAATATTTACAAGGCTATAAGTTTAACTGATTCTCTGGGGATAGTAAAAAAACTTATGACAGCAAAATTCCCACAGAAATTTATCCCAACAGATTCTAATAAACCACATGGGACTGGACTGCAGACATCAGTGTAAAACATTTACTACTGATCTTCGATGTGTACGGTCCTAGTCACATAACATCCTATTTATCATTCCTAGTTTTTGTTCAGGTTATTAAATTCATGAAAGGCAGTTTAAGCACAGTCCGATCAACTCAGATTTTAGTAACCCATAACAAATGTTCATAACGCACTCCTGTCTCTACCAAAGCATTCAAAGCAGCCACTGACCTGTGAAATCAGCTCAATAAGGCATGGCAAAATGTTCAGGTACAGTAAAGCCTAAACTAAATCACTACTGCTTTTCTCTCATCTTCTCCCTCCCACTCAGAGGACTCTTCTTGGAAATAGGAGACTATATTTGTCAAAGAACATTGTGAAATGAGCATGAAGGAGAAAGGTTTTCATATAACCTCCCCCCAGTTCTGGAAACAAAGCAGCCAAGAGACAGCGGATTGGTTCAGGGTGTAAACTGTCAGAGGCTGCTCAGTAGCGATGGCAGCAGTGCTGTGACTGAAAGCTTTAAACACTGCACTATTGGACATGATGTGCTGGTGCAAGAAAAAAACAAATACATGCAGCACAGACCTGGAAAGAGTGCTCTGTGCTACAAGTTTTAGTCATATGTGAGTTTCAGTCCAGTAACTATATATGAGATACCTAGATTCTAAGGCCACTTGCTCACTATATTGGTAATCCATCACAGTGCTGTAAAATCATTTATTATCTACAGGCACAGTCAATTTTAAAAATGCATAATTTACGAAAATGTGTGCTGCATTTTCCTTTATCAGTCCCCGATTTAAAGGCTGTAAAATGTAGACAAAGATATTTCAAGTTATATATTGTGAAATGCTGTGTTCTAGAAAAGCTTGCAGACTCCCACTGTCCACAGTGGTGGCAATGGGAACCAGATGTCTTACAAAGTTAATGACTCTGAAAACTTCCTTACAAAAGAATTGTTAGATATATGCTGCCTGATTTGGTAAGTTGTTTTTTTATAGTAATGTGTACTGAATTTAATTGTATTTTAATATTTGTAATTGTATTTGTAACTCAATTAATTAGAAATTCTGAAAAAAATGTGGAATTACACTTTGTCTTTGACTTGTTTTAATCAGACATCATCATGCCAAAAAACTTTATTTAATACTTATATAAAACTCTTTAGGATGATTGCTGGGAACTAACGGAGTCTTTAATTTGTGTATCTATTTGTCTAATATGGAATCTACTTTAACAATCAGCACTTATTTATATTGCTAGATATTGCAATTGTGATTGAATTAAAAACATTAGTGGTATGTTGTATTATTATTTTATTGTATTATTTTGACATAAATAATTTACTTTGTTGGATTGCTTGATGCATCCAAACACTGGCTGCAGTCAGGATGGTGGTAGCTCATCATTTTCATATTCCTGCTAAGGACTGACAAACTATTTATAGTGCAGCCCTTGAAGAGTTGCATAGATCTGGATCAGAATCTAGCCACGCCTCACAGGTAATAAAGAGTGATACACTTCAGGGTATTTCCAGCTTATCTGTAGCCATGTCTAGCAGTAACGAAACCCCAACAAGGAAGTAAAAGTCCGTTTAAAACAACTTAACCTTTCCCTAAAAACCCCAGACCTCTGCAACTGCTTATTTCCTGTAAGTTTGCTAAGTGAAGAGCGCAATACAAATGCGTAATGCACATTTATCCAGTTGTTGTTTACTGTTTTACTTTTTAACTCTTTGGAAGACAGGAGGTAAAGTATGGAAAATGCTGAGTTTGTCTGCCTTGTATTGTAAACGGTGCTCCATTGGCGGAAATCACCTAAGCTGGTTTAGAATTGGCCCCTTTCACTGCTGACAAATAAATACAAAATCCCATTCTATTGCACAATTGAATAAATCTATACCTACGGCAGCAACTACACAGCAAAGCATTAAAAGATAGAAATAAATGTGAAGCTGATACTAGACTGCATAGCATATTTTACTTTGCTGGTCTAATTTGTAGTGACCGTGGTGCTCCCCCTGCAGAGCTTGTCTGCCTTGTGTCATAGATGACGCTCCATTGGTGGAAATTACCTGTCATCAGCTGTTCACTATGTCGATTACACTTATATCACAGGTTTAATTGGCTGACAAGTTATATTTATTCTACTAACAAAGTGTTCTTCTCAAAACGGTGCTGCTAACATCAGCTACATGGACAGGCTGTGAATTTACCTAGACTCTCTTAACCTGAATCTCAAAGGGCTCCTGTACCCCACGGGGGCAACGTATAGCTAAATAATTGTCTTGCGGGATTCAGTCGCACCCATAGTCAACAAATTAGTGCATTATTTGGCTGTAGCAGGTAAAATCAAATATAACATTGCAGACTTTTAGTGAATACAGAGGTATTTGACAATGGCGTATGACGTCATGCCGGAGCCGGGGTCAGCTAGATGAACGGAAATGCTAACATGCTAACTTGCAGCTTGTTGGCTAAATTACTTGTTACTACGGGAAAAGATTATGGTTGCGTCCATACCCACTAAACTGATGAATTCACGTCTATCAGGAGGCTTGAAACACCTAAAGAAAAGTAAGTTAACAGATAACATCCTGCCGCCAAAGCTAACCTAACAGCGCGCCATTGTGGTACAACTTAATATAAGCACGGTAAATAATAATAACTTTACATTGTGTATAAAGGTACATCATTATATGTCTGTTAATAACACTAAAATGTCTCCGAATAATAATTTTAGAAACATATACATAGCTAACCACTGTATTTTCTTAGCCTGCGCTGTATGATAAAGTGGCCGTTGAACGGAGCTCGCGCTGCTCTGCTGATTTCCCGTTAGGTTTAAAATTTGAACTGAGGGCGCGAGGACGGCAGAGCAGCAGCTTCTTACTCAAAGGGGTTCAGCGCTGTTACATTAGCTTCTTTAACGACTACTCTGGCCGCTGTAATCAAACACACTGGTAACAGTGATGAATGGCCTGCTGGAGGCGTTTTTCCTGTGCGTTTGAGAGTATCGCCAAATATGGCACGCCCTTTGATCCATAAAGTCTAGTTCGGCGTCCTTATTAACACGTCGAATTTGAACGTCAGAAAGACGACAGAAATTAGTTCCAAATGTGGTGCTACCGTTCAGTCATGTTCTAAAGGGGGACACCCAGTCACTGTTAGAGAGACCACTTTTTGCACAAATTAATATACTCTTTACAAATTGACTGTCCCAAATAGAGCATCACAGCTTCATACATCACACTGAAAGACATATGCAGCACCCAGCAAGAGCTATGCTACATGACTACAAGGTGGAGCCCAAAAGACTACACATAACCCTGGCGCCAATCAATAGCATGAATGCCCATAGTGGTCTAAACACCCTAAGTTGCTCAAAACTGCTGTGTAAACACATTCATTTCTCTCGTCTTAAGATGTATTAATTCATTGTGTTAATACGGACATTGAACTAGATGTTAAGAGCTAAATGCTGTTTCATAATTCTGCAGAACTTTCACACCTGCACCATCATAAGCATCCTCACCGGGGACATTATAGCCTGGTTTGGGAACAGCACCAAGCAAGTTGTGATATTAAACTTTATATCGGTATCGGGATATTAGCCTTGGGATTACTTGGTATTGGATCAGAGAAATAGTGTTACCTATGCCTAAAAGTCAAGATGAGGAGAATTATCTTCTCCCAGGCAATTCGGGCTGTGAATCCGAGCCTCTAGGGCTACCTCACACATCTTTACCACAGATTATTTATTAAATCAGTTATCAGTTGCACAGCATTATTTTGCACATTCAAGATTGCACATTTTATACTGCCAACTGCACACTAGTGCAAACTTAAATTTCATATATTTCTATGTTGTATATGTATGTACACTTGATGTTAACAGTATATTATAATTACATTCAACTTTTATGATTATTTAACAGCTTGCTCTTATCTTTATATATCTGTATTCTATTCTATATCCTATACTGTTTCTTTATGTTTTATATTTTTTATCTTATTGTTTTATGTGAGCAGACAGTTAAAGCATTTCAGGTCTATGTATGAGAAATAAACTGTGATCTGATCCCCCGGCCTGTTGGGGGCAGCAGAGAGGTGGCCGGCCTCTCGCACTACACATCGTCAGAAGAGGAAAAGCAAAACAAAGAAGAGGCGCTGTGCACACAAGCTTTGCAGTGAAGTTCCGCGAAGTTATCGTTAAACTGTAAACTTATATTTGAACATGCGAATGTCCAGACATCACGTATGTTCTGCAAGTACTGATTTGACGCCCAGCAGATGTTAATAGCTGTGTGAAACCGTTTGAGCCACCACATAGTACGTTTTGTAGAGGTAAACTTACTTCCGTTTATTTACATGTCGAAATTAATACTCGTTTAAAAGGCAGACGTAATGAAATGACACTATAATATATATATATATATATATATATATATATATATATATATATATATATATATATATACACCTGGTTACGTTTGCTACTCGAGGACTGGCAGTATATTAGGAGGTTAAGATGTAAACAGAGTCATTCATTCAGAGTCTATTAGCCATTCCAAAGCCACAACAAATGTAGTATCCCTCCTATACATTATTGTTAGATTTAGAAAAATGACAAAACAAGCTTTCCCAGTAAGCCATAGAACTTTTGGCCATGAAAGAGAAACCCTTCGCATAAAACATCACAAATCTATCACGATAATGACATGTAAAGTGTGAAATTGCACACTGAGAGGAAACCAACCCCAGTATCTTTACAGTGATGGTGATGGGAACCAAAGGTCACCATGTCTACAACACAGATGTCGCCATTTTATTTACTATCCAAATAGACCTGGTGAACCTGTGCATGTCTTCTGAGTTTGTATAAAGATTAGGGTGAAACTGACTGAAAATTTTTGGGACACAACTACTGGCATCAGATAATGTGAGTTTGCTTTTTACATGTCTGGTTCTTATCAAAGGACTGTGCAATTCTGACACTGCTTCTCTGGAGCTGAGCTTTTCACATCAAACCACTCTGAATGACTGTGTACATCTTCCTTATCAATCTAAGTTTAAGAAATCAAATTGGCATTAACCTTTAAGCAAATAAACCAACTAAATAATAGTGATGGTGTTATATGGATTTTAGAATGTTAGAATCAGTTAATTGGTTGTAAAATATTTAATAGTGAGCACGTTTTGGCCCTTTTTTTTGTCATCGGTATTGTGTAAATATTTCCTCCGGGTAAATTGTTGTTTTATAATGAATTGAACTGTAATCAAATTAAATGTTTTGAGGTCATAGATTTTTACCTCTTCCAAGGCAGGTGTCACTGATTTGAAAAACGTACCTTTATACCTTTATTTCTGCTTTTTAATAGGAGCACCAGAACATGAGGAACAATGGATAAAGTTCCAGCAGATGGCACTACAGTTATACAGACATATAAGCTTCAGCTCATAGATGCTCTTTGTGGAGATCCTGACTTTTTGCTCCAACATTGCCATTCACTCTGCTTACTCTCCCAACGAGAGTATGACCATGTCAAAGCCACAGCCATTCCGTCAGAGAAAGTGCGGGACATCCTGGATTACATGATGGCAAAAGACAGTAAACATGTACAGAACTTCCTGAATCTCTTACTGAAGAACGAGATGCAAGAGACGTTTCATAAACTGTGCTTCCTCCAAAAACTGCCTCCAAGCAGATCACTGACTACAGGTAATGGCATAAACAGTTGTCATGTCAAATTTGAGAAAAAAAAAGAATTCAAACGTAAAAGCACAGCATATTTCAGTGATAGTTAATATATTTCATTTGCAGAAAAGACGAAAACAAAAAGAAAAAAAGAAAATCTGCCAGCAGAGCAAGTTCCACTGAAGCAGCCTCGCAAAACAAGTAAGACCACAAGGAGCAATTTTTTACTCCCAGATTGGGTCTTGTTTTAGACATTACATTAAAGTAATCTAGACTTAATTATGGATAATAAAAATGTTCTTGCTACTTGCAACAGGACTTTCTTTAAGACGTACATTATCATATCAAATTTAAAATCAACTGTATATTAATGATTTTTCTATTCTTACCATTATAATTTATTGAATATAGATTTATCTATCTATCTATCTATCTATCTATATATATATATATTTGTATTTTTAGCTTGATTATTCAGTAGTTCGCACATTTTGGGCATTCTGACTTGAATGAATTCTGAATTATTTCCTGTTATATATTTCTTCTAAAAATCACTGTTTTCAAAAAAATAAAACCAATTTTATTGCAGGAAAATATTTTAAATGGTTCCAGTATGTTAACCCAGTATTACATGATAAATAAAAAAAAAAGATGTCAGAATGGGCAGAAAACTTGAATTGTAGTATAGGATGTATAAGGTATTGACCAGATGTCAGTTTTTCTCTTATTAATTAATATGAATCTTGCATGCAGTTAGTCAGTGTTTTTAAGTACTAGTACTAGTATACATTATTGGTGATATTTAATATTTAATACAATATTTAAAAATACATGTTGGTGTCTACTGATAAATCTACTGTGTATATATTTTAATGTGAACATAACTTATTAAGATATTAATATAACACATGGTTCCAAACCCAAATAGTTTATGTGTACACTTTAGTTCCAGTCATTTGAACAGAGATATTTGCAGTTTTGGTTACATGCTGCTCCTTTCCTCAGGCAGTAGGACGGTGACAGAGAAGCAACTGATGCTGGTGGCTCGCCACATCGGCAGCAGTTGGAAGGAGGTAGGCAGGGTGGTCCTAGAAATCTCCACCACAAGGCTGGAGCAGATTGTGGAGGAGAACCCCCGCAACATCAGAGAGTGTGTGTTTACCATGCTGCGAGACTGGAGCATGCGTGAAAGGGAGAAGGCTACCGCGGCCCGTCTTCACTCGCTCCTCACTCAGGAAGAGAACGCAGTGGCCCCTGGGAGCATAGATTTCCTGCTGGAAGACAACTGAACTACCATCCCGCTGTGATATCTGGAAAACTGTAATAGGAGGAAAGTCACATCCTGGATGGATTAGTAGGGTGTTGATCTTTATATGATTCATTACATCATGAATCTCAAATTTCACAACTATACGCTTTTGAAAACCTTTCATTTAAAAATTAATTCAGTGTATCATTAATTCTCAGATTTCAACACCATTCGTTTTGGACTACAGTTTTTTTAGGACTTCAGTGCATTATGAAATATCGAATTACTATTCAGTTAAGATTATGTAAAAAAAAAAATCAATGCTGTGCATTATAAACTGTTAAAGTAGTCAGTTTGATTGAGATTTGTTAGAAAACAATTCAGTGTATTGTAAGCTTAAATATTTGATTTTTTTTTTTTTACATTTTTAGTTTTGACTACATTGGCTTAAGAAACGATTCAATGTGTTAAAAACAAGGCATCATAAAGTCTCAAATTCCATGTCTGTTTGGTTTGAATGTAATTCTTTAGGAGATGGTTTGTCATATGTCATATGATTAAGTTTGACTCTTTTTTTTTTTTTTTCTTTTGATTCAGTGATTCAGTGCATTACAAACTCTCAAATTCAAATAGCATATAGTTTAAAAATGACTTGTTAGGAAACTATTCACTGTGTTCGGGAATCATAAAACTCCCAAATTCAGCGCTATCAGATTCAATTAAATTAATTTGGTATAATTTAGAATTTCGTTTCAAATATCTACAGAACAGGCGGACGTGGTCGTGACACATAGGCTGTAACTTCAAACTTTGTGTGTTCAATCTTTTATCTCTGTGGGTTTTTTTTTTTGTTTTGTCTGTTTTATATCAGTATGGGTAAACATGCGGACAGCTGCCTGAGTGGTATAAGTGCACAGTAGGATCTCTTAGACAGAGATTTTAGAAAAGTGCCCTTTCAGCTGGATTTAACTCTTTCCTTCCCTAAAGGTATCATCAGGTTTGCAAATATGTAAAGGTGGACTTTTACTTTTCATGTTGGGTTGCACTATACAATGGGACACGCTTTGTGTATGTTTATATTTATATCATGACATTTTTACTTTGAGATTTTACATTAAATATGCTCATGTTTTTAAAAGAACTAAGGTTTTTTCCTTGGAATTGTTACCCTAATGCAATTCAGTTAATACACTTATTAAAACCAAAGAAATGCAGAAACTGCAGTCTTACTCTGAGGATTGTGCCACATTTCAAACTGCAAACCAAGCCCTTACATTTTACTCTAACTTGATTTTGTTTCTTCCTTCTTGTGACTATTACAGCATTCCGGTCACATCCATGAGTGATGTTACAGTAGGTCAAAACTGTAGATTTTGTAAAGTACAAATGACTTCCCAAATGCAGATTAAGGCTTTTCCTGAGCTAAATGTTGTAGCCATCCAATTAAAACGTTTTGATTGTGGTGGTTGTCTAATTAAAACTCCTCTTGGATCACGACTAGGAGATTTAGCTGTAATAGTTCAGCTTGTTCCCCCTGAGATTTCTTGGCGTGAGAGGCATGGAGGGTTTAAAGGGATGGCTTTTATGTTCCAACTTAAACAGTAATCTTGTGCTTCTATGGTGACCTTTGTTCTCTCGGCAAGTATCACGTTGTTTCACCCTGATGCATTTTCACCCTGGTGTTTCACCCTTGTTCACCCTTGTACTGTGAGCCAAGTAATCAGCTGGGAGGAGGGGCTTTGTACTATTCCATTGCACAGTCATCAACTTGCTAGTGCTGCCTGACAGCATGGAACGTTTTCATTCCAAGGCTGTTTAACATGCTTTTTCCTGCAGCTGAGCTTCTTTGAGTAGAAACTCACCATGACACGTCATTTTTCTTCATTCTGATTAAGTCCTTTTATTCATATTCATCATCTCTTCTCCCTTTCTGATTTTCCCCCCACTTATTTCTTTATTTATTTTCTCTTTTTTGGCCTTGAGTCCATTTTAAGTCAAAATGAAAAAAAAAAGCATTGGGGTTAATTATTATCATAGTGGTGAAAAGGACGGGAAGTTAACCAGTAACAGTTTTATCAGGTTTTACGATGTGATTTAGATTTTTGTCAGATTTACAGTTTTGTCTTTATTAGTTTATGAGCTAATGCTCTAAGCATCATTTACTCAGAACTGAGGAATGTCATTTGATTAGGATTAAAACTTTATTGCTTAAGACTATATCTATTATATCTGTTTTCACATAGCCTAATATGTAAATCTAATCTGGTTCTTCTCACCAGATAACATTTACTTTCTTCTAATGCCTTACAGCTATTAACATATATTTTTATACCCCATTAAATATTAGTTTTCTTAATATACAAATCGTATCATGGCATCTGTTGTAGTTGTTGTTTATTTTTTGCACTAACATTCAGTCCGAAATGATTTTCTTTAAATGTTCTGTTGATGTAAAGTAAGAATCATAGCTATAACATGTATGTAAAGACCTGCCAAACTATCCTAACACAATGATCTGTGTTGATTAGTGAAATTAGACAGGGAAAGGTATCACACTGAAATGTCTCCTTAAAGGGGAATTCTGCTCATTTTTTCTAACACCTCTGGATAATGTTTATTAAGATGGAACCCAAGTTTATCTGGATTGCTTGATATAAAATGACTCATTATAGAGAAACCTACAAAGTCAGAATTTTTCACAGTGGCGGTGATAGGAACCAGACGTCCTGTAGATATAATGCCTTTGAAAGCTAGAAAGGTATTACATGAAGTGATTAAGATTGTGCTGCCTGATCCCTAAGACATTGCTTTATGATGGTTTTCAGATTGAGGGTTTAGCATTAAATGGTTTTAGCACTAGCATCAAAGTTTCATTATTTTTCTATTATTTACTCTGTACATACAAATCACGGCTGTGTATTGGCAAGAACCTGGGGATACAATCGGCATCATAAACTGGAGAGACAATTAGAAATATTGCGTTATATCACTACCCTGAAAGCTGTTCTAATTTTAGGAAAACGGTCAGAGTATAAAAAGAGCTCATGCATAGGTTTGCTAATGCTAGCGGTGCACCCTTATGCTACTTGTTTACACCGGCATGGAGGAGTCTAATGGATGAAGATTGCAGCACCGCTTGCACAATCTTTTCCAGCAATCTTAGCATTAAACTATTGTGTTTGAGAATAGATACAGTACTGCCCAACTTCATATTGTGTATATAAGTGTATCAAAACGTTCCTGCACATCTAAAAACAATGCTGTAGGTTTAATTAGTAAGTTAAATGCGCTATATGGTTTCTATCACCATCACTATAAAGAAATCAGGAGTCTCTGCAAAGAACCGAATGATCTGTTGAATTATGCAAAACTTTAGGGGGATAAAAGGGGAAATTCCATTTCAGCAGTTGTAACTAATCTCAGTGTTAGGAACTGAGCCCTGATTGATTAGACTGGCATCCCTTGTAGCAATCAATGATTGTTTTAAGGTGATTTCCTTTCCACTTTATTGAACCTGGAGGCAAACAACAAATGGGGGTTTCCTAGAAAACACTATATGAGGCTTAAATCAAAAACGCAGTTCAGCAGACATAAACGTAGCACCTTTTACCTTCTGCTTCTAATCGTTTCCCTTCATTCCTTCTTTGGTGAATTCTGGTTATAGTTTGTCCTTCTTTTTATTCTGCAGTATTGAGCACTGGAAATCTATGCTGATAGCGACAATCCTAGACAGACCTCCTCTTAGAGCTCCAGTTACACTTCTTGCACATTGTCCCTGTCAGAACAGAACACTGTATCTGTGTATTGGGTCTGTTTTAAGTCCAGTTTTAAAAATCTGCATTAAAAAACACATAATACCAGCTCCTGTTAATGCTGTGTATGGACAGACCAATAGAAATTATCCAAAATAGCTTTGCGTAAAACTAAATGGACGAACGCTTAAAGTTTCTCCTGTAAATGTGCACTTTTAAAGATGGTTCTTCAGTACAGGCAATGTTTTTATTTAGAGAGTTCTATATAGAACCACTTGCATGCTTAAATGGTTCTTCAGATGGTGGATGTGTTGTATGTGGTGCATACAGAGCTTTAAAATGGGTTTTCAGGTTGATGGATGTAAATGGTCCTACCATATATTCATTTTTGAAAACGATGTAGCACCAAAAACCCCAACAAACGTTCGTCTGTTATTACAAGCGCACATCATAACTACTGTACAACCGAGCCCTTTTGTCACCACCAAAGGCCATCTCAAAAAGGTTCTATATGGAACCATCAATCTGGAGAACCCATTTATGAGCCCTTTAATCATGCAAAGGGGTTGTTCACATCTTTCTACATGTAACCGCTGTTTTTATTAAAGAAGCATCTTTTCAGTGAGACTGAAGCTGTTTGGAGATGTGAGGATTTGCTCTGACAGGAACTTTATTTATTTATCAGCTGATAATTAATCAATGAATTCATTATCAGATCAAACGTGCTGAGTCCCTGTAACTACAGCGTGCTGTACAAGTGCTCATGCCTGCATATTCCTGGGTATACGGTCATAAACTGGCCTATAATGTGCCCGCAATCCTTATTCTGTGCTAAGTTTAGACAGCTGCCTTACGGAGCTATAGCTCAGCGGCTGTCACACCTCAGCCTGTCTCGTCCAATCACACGCCGGTGCGTCCACGCTCCTCGCTTCTGATTGGCCCGCGGTTCGCCTTAAATCACACTTCAAAATATCGGGTTACGTATAGACTCTGTGCAGTTAGCAGGCTACACGGTGGAGCACAACTATGAGTACAACCATCTCCAAAGGTGAGAAACAGTCTGGATGGCTTTAATAAGTGCTATTGTGTGAGCTGCGGATATTTTCCAGAGGGATGCGAAAGAGAAAAGTGTGGGGAATGACTGTTTTTCCTGATTAAGTGTGTTGTGACTAATACTGGACGTTCAGCAGGGAATAGTTGTAGCTATATGGATTATTTAGTGTCGCCTGTGTAAAAAAGTAGAGCGGTGTTTTAAGTCACAGCGGAGCATTTACTGGAGGAGCACGATGCCTAGAGAAAGTGAACTCAGTAACCCTCCGCACTGGCGCCTAGGATGCAGACGCTAGCTCGTCCATGGAAACTGCTGGATATGTGATTAAACTCCTCAGATGGACTCAGACGGCGGCATTAGTTCCTAAAACGTTGTATAACTTTGCTGGCATTACTCAACGTGGCGGTTCCGCCCCATATCCAGTGTCCGTGGATTACAGAGGCGTGTGATGGACAGAGAAAGTGAAGGGGGTGGAGTCACCGTCTGGCATTCGCCCCTGGCTCCTTCCCATGTGGCTGCGTTTTAGACATGAGGTGCGCCCTTTGAGAACAGAACACCGTTATTTCCTAATCTAGGGCTCATTTGTGTCCCTGGATCAGCTGAGCTGGAGGTACAGCTGCACGGGAATGCACTGAAAACTGATCTCAGATCAGCGGGCAGGCAAAGATGGGATCTTAGCGCATTCTTTATGTAGATTTTTTGACTGACAGCTGTTAACTGTGTTTCCTTTGCCTAAGAAATCAAATAAAAAAAATATCTGTTTATTTATTTATTCATTTGTTTGTTTGTTTGTTTGTTTATGCTTTCTTTATTCTCTACAGACGACTGTTAACAATGTTTACTATGCATAAGAACTCAAATACTTTTTCAAATATCTGTTTATTTATTTATTTGTTTGTTTGTTCTCGGTTTATTTGTTTATACTTTCTTTACTATCCACAGACAGCTGTTAATAGTGTTTGTCGTTTGTTTGTTTGTTTGTTTCTAACATCTTTATTGTCCCCACAGAGTGCACGATGAGTAATGGGACGAATGGCTATTATGACGAAGCTGAGGTGGACCGTTCGGAGGGCGAGCTGTTCCTTTCCGAGGCTTTCAAAGTGATCTTGGAGGAAGCGGTCCACAAGGCCACAGATGTTAAGGAGAAGGTATCATTTGGCAAGCTGTTGCCTCCAGATATTGTGTTTTATTAGATGTTTATTATGTTTTTATTATTATTTATCATAATAATATTGTAGGGTTATTGTAGAGTGAACAGAGAGTCAGTGTCTGCACAAACAGGCAGTACGAACTCTCTCACCACTTATGCAGTGACCAAGGAATGTCAGTTCTTTGTTCAGGAATCTGCACTTCCCAGGGTGTAATTTCAGCCGTTCTGCCCTGATTTTCCCTAGTAGCTTACATAATGCAGCCGCAGCAGAGCCGAACGAACTTCTGTGCAGCTCTACGTCTTCAAAAGCTATGCACTCTTGCACTCTCCAGCACCGTCTTTAATTGAATGTCCAAGTGTCACTGGGGATTTATAAAGTCTTAAAGCAAGAACCTTGAAATGGTTCCGAGCCCTCTATGTGTGCAATACGCACTTGTGGGGACAGTGGGACCTGTACACAGTTCTTAAGTCTAAAGACAAAACCCAGGAGGATCCAGACACTACATCCATTCTTCCACAAGTCCATCTTTGTCACCTCTCTCAGCCTGCTGTAATCTACATAGGGGCACCACTCACCTCCCTTCCTTGGGACCATGACTTCTAGTGTCACCCAGTGGATGCAGTGAATGCATTTTTTCCAAAGCCTGGTCTGCAGTCTCCTGCCAAAGTAGGGGAAGGTGTGGTGATCCCTGCATCATTTTCATGCCGCACTAGGTGACTTTGTACCACTTCCTCCCGATCAAATCTCCTGTTCTCCAGAACATCATCTATTCGTCCATTGCACCAAAACTCTGGTGATTCTTTGGTTGAGTGCGCCCCCGCACATTCTTCATGGTGGCTTGCTACTAACTTTCACCATCTTCGAGAGGGTGTATTCTCCCCTTGAATCCACTGGCTTGATCCTTTAAAGCCCCTTTGTACCCTTTGCTGGCCTCACGTCCCTCCCCTGCCTCCAAGCCCCTTCAGCACACCTCACTGGCGCTCTATTTTATCTAGTCATTGTAACTCTGGCAGCCTCATAATCAATACAAGGCCACAACTGAAACTCAACGTAGCACTATCTAGATCTTATTGGCAATCAGGGTTTCCCGAAAAGCTAGGCTTTCTGGTCGTAGTGCATAGTGCTGTGCCATTAACTTGAATCATGCGTGACAGTTTGCCACACTGCCCACTGTCTTTGTGGGACATGTAGGACAAGGATCCAGGGGCCTGTAGCATTCCGCTTACTGCAGCTTCAGAAAATTTCTCCACATGGACAAGCCTTAGCCAGATCTCCCTGCTGACCGCACATCCAACAGTGCACAGCGCAACTGGATGTGTGGCAGAGAGTATGGCCAGTCTACAAATCATTTGTCATCTGCTCCGCCACAATTCCTCCACAGCTCTGATTGCAGGACTGCCAGTCTCCATCATGTCACCATGTCACTCTTCAAGGCCGCAGCTCATGCCAGCTTTGTTGGATGCAGTGTCATGATGAACTGGTCTAACCCACTCTGCACAGAAGGTGGCAGGTTAGCTGCACTTCACATTAAGAGTCCTTGGCACTACAACTGGGTGAATAACAAATGATAGGAAACGCATAACGTGCAAACATTTACCGTGCGCTGTACAATATCATGGGTATCTGTAATATTCTCAGGTATGTGAATGGAAGGAACCAGATGAGCTCAGGGCTCTGATGGACTTGGACCTGGGAGACCGTGGAGAATCTCACCAGCAGCTGCTTCAGAGAGTCCGCGATGTCGCCAAATATAGTGTTAAAACAAGTAAGTGGGCTTCCACGCTGGTCAGATCACTCTGAAGAGCCAAAAAAAAAAAGGCCATGATCTCAAATATTTTCCTCTGTCTTATAAAATACACTGTGTAAGTGATTAACTACGGGCAACTGAAAAACTGTAACTCATTACAAATAATTGATTACTTCTCTAAACTGAACTGTTCCTCAGGAAAAAAAAAATCACTACTCATTACTGCATAGTACTATCTGCAAAAAAGTACAAGCCAAAACCCCTTAAATTCATTTAGAAAGAAGCAGCCAATCACAAAAGACATTATCTGAAAGACTTAATGCTTGACATGTAATCAAATGACACAGCCAGCAGGCCCAGGTAACACAGTGTGCCCATACAGTTAGCGTGATTACAGCTTGAATGCGTTACACCAGTTGTACATTGTATTGTAATTGTACCCCCTTACCCCCAACACTGACTCACTCAGTGCACTCAAAGTGCCTATCCAATAAGATGCCATTTGACAATCGTCTGAAACTGACAACTTCTTTCACCCCCAGACCACCCTCACTTTTTCAATCAGCTGTTTGCTGGTGTGGACTACCACGCCCTGACCGGACGCCTCCTTGCAGAGACACTCAACACCAGCCAGTAAGTGTGGCACAGTTGGCAGAGTACGTAAGAAAGATAAGAACATTACTACCAGCAGCCTACAATGCTTTCTAGGCTCGAAGTAGGGGATTTGTTTCCGATGCACCTGGTAGTCTGAGTGTGGGTTAACCCAGCGACTGCCCTGTTACATAAGCAACAGTGAGCCCCATTCCCCAAAATATCACAGCACAGAGCTCGTTATTAGATGTTTTTGTCATTTTGAAAGTTATTCCTAAGAATTATATGAATCCTGGGTTATTATTATTCATTAAAAACTGCTCATAGGACATATTTACAAAAACACAGTATATGCATTGACTAATCGTCTATGCATTTACATGCACAAGCTAATTGCACTAAATTGCAAACTATGATCTACTGTTATTAAAACTGATATGCAAACTATGCATCAGTTCTTACATGGTGTAGATGCAACCACGTATGGCATGAAGTTGTTACCTAAGATCAACGTAGCTCTAAAATTTTCCATCAAACCTTGTATCAATGATTGTCAGATCAGTGCACTGCCTCAAGGTTATCAAATACACTCAAGTGACATCATTCAAATGTGACCTCAGGCACCTGAAACAATTAAAAACGCTTGTGTCATGCTAAAGTAGAGGGCATCATACTAGAACACAAAAATGTGCATTCTGAGACACTGAGCAGAAAGAAAATCGTTTTCAAGATATGCTTTGGAGAACTTCACTGCATGCATGTGCAACACCATTGCCAAAATGCAACTCCAAGGGTCAGTTCCAAATAGTCGAGGTTTGCCTGTCCTTGTCTGGAAAGGCAGTAAAGCTGGATTCTTAGAGATAACCAAGTACGTTTATTACATTATTGTTTATACACAAGCCAGCGTATTTGCAGTGCTGTGCAAACGTATTGGGCCAAAGAAGGAGTTTAGAAGCAAAGCTATGTTTTTGTTCAGAGGAGAACTCATTAATATATGTGAATACCATCACCACCATTTCTGCATCTTTCAGTTTGATATATAATGATGTGTAGAAATGACTGACTCAAGGTTTCTGCGCAGTGGTGGGAATGTGAATCAGGAGTTGCTATGCCTACAACACGAATACAAACATTTTTCTCGTAGGAGCACTGAACCTGTACACGTCTTGTGAGCTTTATGTGTAGTGCTGATAATGATAAAATGAGTGGGAAATCTGAAATGGGAACTATTTGGCCTATAAAGCCCCTGCATGTTCCTATCTACCATGAACACAAGTTAAGTTTTAGGCCAAAACCTTCAAAATTCTTTCTCTTCATTGTTCTCAAAACAGTTTATCAGGAAACAGGGTTCTGTCTTGGTATTCATCATTTCATGCAGTCATCCTGTTTGTTTAGCTTCTAGAGGCAGTATATGTTTCAGAAGTCTTTGACCACTTTGAATAAATTTATAATGATTTAAGGCAGACATTTTGGGAAATCAATGGAACTCATGAAAAGTAAATGCAGATACATTGTCATTTTCTGCCAGTATGATACTTTAACCCTGTTTAACTATGTGCTACATTGTGTTGCCTTAACTATAGTTAATCATGCTGACCACGCTTACGGTGAATGAACAAATCTAAGCAATGAATGAAGTTGTAACAAGAAGAGGAACCAGATGGCAGTAAACAGGATACAAATAATAAGTTTCTTGACTGGCCTAACACTTTGGCACAGTGAATTTCATTGGCTGATCGCTAGTTCACATTCATTCCAATGTGGCCACATCCAGATTCATTCTGTACAAATCACTTGCAGGTACACCTATGAAGTGGCTCCGGTGTTTGTGCTAATGGAGGATGTGGTTCTCCGCAAACTGCGCTCTCTAGTTGGCTGGTCAGAGGGGGATGGCATCTTCTGTCCTGGAGGCTCTGTGTCTAACATGTATGCCATGAATTTGGCCCGCTACTGGGCTTTCCCTCAGGTCAAGACGCAGGGCCTGTGGACTGTCCCACGCTTGGCTGCGTTCACTTCACAGGAGGTAAAAATAAAAAATGAAAGGTTCTGTTGAACTAAAGAAGAACATTCTGAGTCTAATACTAAACATAGTTCATGAGCGAAAATATGTTTGGTGTCCAAAGTTTGCTTTTTCAGTTTTTGCACTACTATAGCTAACAGCTAACAAAGTTACTTGCTAACAAGTAATGGAAATTATACACACCAGTTAGCATTGTGTTGACTACATGACTAAGTTGCCACACACTCCTGCGGGGCTGTCCCGTTCA
>JAMWET010004563.1:0-177500 GCA_024036415.1 Prochilodus magdalenae
TTCCTCTTGTTGGGTTGCAGTGGACGGTCCTAAACGGCTAAAGTGTGCGTAAACAAGTGCTGAGGGAAATGTTATGTTTACCAACAAAGCCAAAGCTTGATAGCATATCCATGTTTACTTCAGTGCCTAGGTAAACCCACAGAGTTGAGTTCTCATGTATGCGATTTACTGACACTTCCGTAGTTGCTTGAGTTTAGATAGCGATTAGCTATTCATGCATGTATGGTAATGATGTTGTCAAGCAATAGGCTAAAGCCTGCTTAGTGTTATGAAATAGAGCTTTAAGGTACCTTTTAGGATTTTCACGGTACTTTAAATGTACTTTAAGGTACTTTTTAGAACTAGTTTTAGAAACATAGAGAACCTAGAACCCTCTGCAGAGTGGAGAGGAAGGGGGCTTCCACACACTGGAAGGCAAATGGCAGACTGAGCTCAGATGGGCTGTAAATAAAGAAGAGGCAGCACAATGAAGTCATCTGGAGCCCGGCAGGAGGAGGATGTAGGGATGATCACAAGGATGCTTGGACAGCAGCAGGCGAGGACCTTTCGGCGGGGCAGCATGACTTACATTAACCCTGGCTGTCCAGTGAAGCTGTGCTGGAGCTCAGTGCAGTGCATGTCTGATGTTACTTAAACGGTCAAGCCAATGACGAGGAGTCTATTGCCGGAGGAGCTATACAAGGCAAGGAGATACATATTGCATGTGGAAATAGGAGGACACAGTGTCTTTGCACAGTCTTTCCCCTGAAGCCATCCCCTCAGGAGTATGACTGGGGCCATTAAAGAGCATGTGGACATGCCATGTTTTTTTCCTGGGACTTCTGGAACGTTTCAGAAATCACCTAACTGGCAAAAGAGACGAGCACTCCTGTGTGACCACAATTGTCGATCCTTAGAAATCCAAACATAAACATACTTGGAGGATACATGAATGGTCTTCGTACGGGTAAGAGTGGTATATAGGGATGTCCTGCCAATGAGCCCCCTATTACAACCATGGGACTGTGGGCATGCATGGAAACTCCCCGGAGGTGCCGATGCCCGATGGGAGTGTATCGAGGTACTTTCTTGTATAGCTTTACGCTCTCGGATGTTCATATGGTGTGCTTGGGTCGGCGTCTGCTGTGCCATTCTCTAATGGGACTGAAGAATCAATCGGTGACTACCTAGACGGTGTACATGAGTTGGTGTGAGTGGTCAAGGGATAGAATTAGGGAAGTAGTGAATCTTGCTGGCGCGAGGAATTATGTGGGCGTTCGTGGAGAAGTGTGAGTGAGGAGGTCCCAGTGGAATAGGAAAAAGATAGAAGAGGGAAGTTCCTGAGTTACCAGTAACACCAATGAAGGAAAACAGTTTGCTGCCAGTGGGCTCTAATGTAGCCTAGCATTACTAATTAGCACATAAACGCTTAGATGCGCAAACTACCGGCAAAAGCCCACACAATCTTGGCGGTACTTATCTTACTTGTGGAGACCCCTTGACTACCATGGTTTCCTGGGTATGAAGCACCAACATCATCATGTTTCCGGGTATAAGGTTATTCCTCACCCTGGTCTAGTCAGGTATAGCGATCCTAGCATCAAAGAGCAGAGCTAATGGCATAGCTATTCTAGCTAAGGCCAGAAGGATGGGCGGCTCGGGCTATCTATCTTTGACTTTATGTCTTGGGTCCACCAAATAACAGCCATGCTGTATTTAAGCATACCCTAAAAATAACAATGTCACGTTATAGAAAAGTAAACGCTTACTGTTAAATTCGATCTAGTTTGGCTTTTGCCAGTGCGTGCTGATACATGTCCGCCAGGTTAGGGCCATAGGATAGCTAAAATTTCACAAAACCATGGGGCACCAACACCTTCTTCCTTCCATTTTAAATTTAAGACTAGAACTGTAAATCACATTTTGTCGAGGCCAGAGCTCTGGAACAAGCTAAGCTTACCGTATTATTAGCATATGCTGGACAGCATTGTAAAACAGGCTAATAACCGAACATGGAAAATGTGAGGTTCATAAGCACTGAAACCACCCTCTAACCACACAAACGCGCTCCCTGTCAGGGGACCCAGTTAGCTTTTTGCTAGGTGAGTCTATCAGTAGCCAGCATTAGAGCTGCTATCACTCGACACTGGGTGTTTCTACATTGGAGCAGGATATAAACTCGTCAAACCGTATAAGCTGCCCAGTCAGTTTTTCTTTCTTAGCACAGAGAACATAATCTAGAACAATTTGTAGTGGTTTTCAATGGGGGCAATGGATTGATATACTACACTGAACACAGAACGTCAGCACCGCGTGGAATACACAAACTAACCCCGGCCCAGCTGAGTAGAGGTATTTGGACTCTCTTCTGGACGGAGTTACTATCAATGCGGATGTATGGAGTGAAAAAAGAGACTCGTCCGACCACTGTTTAACCCACAGTGGAGCTGAATACTGTGAAAAGGTTTTGGGGGTCCGCAGGCGAGTTTGGCCCACTAGACAACAGGTCTTGCACATGTTTGATCAAGGAATCCTGTGTGGTTGTTGCGCTGCTGTACCTCCCAATGTTGACTCCGTCCAATCAGGTTTCAGGAAAGGATCTGTCTGCTTTCCTCAAGTAACTCTGGATACAATTCCGACAGATGCTCAAATGTCGAGACACGGCCTCTTCCTGTTCAGCTTTAGCGTCCAACAGAACCACAGAAGACCACCTCAGACCTATGCAGTGCGCCTGTTCACTTACGCAACACTGATGCAACACCCTGTCTGTCTCTCAACACCCTCTCTCCCTCTCTCTCTCTCTCTCTCTCTCTCTGTCTCTCTCTCTCTCTCTCTCTCTTCCTTCCTGTACTCTCTGTACTATCTACTGTCTCATGTCACTCATCTCTCTCTCTCTCTCTCTCTCTCTCTCATCCTCTCCCTCTGTCTCTCTCTCTGTCTCTACTCTCCTGTCGCGACTCTCTACTCTCTATCTTCTCTCTCTCCTCCTCGTCTCTCTCTGGTCTCATCTCTCTCATCTCTCTCTCTGTCTCCTTTTTCTCCTCTCTCTCTCCTCTCTCTCTCTATCCTTCTCGTCTCATCTCTTCTCTCTATTCGTTCTCTCTTCTCTCTCTCTCTATCTCTGTCTCTGCTCTTATTGGTCTCTCTCTCTCACTGCTCATTCTCTCTGTCTCTCGTCTTCTCTGGTCTCTCCTCTCTCTCTCTATCTGTCTCCCGCTCTCTCTCACATACATCTCTCTCATCTCTGTCTCTCGTACCATCCACCCCTCGCTCTCTCTCTCTTCTCACCTATGCACATGTGTCTCATGAAGTGGGTAGAAAACTTGCTACCACGGAACACATGCACTGTGGAAGAAATGTCGATCACCAGCCATCTGCACCATATCAGAACACCACAAATCACCAAGGTCGTGTGTTGTTTGTGAGTGTGAGTGTGAGTCGTGTGTTGCGACCGTAGTGTGTTATGTGTTGTGACGCCGAGTGTGTCTGTGTGCGAGCTGGGTGTGTGTGTCCTTCGTATACTCCTCACACCATAAGGTCAAATTCGTATAAAGCAGGCCTTCAGCCTGTCTCCGTCTGGTGAACCGGGCCCACGCGAGCGGCGTCGTTACTAAACCTGTCTCCAGAAAGAGCACTTAAAGGGAGATGAGAATAGCTCTGCTGCACCGTGATTGGCCAAAGTGACCCAAATGGCCTGAGCCATAAACGGAACCAGCGGCACTTTGTTCACAGAACACTTCTAACTCGATTAGACTCACTTGGCTAAGTGCAGCCCTATTGACCCCCTACCTGCTAGAACAATACCCCTGAGAACCCAGCCGCATTGCTGCACGAGCGTTGTGCAGTGTGTACATGTTTACAGAAGCCTCAGATTGCTATCTAAGTGGTACATGGTCTGCACTTAACGCGCTTGTCTTTAAGCGTGTACGGCGTGCTAATAATAAAACAGCACAGCGTCTTATGGGGTCATATGGAAAGAAGATGACGAGTCACTGAAGTTTCAGTGTTTGCATTGTCTCGTGTATAACAATAAACCAGTTTCGAGACGGAACTGGGCTTTCTTCCTCTTCACACCTGACGGTAACAACAATAAAGTTTGACACGGCGAACAATGGAAACATCTTTCACCGCAGGACCGAAACACTGCTGTGGTTTTACCGGCTGGGTTAAACGCCACCATTATTAGAACAAAGAAGAAACAGCCGCGCTGCTGAATAGGTCCGAAAGTGAAAGCAAACTGTTCAAACCCAACACACGTCTCTACTCTGGAGACATTGCACAACCCCTAGTCCACCCTGTAAACTCTACAGACCCCAACGTCCCTATACAGCCCTATACAACCCTGTAAACTCTACAGATCCTTAACATCCTTAACGTCCCTATACAACCCTGTAAACTCTACAGATCCTTAACATCCCATACAACCCTGTAAAACTCTACAGATCCTTAACATCCTTAACGTCCCTATACAACCATGTAAACTCTACAGACCCTTAACATCCCTATACAACCCTGTAAACTCTACAGATCCTTAACATCCTTAACGTCCCTATACAACCCTGTAAACTCTACAGATCCTTAACATCCTTAACGTCCCTATACAACCCTGTAAACTCTACAGATCCTTAACATCCTTAACGTCCCTATACAACCCTGTAAACTCTACAGATCCTTAACATCCCATACAACCCTGTAAAACTCTACAGATCCTTAACATCCTTAACGTCCCTATACAACCATGTAAACTCTACAGACCCTTAACATCCCTATACAACCCTGTAAACTCTACAGACCCTTAACGTCCCTATACAACCCTGTAAACTCTACAGACCCTTAACGTCCCTATACAACCCTGTAAACTCTACAGATCCTTAACATCCTTAACGTCCCTATACAACCCTGTAAACTCTACAGATTCTTAACGTCCCTATACAACCCTGTAAAACTCTACAGACCCTTAACATCCCATACAACCCTGTAAAACTCTACAGATCCTTAACATCCCATACAACCCTGTAAAACTCTACAGACCCTTAACATCCCATACAACCCTGTAAAACTCTACAGATCCTTAACATCCCTATACAACCATGTAAAACTCTACAGACCCTTAACATCCCATACAACCCTGTAAAACTCTACAGACCCTTAACGTCCTTAACATCCCATACAACCCTGTAAACTCTACAGACCCTTATCATCCCTATACAACCCTGTAAACTCTACAGACCCTTAACATCCCTATACAACCCTGTAAACTCTACAGACCCTTAACATCCCTATACAACCCTGTAAATTCTACAGACCCTTAACATCCCATACAACCCTGTAAACTCTACAGACCCTTAACGTCCCTATACAATCCTGTAAAACTCTACAGACCCTTAACATCGCTATACAACCCTGTAAACTCTACAGATCCTTAACTTCCCTATACAACCCTGTAACCTCTACAGACCCTTAACATCCCATACAACCCTGTAAAACTCTACAGACCCTTAACGTCCTTAACATCCCATACAACCCTGTAAAACTCTACAGACCCTTAACGTCCTTAACATCCCATACATCCCTGTAAAACTCTACAGACCCTTAACGTCCTTAACATCCCTATACAACCCTGTGAAACTCTACAGACCCTTAACATCCCTATACAAACCTGTAAACTCTACAGACCTTTAGCATCCCATACAACCCTGTAAAACTCTACAGACCCTTAACATCCCATACAACCCTGTAAAACAGACGCCAAACATAAAGAGGGTTTAGGCTCTGAGTAAACTCTGAGGGTTAGTCACTCCGAGAGCAGGAAGCGTAGACGATGATATAGAGCATGTCAGCCAGGCATTACGGAACAGCGTGGATTAGGGAAAGTGGGAACACTCCGGTTAGTGTCTCTCCCTCTCGAAGCTCCAGTCAAGGCCATGGTGAAATGGAGATAGCAGCTCTGTTCTGGCAGCGTCCTCCATGAACCCTAGCTGTCCTCCAGTGTTTATGTCTGGGTTATTTATGTGTAGACTGAGCTGCTAACTAGTCTCACAGTTTTCGAGATATTGACACTGTTCCAACTCCAGAACGTTTGTTCTACTCAGGAATGCTGTGCTCGTATATAGCTTTTTGATCCCACATACCATTTCCTAAAAACTAAATTCTGAATTTTTCCCATTAAAAATTAATGGTGTGGAAAAGTAAACGCCCATCAGCTATTCTTCTACTTGACCCTCAGACACCGTTTCACATACACTATCTCAGGCCCAGCAAGAATTCAAAGCTGGTCTGACCCGCACTCGTCTCTTTGTCTGTTTATCCCCATCCCTCGTTCCTCCCATAGATTGCCATTTATTGTCACCCCTATGCAAACCCTATGGTCTCCTCTAACCCACAGTCACCAAACTGCACATACTCAGAACCAATCCCCAAACTCTAGTCCACAGACATACTGATCCGCACTCTTCTATGTGTTGTTTATTCATCTCTCATTCCTCCCATAGACTCCCATTCATTTTTTCCCCTTACACAAACCCTACCTGACAATCACCAAATGTCATATACTCACTGATGGCAGTGAGCGAACACCTCAGACATCACAGCAAGTGTCAAACAGGATACCATAGTAACAGCCTAGCAACACCTTAGCAACCACCTGAGATAGCATAGCAACCACCTAACAACACCTTAATCACCACATGGTGACATCACAACATCCAACTAGCAACACCTTAGCAACCACCTGGGATATTATAGCAACAGCCTAGAAACACCTTAGCAACTAGCTGGGATACCATAGCAACTGCATAGCAACCACCTGGGATATCTTTACAATCGCCTGGCAACACTTTAGCAACCACCTGGGATACCATAGCAATCGCAAAGCAACTACCTGGGATATCTTTACAATCGCCTAGAAACACCATAGCAACTTCCTAGCAACTAGCTTAAACTGCACAGTCACTCTGCATTTTCGTCAGGTACTGCACTTGACCAGCTGTTCTTGATTAACTGGTATCTTGCTTTCCTTGGAACTCAGTCCTCACCCGTCCCTACTAAAGCACTTCACTGTAACTGTCCCTCAGTGTTGCAGCGCTTTACCTCGCTCTGTGAAAATATCTCAACACAACTCAAATGAAACATTCTGGAGTTACTGGTGAGCTCAGCAGTGAGCAGTGTGTGGAAATCATTACCCTAAGGAGTAATCCTTAGCAGGGATATGACACGGTGGAAATAGGAAAAGGTCTGGATTGGAGTGTGTGTGTGAGAGAGAGATAGACAGATTAGTGAGGAAGGTCTCTCGTTTGTCAAACATGGAAAGCCGGGATTTTGGTTTGGCTGCTGAGCGTAAATACAGTCAGAGGAAGGAGAGCAAATTGATCAAAGTGACAGGGATGGACCATGGATCATATGAGTGGAGCGAAAGTATTTTCCTCTTTCCTGGAGAGATAAAGATCAGACATGAAGTCATTATTCTGTCTTTCTTCTCTTCTCTTCTCTTCTCTTCTCTTCTCTTCTCTTCTCTTCTCTTCTCTCTTCTCTTCTTAACTCTGTGTCTCCTTCTCCTGTAAATGCAGAGTCTGAGGGAGCCCAGAGGAGGAGGGGGTTCTCCATGTAGGACCTAGTCTTGGCTTCTTGCCATTTTTCGAGGGATCTTATAATGGGGGTCGTGGAGGTCAGGGCGGCTGGGGGCTTGTAGTGCTTGATTACGGTGTGCAGTCCTGGTTTTTGTGTCTGGCCCAGGTTCTCTAAAGAACAGGGGATCACTGTAATAGCCCACCCACAGCAGAGTGGATCACTGTAATGGTCCTCCTACAGCAGAGTGGATCACTGTAATGTCCTCCTACAGCAGAGTGGATCACTGTAATGGACCTCTTACAGCAGAGTGGATCACTGTAATGTCCTCCTACAGCAGAGTGGATCACTGTAATGGACCTCTTACAGCAGAGTGGATCACTGTAATAGTCCACCTACAGCAGAGTGGATCACTGTAATGTCCTCCTACAGCAGAGTGGATCACTGTAATGGACCTCTTACAGCAGAGTGGATCACTGTAATGGACCTCTTACAGCAGAGTGGATCACTGTAATGGACCTCTTACAGCAGAGTGGATCACTGTAATGGACCTCCTACAGCAGAGTGGATCACTGTAATGGTTCTCTTACAGCAGAGTGGATCACTGTAATGGTCCTCCTACAGCAGAGTGGATCACTGTAATGGTCCTCCTACAGCAGAGTGGATCACTGTAATGGTCCTCTTACAGCAGAGTGGATCACTGTAATGGTCCTCCTACAGCAGAGTGGATCACTGTAATGGTCCTCCTACAGCAGAGTGGATCACTGTAATGGACCTCTTACAGCAGAGTGGATCACTGTAATGGTCCTCCTACAGCAGAGTGGATCACTGTTCATTTTATTAAATATGTAAAAAAGTAGGCTTGTTTTTAAAAATTAAAACACAGTATGCAGTATTGTAGAGGAAAATTCGTCACTTAAAAGTAATTTTTTTTTTAATAGAAACACTGAACAAAACAAACAAGAAATGAAGATAAGAGAGAATCTGTTGGAGGGGCAATTAGGGTCAACTGATAGGCAGTGCAAATAATAAGGCTGATTTCCGTGCAGCTTTGAGGTAAACAAAAGCACTGAGTCACTGGGAGAGGGGTCGAAGGTCATGTTGTTATAAATGTGAATGTCAGACATCTCACGCTTTCCCCTTCCCCAGAGAGGATCAGCTGACTGGGTTGTGGGTGACTGGTGGTATCTGTGGCCTCTGTAACAGTGGAACAGCTGAAGCACATTGCCCACAGTTATTTAATCTAAACATGTAAACAGGAACCCTCCAAACCTCCAAACCATGCGTACAGGTGAGGCCAGTCACCCTCTGAGTAGCCGTGAGGCACCCACATACACATGCACTAGTGAACACACACTAGGGGGTAGGGAGCACACTTGCCGGAGTGGTGGGCAGCCCTTTTCACGGTGCCCATGGAACAGTTTGAGGTTAGAGCAGCTCAAGGGCACTTCCGTTGTTACTGTTGGTTCAGGGAATCAAACCAGTGATCTGGTCACAGGACTGGTTCCTTAGCCCCCAGACCACGACTGCCTCCCACCGAGCACTCTGCCTTTTTCTGATTGCTGAATTAGTAGGGTCTGAACTCGGATCTTCAGTAATACTATGTCATCTGCCATGTGCCGTGCCCCAATGGGAGCTCAGTAGGTGTGACCATACCTGGAGGCACTTAGGAGGTGCCATCTTCCCGGCATGAGTAGAGTACAGTTGCCACTGTAGTCATTGTGGCACTGTTGTTGTTTAGGTGTTGTTGCTCTATTGGGCTCTGTGTAGTTTACGTGGTGTGGTTGTGATGTTCACCATGATGTTGCATGGCTCATGGTGACCTGCCCTGAGTTTAGTAAAGACCATCTGCCTGCATGTGCAGCGTCTCCTGTGTTTTGTTCTATGCTAATGCTACATTGGTGTCAGAAGTGGGTAGCACCTCCATGGTGCTTTGAAAGAACTTGAAGGTGGCCAGTGGAGAGTCACAGACGACCCACCCGGCAGAAACTAATTTTAAAGAAGTAGCCATTTTTTCATTTAGAGCAAGTGATAGGATGTCTGGAGTCAGTGTGTGGAGAGAGCAGTGTTTGGTTGTTGGGATAGCTGCTGTTATTCCATATTTCGGAAATATTGCTGTGCCGATAAAGACGGATCCCATGCTGGAGATAAAGCATGCAACACCCAGCTCAATTCCCATCAGTTATCCCCACATCACTGTTAAACTTAACTCAGTGTTTTCATGCCAATGACTCCGCCCACCGCCCCCTGTTGCCAGCTCCCTTTGGGAATGAATGGATTCCAGACACTTTGTGTAGTTTATGTTCTCGTACTGAAGGTCTAACATGTTAATGATGTCCTGATGATTTACCAGCACCAGCTCAGCCTGCATTCTTATCTCATCATCAAACAGAGAGCGCCTCGTACCCAGCGGCCCACTGGCATGCACCATTATCTCGCCATGCTTGGTATCCAGTGTATCAGGCAGTGTTCTGCTGTGTTCAGTCTTGTATTGTTCTGTGCTACGGACTGTGGAAGGATCTTACAGCGCATGGGGGTCTATTGTATCCGAGCCCTGCTGTGCTCCCCCTGACCCTGCTTATCATGACTTATTACCGCATCCCTCTGTAAGACATTTGGCTCGCACCCACCCACACATGTAGCCAGCAGGGCTGCAGTAAATATGTGTCTGTCCGTGTTTACAGAAAGCCTCGGCAGTGGCATCCTGGATGACGTTGCCCTTGCGCAAGCCTTTCTACATCTGTGTGTGCGCGAGTGTGCGCGAGTGTGTGTGTGCGCGAGTGTTTCACTCTCTCTTAAGCACAAATACATTTAAAGTCCTGTCGGTCTGGGGGTCTTGAAGTAAACATTAGTAAGTAAAACATTTCTCAATGCGCTCTGACCTTTCCCATGACCGGCACAGCGTGAGGGTGGAGAGCTGTCAGTCTGCCTGGACTCCACTCACAGCTCAGACTTGCATCACACTTCCATAGGAGCCTGCTAGTGGTACCATACCAGACTCTCACCAAGTCATATATAACCCCCTCAGGCATAACCTTAAACCCCCCCACCTCTCTGTATCTACACCCACTGTCCAGTTTATCAGCTCCACTGTCCATACATGACACTCTGTAGGTGTACAGGTCCAGACTGTAGTCCATCTGTTTCTCTGTATACTGTATTACCCTGTTCTTCAATGGTCAGGACCCCCACAAGACCACCACGTGATGTGGGTGGTGGATCATTCCCTGAGGTGGTGGTGCTGTGTTAATGTGTGTGGTGCTGGTGTGAGTGGATCAGACATCCAGTTCTGGACAACTTGAACCCGTTGGCAGGGTGCGCAATCCTGGTGGGACATCCCAGCATTGTAGGAGTACATGAAGTCCATGAAGGGCTGCAAAAAGGACGGACGGACCAGGGGTGGGGTGGACCAGTGGTCTATGCTCTCTCTCTCTATGCCATGAGAACACACCCTACGACAGTATGGAACTACCACCAGCCTGCACAGTGCCTCGTTTGACGGCTAGGGTTCATGGTTTCATGGTGTCCACACCACATATGTGTCCTGTGTGGTGGTGTTAACACAGGCACTCTCCTGGGTCTTCTGCTCCTCTGTCCCATGGAAGCTAAAGAACGCCACACTGACCTGGGGGAAACGTGTGTGGGGACTCACCTGTCCGTCACCTGCACGGACAACTCAGTCACTAAGCACCCGTGGGTAGTCCCTGCAATGTCCACTGCGGGTGGTAATGCTGTCTATGGCCTATTCCCGGTACATACGTGATCCATGCAGAAGGCTTCATGTTCTTCAAAGTTCCTGGGCTGCCTTGTATGAACAACAAGTATGTTGATCTACTCACAGATCTTTTGGGAACTACGAAGGTCCCCGCAGAAGCCTCGGCTTGCTCTCTTTGTAGTAGTTCGGAGTGTTTTATCTTCCTCCACTGCTCCACAGCACTTCCCAAAACATCTCCAGCTTATCTAGAACATTGATCAGGCACCATCTGATGACTCTACCATGCAGTTCATGTTTGTGCAAGCGATAGGCCTCAGTAAAATGAACCACCACCACGTCTGTGTCTGCCTGTGGGTGGGTCTTTTCCAGTGTCAGCCTGGGGGTGGGTCCTTGGTGGTCTTTTGAGAGTTTTGCTTTGGCGTTCTTGCCAGCATATTAGCAGTTCAGTCCGAGAGCTGCTTAGAGGAACCCATGTTAGTTGAGGTTTAAAGGTGTCAAAGAGTCAGAGAATTAATTATATCCTGGAATGTATCGACTCTTGACCTGCCTAATCAGCCCTAATGAGTCAATTAAGGCCTAACAAGTCAATTAAACCATTAATCGAATGGGATATCTTGGGTTTCAGAGCATGTGCAGGACAGTAGATCTCTAGGAGGTATAAGACTGTGTTCCAGTCGTGCATATATATATATATATATACAGTATATATAACCTGTGACTGCACTGTACCAGCATGCGTGTAACACCAGCACCAATACCAGCTGTGGGCATTGAATGGATCTAGTATCTGGATGTAGGCCACATCAAGGTTCACTTGGTATTGGTAGAATTTCTAAGTTGGTCCAGATTTGGTGGAGGCCTTCCCTGGCCCAGTTCCGAGGAGAATTCCCTGTAGGCTGGGATTGTATCCACTGCTGGTAGACCCGTATGACCGTACGCTTCCATACACCTGCAGATTCAGCTACTTCCTTCACATTATGGTCTTTGGCCACGCCCACATGCAGTCCCTCTTTTTAGCCAATCATTAACATCTGCTCTGGAGCCATTTTCCACACATGGAACGAGACATTCCCTGCACTGTAGCACCTCTTCCCAATCCATGGATCCCATCACTCACACCCTGCAGGTATTTATAGCCCTGTCGTCCGTATGGAGTGAAGGAGTCTGGTCTTGTATGGCTGGAAATAAAATTGCCAAGATGGCCGCCGAGTGAAAAGACTTCCCTATTAAGATAAAGTGTTTTTCCCCATCTTGTAAAGTTTTGTTGCCGATATGAGGTTTTATATTCCCGAGAGCAGGGAATATATGTGAAACCCATGTGGAACATGCTCTAGTTCTGTGGCCCTAACAAGCTATGAAACATGAGCCGTGTTTGTTTGTATATGGTTCTGAGCTGAATTCATGTGGCTGGTTGCCTAATACTTGCTCAGTGTTTAGACTATGGCAGCTCAAGCCTGCATGTTTACGTGTGTGTTTCCGTCTGGATCTGCATTCCCGTCCCGGTGTGCACTTGTACGTCGGTCTGCTACAGTTATATGTTTTTACATTTTTGCTGTTTTGGGAAAATGATGACCAACAGCCCCTTATAAACAGCCCCTCCAGGCCCCGCATGTCGCCCCTTTCCATGGTGTTGTGTCTCCATGAGAGGAAACGGCTCATACCGATTGCAGAACAAGGCCTTTCCCATTCGTCTCGACTTTAACCCTTACAGGCCATGGTCAAACAAAAAGCAGGGGGGGCATTATAAAGGACAAAGGGTGGTGTGTGTGTGTGGGGGTGGTGTAAACAAACCTCCTGTTTCCCTTTTTAGAATTTTTGAATGTGTAATTACGGTCATGGTCATTAGGTTTGAGATTATCAGCTACAGTCTGTGATGTTTTTGTGGGCTTCGGTACATCCAGTACACTCAAACAGCATGTAAACCTTAAATATGGAAGGAATTAAACGCCGGTCTCACCCCTCCATCCATACATCTTAAGGCATGGAGAAGAAGATGGAGGTTCTAAAAGGCAGATGACATGGAATGGCAAATCCACAGTTATTAATGCTGCTAAATATTCCATTCTGTCTGTTATAAGCTAAGCTAAATGTGCGCTCTGGTATCAAAGGTCATGTGGTATCAGTATGTAAACTGATTATGAAGGAGTGTTACCTCAGGGCCTGTGAGAATGAACACTGGCCAGCGTGCTCATGGCAAGGGGCATGATAGTTTGAATGAGGCATGTTGGTGGAATGCCTCAACTGGCTCATGTCAGGCGAACATGCAGGCCTCACCATTCATCAATACTCCTCAGTATGCTCCCCTAACCAACTCTGGACAACTTGAGCCCGATGGCACGCTTCCTTATCCTGCTGGGATATCTGACCATTGTGCGGGTACATGAAGTCCAGTAAAGAGGGCTGAGCCTGGCCAAAAGCGGTGAGGAAGAGGCAAGCTGACTTGGTTTTAGATTATTTTTAGCCTAGCCATTTGCTTTAGCCATGTTTCCCTACGCTAAATTAGTTTTAGCTCATGTTTTTTTAGCCAAACTAGTTGTTTCAGCCTTGTTTTGCTAGGCTGAGTTAGTTTTAGCTTACTTTTCAGATTGGCTAGTTGCTCAATCTTGTTTTGCTAAGTTTTTTTTTGTTTGTTTTGGCTAGCTAGTTGTTTTAATCTTGCTTTGCTAGCCTGGATTGGTTTTAGCTTACTTTTTAGCCTAGCTAGTTGTTTTAGTCTTGCTTAGCTAAGCTGGGTCTTTTTAGCCTAGCTAGTTATTTTAGCCTAGCTTTGGTAAGATGAGTTTTTTAGCCTAAGTAGGTGTTTAGTCTTGCTTTGCTAGCTTGAGTTGGTTTAGCTTACTTTTTAGCCTGGCTAATTGTTATTTAGCCTTGCTTTGCTAAGCTAGGATTGTTAAACTAGCTAGTTGCTTTAGGCTTGCTTATGTACGTTGAGTTTTTTTTAGCCTTGCTAGTTGTTTTAGTGTTTCTTAGCTAAGCTGAGTGTTTTTAGCCTACCTAGTTGTTTTAGCCTTGTTTTGCCAAACTGAGTTTTTAGCCTAGCTAGTTGTTCTCGGCTTGTGTTGGTAAGGTGAGTCCACAGTGACCTTTCTTAGCCTAGACTTGCCTTCTGTTATGCCTTCAAATCCATTTGTTAATTGTAGCATATTTTTTAGCCTGACTAGTTGTTTTAGCCTTGTTTTGCTAAGCTGACTTTTTTTTTTAGCTATACTTTGAATAGCTAGTTTTTTAGCCTTACTAGGTGTTTAGCCTTACTTTTGATATGCTGAGTTGGACTTTTTATCTATCTAGTTTTTTAGCCTTACTTTGATATGCTGAGTTGGTTTTAGCTTACTTTTTAGCCTGGCTAGGTGTTTTAGCCTTACTTTGCTAGGCTATTTTTTAGCCTGACTACATGTTGTAGCCTTGTTTTGCTAAGCTGACTTTTTATCTATCTAGTTTTTTAGCCTTACTTTGATATGCTGAGTTGGTTTTAGCTTACTTTTTATCCTGGCTAGGTGTTTTAGCCTTGCTTTGCTAAGCTATTTTTTAGCCTGACTGCTTGTTGTAGCCTTGTTTTGCTAAGCTAAATTTTTTATCTAGCTAGTTTTTTAGCCTTACTTTGATCAGCTAAGTTGGTTTTTAGCCTGGCTAGATGTTTTAGCGTTGTGTTGCAAAGCTGAGCTCCTTTCTTTGTCTAAGCCCACAATTACTTTTCTTAGCTCTGCCTGCTGTTATGTCTTCATGCTCTTTGCTTTGCAGGGAAATCCCGTATGCCACTCAGAAGCAACTGTGCTTATCTCACTAGGAGGGCTAAGTCTGATCACTATCTGCACCTGATTTTCAGGTTTTATTTAAATCCAGTCCAGCAGGCGGTAAAACACCATGAAACACAAGCCCTCCTTTTCATACTGCCCTGATCAAAAAGGTGTCGGGTGGAGTAATCAAGACCACAGACCCCACCATACCTTTTTACCAAGTTTAAATTCCCTACTTACAAACACAAACGCAGAACGAGATGGAAATCCAGCCCACTTTCCGTCAATGAGCTACAAACCCTGTTAATGATGTTGGAAGCTGTAAGATGGTTTAATGGGCCACTGGGGGAAATCTGAAGGGCTAATCAGGGTTTGGGTCTATGTAGAGCGTCTATGGGCGTACAGCGTTTCTCCATGGAAAGCAAACAGCTTCCTGCTGTTTTTGTTTGACCCCAGCAATGCAGGGGTTATCTGTTTATCCAGGTGGAAGCTACGGCGATATTCTCCGCCTTTCACTTCCTCCAGGAAAAACTCGCAGTTCTTTCCAGTCCATTGGTCATTTCCTTCTCGGGAAGGGCTAATTGGAAATATGTACCTAAACGTTCCAGTTTGATCCCAACAAGCACACACCATCCACTTCATGACAGATCCCCATTATGTACTTCTACACACTGGCCACTATACTGGAAACCCAGGTCATTTTGATGTGAGGAACCCTTTGGGGAGTTCTAGGCACTGAGAGAAGGAGCTAATAAATACATGCATGTCATTTTGGCTCATTTCTATTCAGTAGAATCTCCATGCCATGTTATGTTGAGACTTAGCATAGCATGGACTTAGCCTCCACCAATACCAGCTGTGATTGGATTTGGCATGTACTGGGAAAGTTTCTGGATGTAGACGACATCAATGTTCAGACACTCCTACATCAAAGGATTGCTCAGTTGGGTTCCAGATTTGGTGGAGGCCTTCCCTGGCACAATTCCGAGGAGAATTACCTGTAGACTGGGATTTTAGCCACTGCTGGTAGACCTGTATGATCATACGCTTCCATACTGTGGCATGGTCCTTTCTGTGTGGAGTTCTCTCCGTGCCTGTGTGGGTTCCCTCTTCCAGGTTCTCCAGTTTCGTCCCACAGTACAAGGACATGCAGTACTAAATTGCCAAATGGCCAATGTTAGAACCCCCACAAGGAGGCTAATGGGAGACAAGCTTGGGCCTGGCGTTATTTGAATAACCTGTTTGAAAAGAGTACTGTATAGCAGCAAAAAGGGTTCTGCTATAATTCCAATGTCAAGCTTCGACAAGAGAGGAACCCTTTTCAGAAAAGTTCCATATAGAACCCTTTTCATGCATAATTGTGTGAATGTGTAGTAGATGGTTTGATATGGAACCTCTTTGAGTCGGGTACTATATACTAAGACGGAATTAACTAGGGTTACCATATCATGGCTGTAACAATAGAAGAACCCTTTTCAAAGAGGTTCCACATAGAACCCCTTACTCTCTGCATTGTGTGGATGTGCAGTAGATGGTACATAAGGAACCTTTTTGAGGATGATACCATATACAATACAGAGTTTGCTTTCAGTATATCGTACCCTTCTCAAAAGGGTTCCATATCGAACCATCTACTGCGACAAGGTTCCATATAGAACCCTTTACACAAGTAATGGTGATGGTACCTTGAAACAAGTGATGGTACATTTGGAACCTTTCTAAAACGGCTGCTATATACTCTTTAAGGCTTCAGCTAGGGTTACGATGTCATGGATGTAATAATAGGAGAACTCCTTTCAACAAGGTTCCATATAGAACCCTTTACTTCCTGCATTGTGTGGATGTGCAGTAGAGGGTACATGTGGAACCTTTTTGAGAACGATATTATATACTATACAGAGTTTGCTGGTACGTTCTCATGAGTCAACAAAAGAACCCTTTAAACATGCAAGGGATCCTTTGGGTGTGCATGGTTCTGTATAGAACCATGTTGTTTGCTAAAGAACCCTGAAGAACCTTGTTTATGAAGAGTGTAATTGTAGTAGCTGGCTGTGTGTTCTATCATTCTTGTGGAGATGTGCTTTATTATATTTGAACCAGGTTCTGCTCCAACCGAAGGACTAGCTCTAATGGTTCTAGGTACTGTAGCCCAGAGCTCCACCCTTCCCCATTCATCACTGGTCATTTCTGACAGGACAGCCTTTGTCCAGGTATTATGTGTCTGGTGGTTCAGCAGTAACACTGACACGGTAGTGCATGTGGTGCTGCACGTCAGCCTCACTCCTGGGTTTGAAGTGGACCTCCGCCCACATCTATCCAAACAAGTGCGGCTGTGGGGTCAGAGACTGACCACTGATGAGGAGCAAGAGGACGGCTAACACAAACAGCCCATCAGAAGATGAGCTACTGCCTCGGGGCAGGCGCGCGGAGCTCCAGCAGGCCCGCAGGCGGAGCCGGTGGTGTTGATGTAGGTTGTGTCAGTGTTTAGTCTCAGAGTGCTGCTCTTCAGGGTGACGTATCTGATAAAAGCTGGGTGTAAATAAACGAGTGTACATTCAGGGATGTTTACATTTCTCCATCTACCCCTCTTCCTGATCCGTACCACTTACATGAGAACCTTAAAGATTCCACTTCCTTAACAGACGGAGTTAGTAAACGTTTACATTCCCGGGATCACTAACATATGACCTCCAGTAAATGACATCAGAGAGAGAGAGAGAGAGAGAGAGAGAGAGATTCGGGCTCTGTCTCTTCTTTTGTATCTTTCTCTCTCTTTCTGTATCTCTCTCTTTCTCCTGTACCTCTCTCTCTTCTGTCTCTCTCTTTCTGTACCTCTCTTTCTCCTGTACCTCTCTCTCTTCTGTTCCTCTCTGTCACTCTATCTTCTGACTCTCTCTCTTTCTGTATCTCTCTCTCCTATACCTTTATCTCTCCTGTACCTCTCTCTCTCTCCTGTACGTCACTCACTCTACTGTACCTCTCTCTCTTCTGTCTCTCTCTCTCTCTCTTTTTTTTGTACATCTCTCTCTCTCTCTCTCTCTCTCTCTCTCTCTCTCTCTCTCTCTCTCTCTCTCTCTCTCTCTCTCTCTCTCTATGCTAATGATGGTCTGGTTATCATCAGGACTGAGAGTGATGTGAAGAGTGTAGCTCTCCCATAAAGCCACATCAGCACGGATAAGCTGGAATCACCCGGAGCCCCTCAGCAGTGCTGCTGGATCCTGGAGGGCTTTGAAGTACTTGGGGTCTTGTGAGGTAGGGATGTATGTGTGGAGAGGAACTGGGAGGGGCTGAGAGAAAGGATCCGGAGGAGATACCCGAGGTGGAAACGGGCTCTTCTCCAGCTATCGTACCGTGGAGTAGTGATCCTGCAGCCTCAGTGATGTAGCACAGGCTAACCGTGCTGGACCCTCCAGTGGAGATACTGAACTGTGTGACTTCTCCCGGGATGATGTGGTAGGGGTGGTGGGTGGTGGGGGTGTATCAGCACTCCTAAAGTGCTCTGTGACTAGTGCTCTGGCTGGAGGATTGACTCAAGTATCCCTCCTAGAGCTGTTCGTAAGCCCCTCTGCCTGGGATAGTGAGGGGCAACCTTTTTCCAAGGGGGGGTTGACAGAAACCTATAAGCTCCTTTATAAAAGCCCCTTGTTTAGATGTTCTAAGTGGAGGGTTCTTCACTGTGCTGTACACACTAATGCTTTGTGTTAGTGTTCAACTCCCCCTGTTCTACAGCTTGTGTTTTCAGCCTGCCTCGGGTCCACTGTTTGAGCTCCTGGAGTGCTCAGGGGGCTGGGGGTCCTGTTCACACCGGCAGCCCAAAGCTTTGTGAACCTTGGCTAAGTTCCTAGTGGGACAAGCAAAGCTAGCAGTTTGGAAGTCCCTCAGATCAGTGTCTGAAGAGTGGGAGGCCGAGGCTTTAAAGCCGTTCCAGGTCTTAGTAGAATCGTGCACAGGGGTATGGGTGTGATATACACCAGTTCCACCCCTCAAAAACACCACCCAAATACACCCCCTAAATACACCATTCCCACACCTCAAATATAGCCCCCCAAATATCTACCAAATACACTACTCCAAATACCCAAACAAACCCTCCCAAATATACCACTCACACCCCTCAAACACCCCCCCAAATACACTAGTCCCACCCCTCAAAAACACTCCCCAAATACACTACTCCCACCCCTCAAAAACACTCCCCAAAAACACTACTCCCACCCCTCAAAAACAGCCCCCGAAATACACTACTGCCACCCCTCAAAAACAACCCCCGAAATACACTAGTCCCACCCCTCAAAAACACTCCCCAAAAACACTACTCCCACCCCTCAAAAACAACCCCCGAAATACACTACTCCCACCCCTCAAAAACACTCCCCAAAAACACTACTCCCACCCCTCAAACACCACCCCCAAATACACTAGTCCCACCCCTCAAAAACACTCCCCAAAAACACTACTCCCACCCCTCAAAAACAACCCCTGAAATACACTACTCCCACCTCTCAAAAACACTCCCCAAAAACACTACTCCCACCCCTCAAAAACACTCCCCAAAAACACTACTCCCACCCCTCAAACACCACCCCCAAATACACTAGTCCCACCCCTCAAAACCCCCCCCAATGCACCACTCCCACCCCCAAATACACTACTCCCACCCCTCAAAAACACTCCCCAAAAACACTACTCCCACCTCTCAAAACCACTCCCCAAAAACACTACTCCCACCCCTCAAAAACAACCCCAGAAATACACTACTGCCACCCCTCAAAAACACCACACCACAAATAAACCCACTAAATACACCATCCCACCCCTCAAATATACCCCGCCAAATACCCTCGCCAAATACACTACTCCAACAACCCAAATAAACCCTCCCAAACATACAACTCCCACCCCTCAAAAACACCCCCCAATGCACCACTCCCACCCCCAAATACACCACTCTAACCCCCCAAATACACCACTCCCACCCCTCAAAAACACCCCCCCAAATACACTACTCCCATCCTTCATGTTACATTAATCTGTACCTCCCTCTCTCTCTCTCTCTGAGAAGTGAGGGGGTGGCTGTAGACAGATGTTTCCTCTCACACAGTAAACTTTAACAGACATTAAGTGTGTGTGTGCGTAGTGTGTACAGTGTGTATGTGTGTGTGTGTGTGTGTGTGGTGTGTACTGTGTGTGTGTGTGTGTGTGTGTGTGTGTGTGTGTGTATGTGTTTCTTGCCCCACATTTATAGACACACTTAGAAAACAGAGAAACCGTCTTTGTCTTTCTTTATTTCCATGGTGACAGCCAAGTGCTTCATCTGGCAGGCAAACCAGGATTTTGACCTCATTATAAAACCAGCCAGTCGAGTTATTTCATAATTCAAGTTTTGACACTGTTAAAAACGCAGTTTGGACATTTTATCTATGTGTCTAATCTGCCTGTGGATTAGAAGCATAGAGGAGTGAGGGTCAGTGTAAGTGTAGATTAGACACATAGAGGAGTGAGGGTCAGTATGACTGTGGATTAGATACATAGAGGAGTGAGGGTCAGTACGGCTGTGGATTAGACACATAGAGGAGAGTCCTGTGGATTAGACACAGAGCAGTGTCCTTAACACCACGTCACCGTCACCAAAGACTGCAGTGGTGTCGTACCAGACTGTCATGGAGTGACTCAGAATGGCAGCGGGTCATCTTCAGTGACGAGTCCCGCTTTAGTCTTGGTGGAGACGCCCAACGAATCCGTGTGTGGAGGCACCGTGGTCAGCACCAAGATGGACGGCTTACTGTCACACGTCCAGAAGACCTGGTGTCACTCCACCTCCACCCCTACCGCACCATCTGCAGGAACTGTGTGAGGATGTTCAAGCTGCATGGGATGGATTATCACAGGACACCATTAGGAACCTCTACAGCTCCATACCGAGACATCTGGGATGTTGGGTTAGCAAACACGGCGACCCGACGCCATACTGATACGAGCTCATGTCAGTCTACATTTATCATCATTTATTGTTCCTGGTAACCTTTATCTTCCTTCCCAGCAGCACTGCAATCCTACACTTCCTTCTGGGTGCCGCTGTGTATTTAGGACTGGAGAAAACTGTATGTTGTGTGAATACAGATACAGTATTTGCGAGAACACTGTTTACTCTGTAAACAAAGCCACACATTTGTTCGATCGTAAGAAGAGTCTTTTTGAGTTTGGCCGAGTTCTCGTTAAGTGCTGGAGACAAATAGAAAGAGAATTTATAGCTATTGGATTACCAGGAAGTTCAAAGTCCAACTGGAGCCTCATTCTACCCAGAGTAAACCTCAATAGACCTTCGTTCTGTTTCTGGATGAAGATGAATGGCGAGGCTTCGGGGGGGAAACCTCTCCAGAGCAGATTCCTTTCAGAGAAGAGTGTGCGTGACTCTGAATTTCTCAGGAAGTTCCCAAGCCCTGACCCCTTGTAGGATTTGACTGTGTACTGACCTCCTTTCATTCAGCACTGGAGTCCAATCTTCACTCGCATATCCGCACTTTAGATGAATTGATAGGATGAATCCCTATCAAACAATAAACGGGTGGAGGTTCGTCTCTGACCTCCTTCAGTTCAGGCCCTTATCAGTGCCTTTTGTCCTGGTTATGTTCGACATGGAGATGTGGGTCATTTACAGTGTAGCTGGGTTTACAGTATTCCTGTCATAATATTAGGTACACCTTGGAGCGCTCTGTATTTGTACAGGTCCAGACTGCAGTCCATCTGTTTCTCTGTGTACTGTATTACCCCGTTCCTCAACGGTCAGGACCCCCACAGGACCACCACAGAGCAGGTACTATGTGGGTGGAGGATCATTCTCAGCACTGCAGTGACACTGACGTGGTGGTGGTGTGTTAGTGTGGGTGGTGCTGGTGTGAGTGGATCAGACACAGCAGTGCTGCTGGAGTGTTTAGACACTGTGTCCACTCACTGTCCACTCTATTAGACACTCCTACCTTGCTGGTCCACCTTGTAGATGGACAGTCAGAGACGATAGCTCATCTGCTGCTGCACAGTGCGGTGTTGGTCATCCTCTAGTCCTACATCAGTGGGCACAGGATGACGCTGCCCCACAGGACGCTGCCCACAGGACGCTGCCCACAGGACGCTGCCCACAGGTCGCTGCCCACAGCATGCTGCCCACCGGAAATCGTCCACAGAACGCTACCCACAGGGTGCTGCCTACAGGATGCTGCCCAGAGGACGGGGCCCACAGGATGCTGCCCACGGGACACTGTTGGCTGGATAGTTTCGGTTGGTGGACAATTCTCAGTTTAGCAGTGACACTGAGGTGTCCAGCAGCACTGCTGTGTCTGATTAACTCACACCAGCACCACACACACTAACACACCACCACCACGTCAGTGTCACTGCAGTGCTGAGAATGATCCACCGCCCACATCATACCTGCTCTGGGTGCGGGTAACGTCCATTAGAAACAAAGAGGCTTTGAGAATCCAGGTCATTGTGGAAAACAGCCCCCCTCCCGCCACATACACACACCCACGCAAACGAGGGGAAAATGCATTGTTATTGAGTTTTGCATGCAGTGTAAGACTCCTGCGCTGCTTCAGATACTTTATGACAGCTTATCGATAAAGGGTTAGCTTTCAAGCTGTTTGTTCCAATCAGTATCCGATTGATGGAGAGCCCGGGGCCTGGCTCAGGGGAACCAGGGAAAAGATAGAACAGGGAAAGTGCACTTCCTGAAAAAAGGGCAGAGAGATTGCACAGCTAAGATTGTTGACCAGGTGTTGTTGATGGTTGCTATGATATGCCACATGGTTCATAGGGTGTTGCTACTGAACTGGCACCAATGTTATATAAGCTGGTGCACAAACCTCTACACCCCATTTGCTCCTCTGAGCCAAACAGGTCACAACTAGGAGAGTGCATTTCCTGGAGAACCAGCTGGGTGATTCCACAGCTGGTGCTGGTTTATGGCAGGTTGCTAAAAAATGAATGGGAGTCTATGGTAGAACTGAAGGATAAATAAATGACACATAGAGGAGTGCTGGTCAGTATGCCTGTGGTTTAGAGTTTGGGGATCTGCCCTGAGTGAGTACATGCAGTTTGGTGGCTGCAGGTTAAAGGAAACAATAGGGTTTGGATGGGGGTGAATGGGAGTCTATGGGAGGAACGAGGAATGAATAAAGGACACACAGAGGAGTGCTGTCTGTGGATTAGGCACATAGAGGAGTGCGGGTCAGTATGGCTGTGGATTCGAGTTGGGGGATCTGCCCTGAGTGAGTACATGCAGTTTGGAGGTTGCGGTTTGAAGGAAACAATAGGGTTTGGATAGAGGTGAAAATGAATGGGAGTCTATGGGAGAAACGAAGAATAAATAAATGACACATAGAGGAGTGCAGGACCTTTTAGCTGTGCACAAGAGCTTGGGCACCTGCCTTTAGTGAGTACATGAAGTTTGGTTACTGTCAGGAAAAGGTAAAGTTAAGGTTTGTGTGAGGGCAAAAATGAATGGGAGTCTATGGAAGGAACTAGGGATGAATTAATGATACATAGAGGAGAGCTCTCTGTGGATTAGACACATAGAGGAGTGCGGGTCAGTATGGCTGTGGATTAGAATTTGGGGATCTGCCCTGAGTGAGTACATGCAGTTTGGCCGCTGCAGGTTAAATAGGGTTTGGATGGGGGTGAAAATGAATGGGAGTCTATGGGAGGAACGAGGGATGAATCAATGATACATAGAGCAGTGCTGTCTGTGGATTAGGCACATAGAGGAGTGCGGGTCAGTATGGCTGTGGATTAGAGTTTGGGGATCTGCCCTGAGTGAGTACATGCAGTTTGGCGGTTGCGGTTTGAAGGAAACAATAGGGTTTGGATAGAGGTGAAAATGAATGGGAGTGTATGGGAGGAACAAGGAATGAATAAATAACACATAGAGGAGTGCAGGACCTTTTAGCTGTGCACGAGAGCTTGGGCACCTGCCTTTAGTGAGTACATGAAGTTTGGTTACTGTCAGGAAAAGGTAAAGTTAAGGTTTGTGTGAGGGCAAAAATGAATGGGAGTCTATGAAAGGAACTAGGGATGAATTAATGATACATAGAGGAGAGCTCTCTGTGGATTAGACACATATAGGAGTGTGGAGCAGTAAGGCTGTGGACTAGAGTTTGGGGATCTGCCCTGAGTGAGTACAAGCAGTTTGGCGGCTGCAGGTTAAATAGGGTTTGGATAGAGGTGAAAATGAATGGGAGTCTATGGGAGGAACAAGGAATGAATAAATGACACATAGAGGAGTGCAGGACCTTTTAGCTGTGCACGAGAGCTTGGGCACCTGCCTTTAGTGAGTACATGAAGTTTGGTTACTGTCAGGCAAAGGTAAAGTTAAGGTTTGTGTGAGGGCAAAAATGAATGGGAGTCTATGGAAGGAACGAGGGATGAATAAATGATACATAGAGGAGTGCTGTCTGTGGATTAGGCACATAGAGGAGTGCGGGTCAGTATGGCTGTGGTTTAGAGACTGGGGATCTGCCCTGAGTGAGTACATGCAGTTTGGCGGCTGCAGGTTAAATAGGGTTTGGATGGGGGTGAAAATGAATGGGAGTCTATGGGAGGAACGAGGGATGAATCAATGATACATAGAGCAGTGCTGTCTGTGGATTAGGCACATAGAGGAGTGCGGGTCAGTATGGCTGTGGATTAGAGTTTGGGGATCTGCCCTGAGTGAGTACATGCAGTTTGGCGGTTGCGGTTTGAAGGAAACAATAGGGTTTGGATAGAGGTGAAAATGAATGGGAGTGTATGGGAGGAACAAGAAATGAATAAATGACACATAGAGGAGTGCAGGACCTTTTAGCTGTGCACGAGAGCTTGGGCACCTGCCTTTAGTGAGTACATGAAGTTTGGTTACTGTCAGGCAAAGGTAAAGTTAAGGTTTGTGTGAGGGCAAAAATGAATGGGAGTCTATGGAAGGAACGAGGGATGAATCAATGATACATAGAGGAGTGCTGTCTGTGGATTAGGCACATAGAGGAGTGCGGGTCAGTATGGCTGTGGTTTAGAGACTGAGGATCTGTCCTGAGTGAGTACATGCAGTTTGGTGGCTGTAGATTAAAGGACACAATGGGGTTTGAATGGGGTGGGAATGAATGGGAGTCTAAGGGAGGACCACGGGATGGGGCAAAAACAGACGAGTGCGGGTCAACTGGAGCTTGGGGGTCTGCCCTGAGATAGCATATGCAAAATGGTGTCTGTTGGCTGCACAGAAGTACAGTAGATGGGTGTGTACTTTTCCAGCCCATTCATTCCTAATGGGGGAAAAAAAAAATCCAGAAAATGTACTTCAGAAAACTGTATGCAAGCAAACCATTGCTGATCAGACCAAACATCCCAAGTTGGAACGGTGTGGATGTCATGACACCAGTAGATGATACCTTGGGATAGCTCCCAAACTCAGTCATTCCGAAGACCTCCCAAAGAGTTTATGGGGCTGAAGATGGTGCAGTGAAGAGGCGCACCTAAGGGAGGCTGTTATATAAGGTAGGCACAGCGCTCTGTTTAAGGCCTTCGCTCCAGCAGCAGTGCTGAGCCTGCAGAGTGACGACGTGGGATTTATGGTAGGAGTTTATTCCAGAGTGAGTTTGCAGACCACATGTCACCGACATCTGGTTGCAGACTGGAGTTCATCTGCCTTCATAAATCAGCGGCTTTTAATCCGAGACAGTTTCTGAACGAGATCCAGCGAGAGCTGCTCCTACAAAAACAAGACAGACAGCCCATTCATCAGAACGTGGTTATGGCTGAAAGGTAGACAGTCTTGCACTCTTAAAAATAAAGATTACTCAATCGTTCTTGGCTTGGAAGGTCCAATCTAGACGAGGAACCTCGCATGTGTGGACGGTGAGAAAGTTCCCACATTTCATTTACATGCTGACTGACCTAGCAGCGACAGTTACAGACATCCAGCGAGCAGCACCACTGGCAGACGGCTGCACCAAGATGTGTACTACATGTACACAGACCATTACCACGACTGTCCTTAACACCACGTCACCGTCGCCAAAGACTGCAGTGGTGTCGTACCAGACTGTCATGGAGTGACTCAGAATGGCAGCGGGTCATCTTCAGTGACGAGTCCCGCTTTAGTCTTGGTGGAGACGCCCAACGAATCCGTGTGTGGAGGCACCGTGGTCAGCACCGAGATGAACGGTTTGTTATCACATGTCCAGAAGACTTGGTGTCACTCCACCTCCACCCCTACCGCACCATCTGCAGGAACTGTGTGAGGATGTTCAAGCACCATTAGGAACCTCTACAGCTCCATACCGAGACGTCTGGCATGTTGGGTTAGCAAACACGGCGGCCCGACGCCATACTGAGAGACAGACTTCTGTATATGTAGCACCATAGATATTTATGTTTGGGTGTTTTTAAAGCTGAATTTGTGGCCAGTGGTTGATTGTAATCAACCACAGACTCAGGGGGGAGCGGAGTTCTAGGCTCAGATGCTGATGTCACAGCCCAGTGATGTGGCTAGTGCTAGTTGGGGCCGAATCTGCTGAGTGTTCAGCTTGGTGTACCGTATCTGTATCTTCTGCTGTTCTGAAGTAGTGGCGGGAGATATGCACGCTGCCCGTAGCGTAACCTGTCTGTGGTTAAACGCTGCGTGTATATGATGTCGGTTGTGCAGGACAGTGCGACATTAACAGAGCTGCAGGCGTCAGCTTTATCTCTCTCTGTAGAGAGGCGTGAATTGTTTTTCACAGCCCGGAGTCAGCCCAGTGCTTTCATTGCTTACTGTGCACACACCATTTCACACATGAACACACGGTGTCCTCGTTCATCCGGTAACTGTTACAGGAGCTCATGCACAAAGGCAAGCCAAGTTCTTTACATGACGACCAGTAAACATTCAGTAGCCTCGTTCATATTCCACCAAACACACTCCATAATCTCTCCCACCCCAAAATCTCTCCCACCCCAAAATCTCTCACACCCCAATATCTCCCACACCCCAAAAACCCATACACTGCATAGACCTGGATAAGACTGCTCAGCCTGAGGTTTTATTGCTATGTGATATCAGCACAGGCCCGTCTGCACCCTCTACATGATTCATGTGCATGGTGTTTGGAAAACAGCTGTTACCTCGTCAGCATGTTCCTTTCATCTGTCCGGCCTTATTACTCATGTTCTCTGAGTCGCTGTACCTGACTGACCCAGCAGCCACCATTCCAGACATCCAGCGAGCAGTGGTGTCCTCCATCAGTCCTCCTGTTAGTGCAGCACCATTGGCAGACGGCTGCACCACGCAGGACTACATGCACACAGACCGTCACCACGACTGTCCTTAACACCACGTCACCGTCACCAAAGACTGCAGTGGTGTCGTACCAGACTGTCATGGAGTGACTCAGAATGGCAGCGGGTCATCTTCAGTGACGAGTCCCGCTTTAGTCTTGGTGGAGACGCCCAACGAATCCGTGTGTGGAGGCACCGTGGTCAGCACCAAGATGAACGGTGTGTCGTCACACGTCCAGAAGGCCTGGTGTCCCTCCACCTCCACCCCTACCGCACCATCTGCAGGAACTGTGTGAGGATGTTCAAGCTGCATGGGATGGATTATCACAGGACTCCATCAGGAACCTCTACAGCTCCATACCGAGACGTCTGGCGTGTTGGGTTAGCAAACACGGCGGCCCGACGCCATACTGAGAGACAGACTTCTTTATGTGTAGCTCAATAAATATTGATCATATCAGTCTAAATTTATCATCAGTTATTGATCCTGGTCACCTTTATCCTCCTTCCCAACACACCTGCACTCCCACACCTCCTTGTGGGGGCAGCTGCTCTGTTGATGATGGGTGTATTTGCGGACCCTAGGCTGCTTTAGATACCGGAAGGGATTGACTGATCTCGACTAGCAGCACACTCAGGTCTCTGACTCGATGCAGTGCGAGAAAAACATTCAGCATTCCTCAAGTTCTTCGTCTGAGAGAACAAGTGATCAAGTTCATCCACTCAAGTTGCTTATGCTCACACACGAGCTAGAGGGACCACCAGAAGAGAGAGCTATGAAGAGCAGACAAACACTCCGGAGTCTGGTAAGTAAGTGTACAAGACATTTATTAGGTTTTTATTGACCATGGAAGTAGGCCACAGGACAAGGAAGTGCTGGAGCCTTCCAGCACTCGGGGCTACATAGGTGGTTAAACATTAACTGGGATCAGACACACACGCAGCTGATGGGTTAAAGGTGATACATACAGTCTGGGTTACATGGGGTTCATGCTGTCGGGTACAGAGGCTCGTACGGCACTGCAGTAGATAAGATCAGGGGATCAGAGAGACGCATCAGGTCCTTACATGTGTTCCACCTCCAGAAGGTGAATCAGGGCTGAACAGAGGCTGAGTCATTACGCTACAGAGGAGACAGAGAGACAGAGAGAGAGAGAGAGAGAGAGAGAGAGAGAGAGAGAGGGAGAGGGAAAGAGAGAGAGAGAGAGAGAGAGAGAGACAGAGAGAGAGAGCGTGAGAGAGAGAGAGAGAGAGATTTAGTATCCATACAGGCTCATTTCAGGCACCCACAGTTCTGTAGTGCTGCTAAGTGAAAGGCTGCTTGAGCACATCCCGGTGATCAGTAGTGTAATAGCATTAGCATCATTAGCTTCCTGGCAGACTTGTGTTTAGCAAGCCAGCTGCACAAACTCCAGCTCCACTGCGCCATCTAGTGTAAGCTTGTTCCTCTACAGGCTGCATATAAGAGCTTACATAGTTCAGGGCCTTGGAGTCACCATTCCGAAGTTTGGATATATTAAAAATTATTCAAATATAAAAGTCTTAGAATAATCCAGAAAAAATATCTCTATCTTTCTATCTAACTAATCATATTTATATATATACACCCATATATTATATAACTAATTACAAAGAAATCAAAACACTTTATATTTCAGTAGTGGAGATCAAACCTGGAAACAGGTAACTCGATATTTTTATAAATATAAACAATACTAATAAATAATTACACCATATTACTGTAATGTTTCTCATTTATAATTTTTGCTCAGATTAAATATTTCTGGTCTGGAAAATACACATATGCAGAATATACATCTGGAATGAAAAGTTGTGATCCAGTTTGAAAACATTCCTTCTGATCAGGAATGTATACACATCCAGTATATATATATATATCTGGAATACTTCATTGTAAAAGCTGGGATGAAATCCTGAAAAAGTTCATATCCGGAATATACATGTATATATATCATCATCAACATTCCAGAACATGTGATCAAATCTTGAAAAAATCTTTGTAGTTTTAGAAAATATACATATATGGAAGGCATTTGGAATTCTTTGTTTTTCAAAAGTTGTGATCAAATTTTGGAATGTTTACATATATATATAGGTATTGTAAAAGTTGTCATCAAATTTGAAAAATTTCCTTTCTAGTCCAGAATGTGTACACATCCAGTATAGACATCGGGAATGCTTTGTATTTCAAAAACTGTGATCTGGAAATTATACGTGTAATGCAAAATAAACTTCCAGATATACATTCTGTATATGTTAATTATACGGTGTGTATATATATGTAAATATATATATATATAATATCACCAGTGGGTGTAACTCATGGCTCACCTCTGACAGTAACGGTGGCGAAGGTTTCTCCGGATCCCACATGGTTGGTAGTCACACATTTGTAGTTGCCGCTGTCGGACACTTTGAGCTGGGCGATGGTCAGCATGCCATCCTTGGTCGTCTTGGCTCCCGAAGGAAGAGATGCACTGCCCACACGGGACCAGCGGTAGGTGATTGGGTGAGAGCCATGGGCGATGCACTGCAGACGCAAAGCTTCACCACGACGAGCAACGACATGGTCAGGCACCGATGTGGCATAGGGCGGGGCTAAAGGAGAAGGAGAGAACAGCAGCCGTCTATCACAGTTCTCCAGCTGGTGTGGTCGACTGACTCCCTCAGATTGATTAACTCCTGAAAGCTTTGAGCTCTGTAAGCCTTTATACGCTGGAGGGCCCTACATGACCTACACAAGGGGGTTCACAGCAGGATCCCCCCTTAGCCGTCAATAGTTCATAGTCCAGCTGTGTGTGCAGAGCCGGCGGAGATAACCCCCAGCCCTGATAACCCAGACTGATCCGTGTAGCTCTGGGTAGAACATGCTCTGACCTGATTCAGCCCCATGCACTGTGAATCAGAAGTTAGAGGTGTCCCTCTAGAGGACACACTAAGAACTGCAAGGGTACCAGAGGTGCCCAAACGCTTTGTCTCAACCCCCCTGTAGCACTGCTGGGTATCAAATCTGCAATCCTATGATCATACATCTAAACCTCGGGGGATGTCTGAATGTCTGGGGGGCCGAACTGCACAAAGGAAAAACACACCAAAAAAAGAGAGACGGGGCAGCACAGAGGCACTGAGGCACAGTGGCACAGTGGGTGGCATATGCTTTACAGCAAGAAGGGCCTGGATTCAGTTCCCTGGCTGGGTGACCAATGGTAATGCTAACGTTAGTGGTGCACCCCCGTGTGCCCTTGTTTACATTGGACTGGAGGAGTGTAATGCTAATGCTAATATTAGCGGTGCATCCTAATGCTGCTTGTTTACGTTGGCATGGAAGAGTTAAATGCTAATGTTAGTGGTGTCCCCCTACACTTCTTGTAAATGTTGGAGTGGAAGAGTCTAATGCTAATGCTAATGTTAGCGGTGTACGTGTGTATGTGTTTCATCTGGACATTGCTCTCACTTACTGTCCACTTCCAGCTGTACGTAAGCCTCACTGTAGCCTGCAGCATTGGTGGCATTGCAGATGTACTGACCTGAGAGACAGAGAGAGAGAGAGAGGGAGAGAGAGAGGGAGGGAGAAAGAAAGACAGAGAGAGAGAGAGAGAGAGAGAGAGAGAGAGAGAGAGAGAGAGAGAGAGAGAGAGAGAGAGAGAGAAAGAAAGACAGAGAGAGAGAGAGAGAGAGAGAGAGAGAAAGAAAGACAGAGAGAGAGAGAGAGAGAGAGAGAAAGAAAACAAAGAGAGAGAGAGAGAGAGACAGAGAGAGAAAGAGAGACAGAGAGAGAGAGAGAGAGAGAGAGGGAAAGGAGAGAGAGAGAAAGAGAGACAGAGAGATACAGAGAGAGAGAGAGAGAGAGAGAGGGAGAGGAGAGAGAGAGACAGAGAGATACAGAGAGAGAGAGACAGAGAGAGAGAGAGAGAGAGGGAGAGGAGAGAGAGAGAAAGAGAGAGGGAGAGAAAGAGATAGAGAGAGAGAGAGAGAGAGAGAGAGAGAGAGAGAAAGACAGAGGGAGAGACAGAGAGAGAGAGAGAGAGAGAGAGAGAGAGAGAGAGAGAGAGAGAGAGAGGGAGAAAGAAAGACAGAGAGAGAGAGAGAAAGAAAGACAGAGAGAGAGAGAGAGAGAGAGAGAGAGAGAAAGAAAACAAAGAGAGAGAGAGAGAGAGAGACAGAGAGCGAAAGAGAGACAGAGAGAGAGAGAGAGAGAGAGAGAGAGAGAGAGAGACAGAGAGATACAGAGAGAGAGAGAGAGAGAGAGAGAAAGAGATAGAGAGAGAGAGAGACAGAGAGAGAGAGAGAGAGAAAGAAAGACAGAGAGAGAGAGAGAGAGAGAGAGAGAGAAAGAAAACAAAGAGAGAGAGAGAGAGAGAGACAGAGAGCGAAAGAGAGACAGAGAGAGAGAGAGAGAGAGAGAGAGAGAGAGAGAGACAGAGAGATACAGAGAGAGAGAGAGAGAGAGAGAAAGAGATAGAGAGAGAGAGAGACAGAGAGAGAGAGAGAGAGAGAGAGGGAGAGGAGAGAGAGAGAGAGATGTAAGACATGTAAGAATCCACCTTTCATTTAATACACCTGAACAGACCCACACAGGGACGTACCTGAGTCCTGACGTCCCACGTTGCTGAGGGTCAGAGTTCCCCCTTCAGCCTTGTGCTGCCATGGCAGTGGAGCACGGAGCTTGGACCAGGAAACATCCGGAGTGGGGGAACCTGCGTACGAGCAAACGGGGAATCCATTAAAGCATCTACAGGAAGGCCGGAGCTGCTCTTATGCAGATGAAATCCCGGGAATGACTGTGTTTGTTTGGAGTTGTGGCACTGAGGAACACAGGGAAACGCCTAACAGCTGTACTGCACCGCTTGTTTTGGTTCAACCGGTAATTAAATTCCCCGCTAACAGGAACACACGGAAGCATGATTCCAGGACTGGGAATAAGGCCTACGGACTATGACTATGGAAGGGATATGATGGGAGGGGTGTGGCCCCAAGGGCTAGAGGACGGCTAACATGCTGCAGATCTACAGATGAGCTACAGGCGGTACATTGGTTGAGTAAGGGGTTTCCGTTAAAGTGGCCGGTGCTTGTGTTCAGTGGGGTTATCTGAAGGGTGCGAGTGAGGCTTGTGTTACCGGTTGCTTGGCAGTGCATGGTCACCGTCTGACCCTCCACAGCTGTAATGTCCTCCTGAGAGACCGACGCTCTGGGCTCCACAGGGGCTGAGGACCCTCCCGCCATCCTGAGCTCCACCTTCTCCTCAGACGTGCCGAGACTGCTCTGAACACGGCAAACAAACGTCCCGGCGTTCTCGGGGGCCGACACCGTCACCTACAGGTACAGTAACAATAAAGGAAGGTGTGATTCACCTGTATGGACTCCACAGGGCACAGATGTTTAAACTTGTGGTTAAGTGGTTTCTATAGTATCTCAGGTGGTTGTTAAGGTGTTGCAAGGCTTTTGCTATGGTATAAAATACGGTTGCCCAGGTGTTACTTAGCGGTTGTTATAATATTTCAGGTGGTTGCTAAGGTGTTGTTAAATAGTTTTGTACGGTATCTTAGGTGGTTGCTAGAGTGTCGTTAGGTGGTTGCTATCGTATCTTGCGTTGTTGCTTAAGTGTTGCTGGCTGCTTGCTATGATATCCTAAAGAGTTGCAAGGGTGTTTCTAGGGTATTCCAGATGGTTGCAGGACTGCTCACTAAACTAGGGTGCTATTGTGATACTATAAGGTTGCAAGGCCATTACTCTGGTATTATAGGTTGTTGCTCAGGTGTTACTACGCAGTTGCTATGGTAAATTAGATTGTTGCTAGGGTGTTACTGTGTGGTTGCTGTGATATTCTTAATGGTTGTTAGGATGTTACTTGGTGGTTAATAGGGTGTTGGCCTGTGGTTGCTATAATATTCCTGATGGTTGCTAGGGTGGATGCTATGATATCTCAGGTGGTTGCTATGGAATACGGTATGAAAGTATTAACATGGTCATTGTGTGGATGGACGTGGTCTCCTGACCTTACTGAACCTAAGAGCATGTCGTGGTGCTGTGTGTACTCACCTGCAGCACCACCTTGCTGTCAGTCGTGGAGGAAACGAGAACCGTCTCACTTCCCCATTCCTGTTTGAGCCAGGTAATGGAGGGGCGGGGTCTACCAGAGGCACTGCACTCTAGACTCAAAGTTCCACCCACTCGCACCGTCACAGGGCCAGTGGGTGTCACTCGCACTTTAGGAGCCTCTGACATACAAATAAACAATAAAAAAACATTAATAAACATATGCACACATGCTCATTTACATATACGAGTATACACAAACACACAACAACATACACTACACAAAATAATATACACATACTCACATATACACACAACAACATACACTACACAATATCATATACATGTTTACATATACATACAACAATACACACTGCACGGTATCATAAACACATACTCACATATACACAAACACACAACAACATACACTACACGATATCATACACACATACTCACATATACACACAACAACATACACTACACAATATCATATACATGTTTACATATACATACAACAATATAATATATAACATATACATACAAACTGCACGGTATCATAAACACATACTCACATATACACAAACACACAACAACATACACTACACGATATCATACACACATACTCACATATACACACAACAACATACACTACACAAAATAATAAACATATATTCACATATACACAAACACACAACAACATACACTACACAATATCATTTACACATACTCACATATACACACAACAACATACACAACACAGAATAATAAACATATATTCACATATACACAAACACACAACAACATACACTACACGACATCATTTACACATACTCACATATACACACAACAACATACACTACACAATATCATACACATACTCACATATACACACAACAACATACACTACACAATATCATACACATACTCACATATACACAACAATATACACTACACAATATCATACACACATACTCACATATACACAACAATATACACTACACAAAATAATAAACATATATTCACATATACACAAACACACAACAACATACATTACACAATATGATATACATATTCACATATACACAAACACACAACAACATACACTACACAATATAATACACGCATACTCACATATACACAATATACACTACACAAAATAATAAATATATTCACATATATACAAACACACAACAACATACACTACACGACATCATTTACACATACTCACATATACACACAACAACATACACAACACAGAATAATAAACACATTCACATATACACAACAACACTACAACAAACACTACACAATATCATACACACATACTCACATATACACACAACATACACTACACAATATCATACACATACTCACATATATACAACAATATACACTACACAAAATAATAAACATATATTCACATATATATATATCACATATTTATCAACATATATACACAAACTTACATATACACACAACAATATACACTACACAATATCATATACACAAATTCACATATACACACAACAACATACACTACACGATATCATATACACAAACACACAGCAACATGCTCTACACCATATAATATACACATATTCAGTATATACACATATATACAAAATACACAAACACAATATAACATACACACTACAACATACACATATACACAGCTACACAATATAACACTACAACATACACAACTACACAACATATACAAACACACAATATGAACATATACACACTATGTACCACACGTGAACACCTGTATGTTTACACACCCATTATTATATATACAGTCCTGTGCAGAAGTTAGAGTGATCTTTCCTGGAAGTATTTCTGAATAGGAATTAACTCTACACTAGGACATCGCTGGACCTGGACAGGACTGAGGACAGTCTGTCTGCCTCCGGAGCAACCCATCAAACCACATCTACAAGCATCAGCTGCTGGCACTGCCAGAACAATGGAGCCGCCACCCCAGAGACTTACTGGGCCTGCGAGAAGCAGAAACACTAAACTGCTTATTAGGACTGAACTTTGGCTGTTTCCCTCCCGAAAACATTCCAGCAGCTTCTCAAAGCAAGCCTCCGGAGAAGAACGGAGGCTGTAATACAGAGCGTGCTCACTAAACACTCAAACCTCTGATTATATCCAGGCTTCTGGGTAACTTCCTGTAGTCGTACCTAATAGTACCCATGTTTAAACAGCACTTCATGGAAGCACAAATATGTTATTCCAGCTCCCCTGTGACTGAACAGCGTCTAACACCTCCACCAGCACCAGTAAAGGCTGGGACTGGATTGGGTATGTACTGGACCAGGTTCTGGATGTAGCCACATCAGTGTTCAGACACTCCTACATCAAAGACTTGTACAGCTGGTAACAGTTCCGAGGAGAATTCCCTGTAGACTGGGATTTTATCCACTGCTGGTAGACCCGTATGACTGTACGCTTCCATACACCTGCAGATTCAGCTACTTCCTTCACACTATGGTCTTTGGCCACGCCCACTTGCAGAACCTCCTTTTAGCCAATCATGAACATCTGCTCTGGAGCCATTTTCCACACATGGAACGAGACATTCCCTGCAGTGTACCACCTCTTCCCAATCTATGGATCCCGTCACTCACACCCCACAGGGATTTATAAACACATCATCCTCGTGCAGCGCCATCTGCAGGAGCCTGGACTTACTACCACCTTCACCACCCAGCGTCCGTATATACTGTGTGTGGGTATGTGTGTGTGGACTCACGTTTAATGGTCAGCACTGCAGTAATGGTGGTCTTGCCCTGTGCATTGGTTGCTATACAGCGGAACTGGCCCTGGTTGCTGGGGCGAGCATAAGCAATGGTCAGAACCGAACCGTCAGGGCCAACCTTCACGTTATCTGCAATAGGAGGTAAATTCATATTGTTAGATTTGAGTGACATCCCATTCTTAGTCCATGGGCTATAACATGATGTCGGCCCACCCTTTGCAGCTATTACAGCTCCAGCTCTTCTGGGAAGGCTTTCTACAAGGGTTAGGAATGTGTTTACGGGAATTTCTGACCATTCTTCCAGAAGCTAGATCAGACTCTGATGTTGGACGAGAAGGCCTGGCTCACAGTCTCCACTCTAATTCATCCCAAAAGTGTTATATCGGGTCGAGGTCTGACAGTGGACTGTGGAATATTTAGTAGGGCAGAAATTTCATGACTGGACGTGTAGCACAGGTGGCATCCTATCACGGTACCCCGCTGGAGTTCACTGAGCTCCTGAGAGCGACCCATTCTCTCACTAATGTCTGTAGGAGCAGTCTGCACATCTAGGTGCTTGGTTTCATGCACCTGTGGTCATAGAATTGATTCATGATATAAATGGGGGAGTGAATACTTTTGGCAGTATAGTGTATCAGTCCTCTGTCAGCATCAGATATGCACATTGGTCTGAAGAGTATTAATTAATTGCACCGACTAAATCCACTAAACAGTGGAGGCCAGAGCTGGACCGGAGTCAAGGTGGTACTGATCCAGAGGAGGAGAGGGGTCAGTGGCCTAGTATCATTCTTAATCTAGAATCCGGCCACATCTGTGCATCAGTTGCACATCTGGACACCGGCCATAATCTGTTTCACAGACCCGGATATCATGGTAGGTCCTGCCCAGATCTGGGCCGAGTAATTTTCGCTATCTGGGAAGTCTTTATAGTGGCCCGAACATTAAAGGCAAGTAAAATTATCGTATGTCTAGTTAATATATATTAGAATTCTCATTTTGAGATCGTTGTAAGCTAATTTAAAATTCTTTTGTCATTTCTAGATATTTTTGATTGTTGTAAGCCAAGTTTACTCATGACGATGGGAGATTAATTTGAATTGTTTTCATTTCTTAAATATTCCGCAAAATTATCTAACAAAACAGTGTAACTTTGGCTCATTAAAATGACTTAAAACAAGTTTTTAAGTGAGTTTACTTGCCAAGATACATTATTCCTTTATTACAAGCTTAACTTCAGCCTTGTATTTCATTGTTTAAAGACATTTGCCCAGGAAAGTTCAGAAAACCTAATAATAAATTAAATATTTAGTTATAAATGTTTTTTTATATAAAATTTCTTAATTTTATCGTTATTTAAAGAACCTTAGCTTAAATTTTAAGCTAATTAAAAATCATGAGACTTTTATACTGATTGGTGATTTACATCATTAGTTTGAAAGATTTTCATGAACAATAAATAACAAATCAAAAACTGATTAATTCAAAACTATTAAAAAAAGCAATAACAGTATTATGAGAAAAAAAATGTTCTCCTCTTTTAGCAGAAGTTTAAATATTTTGGCACTCTAACCATACAGAACAGAGTTTGGAGATCACCTTACTGTAGAAACAAGCATGTAAAATCATTCCAAATGTAGGAAAATTATATTTCCCATTATGGAATAAATATACCTCGTTTATTACAAAGCAATTAGATCAATTATCTTTATAAAAGATCTCAAAATATAAAAGCATGTTTAGAAATAGATGGAATACTGTTGTTCCTCATTATGAGAATGAGGTTTTTAGGAATGCCAGAGGATTGCTCTGACATTCCTAAAAACCTCATTCTCATAATGAGGAACAATAGGCATCACCTATATTCAGTCGTCAAGACGTAATTACAGTACACCGAGGTTCAATCCCACATGTCAGCGATTCTCCGAATCAGACCCCCTGCACTGCCTAGACTAGTGTTTACACAAACACATCTGATACCAATCAGCAGCTTGTTACCCAGCCCTGGATGAGCTGAGCCAGAAATGTGTAGTGTCGGTGTTCCCCAAGGGTTAGTGTTAGGGACCACCACAGTTTCTTATTAACATGTGGCAGCAGAGGATATCTCAGGAAGCTAAAGCATTTTAACTGTAGGCTATTAAACTGGCATCCCCCGTAACCATACTGTAGGAGTTTCCAAAGACTACTCAACCTATTTAAATAAGTATATCCAGTTAAATGCGGCAAAAAAGGTTGGTTAGGAATTAAACTACCTACTTGTACAAAGTCTTGGAGTTTAAGGAGTTAATGTGCTTTTGCTGGCTAATTATAGTTAGCATAGCATATTCAAACCCACCTCCTAGTGCCTGGTTGTTGACCCTTTTCCACTCCAGCTGCACAGGCTGGGAGCCACTGACCACACGGCACCTAAAACTGACCGACTCATCTTGCTTGATGGCTGCGCTGCGAGGCTCTATGGACAGCACCGGCTTCTGGGCCAACGCTGAAACACACATAAAGCATTGTTCTGTTAGCGTTTCACAGGACCTCTATAGTGGGTGAGATTTTGTGTTTTCCTTGACACACGAATGTTTTCCCAGTGTGTGAGTTTTAAGACATAATAACCTCATAAAGGAATAAATACACCAGTTAAAATAGAAAAAACATAAATAAACAAATAAATAAACAAATAAACTAAAAATAAACTGTTTGTTCACAACCTAAAAAATAACACTGTGGCAGGTAAAATTATCCTAAATCGTGCCAGTATATCTAACACACTGTTTATAACATTTTCTAACATTATTTATATACATTTTACATATTTAAGTAATTTTTTATGAAGTAAAACCTTTTTGCTCTATACTTTTGCTGATAAGTTTTATAGTTTTAGAAAATGTACTTGAATTAAGTTTAAACTAGTGAGATTTATCATGACATAAAATGACTTAAACCAGTAAGAAAAGTTTAGAAACTCAGTAACATTCATGATCTTATAATAATCCCACACGTCTTTAAACATTAGACAGCTTAACGGGTATCTTTGAGATAAGTGTATACCTGTTTCAGTGCACATCTGGGTTCAGAGACATGCAATATGTTTTAGTAATGAAGCGTCCTCAATGTTTCGTGGCTTCCTATACCTGGGTTAACCTCGTTTCAAGTTCCTTTGGGTATCTGCTATTCAAAACCTAATGCTACTCACATCAAGTGTCAAGTTCTACCACACAACATGTCACAGTATACTTTAGCAGCACTAACCTCCATGTAAGGTTCTAGAGCTTCAGTTCGGGGGTCTGTATTATCCATAGACACTTAGTTATTAGCATTCCTAAAATTGTGAAAGTTGAAAATTAGATCTTGGCAGGTAAAATGATCTTTTATCTAGTGAATACGTCATAAAATCCTTGTTTTAAAATTATTGTTAGCTTATTTATAAGATTACTCAACTTATTTTTAGACATGTTTTTACTACAGTAGATGTATTTGGTTTTAGTTTCTTATATTTCTTATATTTTTGTATATGTATATGTATAGAGTTTTTATATGTTGTATATGGTTTTAGTAGGCCAAATTATATCTTATATATTTGTATATGTATATAATTTTTTATATGTTTAATATGGTTTTAGTAGGTCGAATTATGTTATGTTGGCAATTAAATTCTTATTATGTTGGCAGATAGCTTCTGGCTTGTTTCAATCATGTACATCAGTCTGGCAGTATAGTGAGAACATTTAGTTTAATAAAATAAACCAGAATATAAAAATAATTTAAATAAATATGCAATAAACCTCCAGCTATCTTAAAATAAGTAATATATGATATATCGACTAGATATAAGATCATCTTACCTGCAGAGACCCCATTTATTGCAGTGTAATGGCTGTTCTATAACACACGGCTAATTCTTTTCCTTCAGATCTGGGCTCTGAAGTTTCACTGTCCTGCACACGCCTGATTCAAATCATCAGCTAATTAGGAAGCCTGTGGTGAGCTGAAACAGGTGTGTGGGAGGAAACGCACTGAGACGTGGGACCCCTGCTGGCTTTGTAGAGAGAAATGAGGTGCCTAAGGCTTCGCTCTTTAACCGCAACCCCCACAGAGGAGGTCATTAGTGAAATCAGGATTGGAATAAATGCCTGCAGACACAGCAGTGCTCGTTTACCAGCAGTCTTCAGCGGTGTACTGTGGGGTGGGGGGGTGTCATCTTAGTGAAGTTGCGTTAGAGCTAAAATGAATCTCATACAGTGATGATGGAATGTCCTAGAGTCAATCAGACATATTGAGGTGATTACGGATAGCTCACGGTTAGCTCATTCCTCAGTTTAATGCTTACAGATGCACACTGTTTATCATTTTAAACCAGAGCAGGCCTCGTTTTAGCTAACCTGTTGCATCATCTATGTTTTCATGTGCAGAATATGGTTAGGCTTATTAGCGTTTTCATGGAAGTGAACTGCTAGCCAGTTAGCTAACAGGATTACCATGATAAAATATAAGTGGGGTTCTTTTCATATTTCTTATTTTCAGTCTAATCTGATAGCATATCAGTCCACATTTGCTTCCCTAAGGAATTAGAGCATCCAGTTCATCTGAAAAAAGTAAACTTCCAATTGGATGGTCCAACATTCCGCCCCCAAGGTTTCTAAATGGCTCTGGATGCGATGCGGTGGTATGATTTTAGGAGAAACCTATATGTAGCATGGAAACTTTATATTACGTGCCCTGCAAAAATTTCATCATGGCATGTAAAATATCTTGTATCTAGGTGATATAAATGAAATAATATAATTTTTAAATAGTTTTAAGCTAAAATTAACATTACATTTTAATATTTAATATTAAAATTCTGATTTCTTGAACTTAATTAATTAACTCATTAATCTGTAGACATTTTTACTAGTTTTACTAGTGACTTTAGAAAGTCAAATTTTCTCTTAAGCAAGCAAAGTAAGCTAAATTACCTGCAACTATAGCAAGACGAAATGATAACTAAAATCACTAAACAATAATATTAGCTTTAAACAATCTTAAAATGAGAAACATGAGATATATCAACTTGGTATAAGTTAATTGTACATGCCAAAATATAATTTTTTTGCCGTGTGGAGTATCATTGTGGTTGTACATTAGTTCCCTATGGAACCAAATCAATGGACTGTTCTTGTGCATGTGATGTACATGCATGAAGAACCTCTATAGTAATATAAAGGTCATATGCAATTGTAGGACTTTCCTAGAAACACACCTCCCTATCCAGAGTCATTTAGGAACCTTGGGGTTGGAATATTGGACCATGCAATTGGCTGTTCTTTACTGAGATGAACTGGATGCCCTGATTCTGATATTGAGCCGAGGTCAGTGCCTTCTGTGTTGAACTGCCCCTGATGAACAGCAAACATTCTGTCACATGGTACTGTTTTTTAAGGGTGCTTCTGACTTGGCTAAGCAAAGCTAGCATATGTGCTATCTATGCAGTGACATACTTTTACATACTAGATTTGGTGAACACGAAGCAGCCAAACACATTCAAATTGGCATTATATAAATAGCTCCATTAAATGGGTGAAATGTAGGATGCTACATGCTAGATGCTAGAACATACCAGTGATGGACTTTGCTCATATCCAGATCACAGTCATAATGGCATTAGAGGGATTAGATTTTCTCCTGTAGGCATTTAAAGTACATCAAGGTCCTCAACTGTTAGGAATAATGTAATTTAGAATAATGCAAAGTAAGGTATATTGGTTTATATGCAGCACGGCAGTTAAAGTCATGACCATAGCATTACAGAACAAGCCTGCTGATTGGTGGTTTACGGTTCCACAAGATCATTATAGTGATTATATCACGAATGCCTACAGTACTATAAGTAGTATTTAGGAGGCACCATTTCTACCTCCACCCTTAATTCAACATAGAACTCCCCAGGCAACGGGGGAGCCCACACACTAGAATATAATTCAGGATTACATTCAGTGTCCGGAATTTGACCCACATTCACAAATAAATATATATATCACAGTATTATATTATATGACCATGCTGTTTCATCATTTACTTCAACAGCCATGACTGCACACGGAGCTATAAGTACTAAGAAGGCACCATTACCTGACGGAGGTTCAGAGCATTAACAGCCTCTAACGGGTGGTAAAGAGTGCTGTTTAAAAAGTAAGACAGGAGTTTGTTTTTACCTGCGAGCAGAAGACTGGACAGCACCACTGCGACTCTGATGAAATCCATGATGAAAAGACAGATTCTATCTCTCCCTCTCTGTCTTTCTGTCAATGTATCACTCTTTTCACCCTCTATCCCCCTCCCTCCATCATTTCATCACATCTCCACCCCCTCCCCATCTACACACACAAACTCACACATCATTTCTTCACCACTGGTGGAATAGACCATACAAACTGACTCAATTCAAATGAAGTAAAATATGTTACATCAACAGAGCTGTTTGGAAAACTAAGGAAGAAATAAAATGATTCCTCTATAACACATTTAATCCATATGAGCATGATCTACACAATTACAAAAAAGTTAAATTTCCTTGTTATTTTCAGTTAAATTGACAGCTGTATGCAAGCTGGGCAATGAAAAAGTTATATCTTGGTAAGTAAATTAAAATTTCATATTTAGTTATATGTTATATGTCTTATTTTGAGGTTGCTGTAAGCTAATTTTAAGAATTTCTTTCTTTAAAACAACTTATATCCAAACATTTTTACTTGTTTTATGTGATTTTTTAAGCTAAAAAAGTTCTTACTGTATTGGCAGATAATTTGGCTTGCTACAAGCTGTTTGCTAAAGTATGATAAATTATCTGCCAATATAAAATCACTTAAAACTAGTAAAGTAAGTCATAAAGTCCTAACATGAGCTTACAGTAATCTCAAAATAAAGATATATCAACTAGATATAAGATTATTTCACTTATCACAATACTAGTTTTTTACTTTTTTTTTTGCCATGAGAAATACAAGGGGTCCTGGGGGTCGGGGACCTCCTATTTGGAACCCTCTGTAACCCCTTAAAAATAAATTGGGGGTTGGGAGTGGGTGAAAATAAACTTAACTATAAATTATAACGTAATTATACTCAGGAGGCATAGCCAAGAGGTGGGCACACACCACCCCACCACCCACTCTTCTGGCCACCCCAGTTCTGCACTGCACACCAGGTGATTTAATTAAATATATTTGAGTCATATGAACCATTTTCTCATTTTGACACTGTTCAAAGAAAACCAAGGATCTTTAAAATGGCAACTTTACAGGAGAGGGAAAAAATCTCATTCAACATCCATGTAAGTCGATGGAACCAGAGTTTTTTCCAATCAGTTTTGAGCCATTTCTGTTGTTTCATTCATCATGAAATTCTCACACAGTGTAAACAGCAGCTTATGTGATCAAATCATGCATTAAAGTAAAAATGGCCAAAAATGTGGCTACATGGATTTCTTAGGACAGTGACGCTATGCTGCAATGAAATATGCTAATAATAAGCTGCTTACTTAAAGCAATAATTATATTGGCCTGTTGTATCTTATTTAGGTGGAAATAATGGCCAGAGTTAATACTCTTATATCTATCATGTGTTTTTGATACATTAACGCTACTTCATTTAGCATATTCCCAGCAGCGTCCATTTCTGCAGCTTCCCTGACTACGCCATAGTAAAAGCTCTAGCTGCACCTCTGATTATGCTGTTCATTGTTTAGCTGCTTCACCCACAGTCAGTAAACTCCTGTCATTCTTAAATAACTAGAGCAGCAGCACTTGGTCTGCCTCAGGGTGGTGCTGCAGGAGACTGGTTCACCCAGTTGGTTCCTCATAGCCTAACAATGGTAACTGTGCCCCCAATAGCTCTTCGAGCTTTACATGGTGCTTTAACATATAGACATTCAAGCTTGTCCAGTTGTGCCAAGAGTTTGCTGGAACGAGTGAATAGGAACTCTGAGTGAAGAACCAACGGCATTACGATGAGTTGGAACATTGGACTAGCGAGGTAGTTGACATACTGGTTTTACACTAAGAATATATATGAGAACATTCAAGTGCTTAAATATTCTAGAAGGTTCATATGTGTACATTCCCAAATTCCCAAATGTATAAGTTGTGGGGTGTTATCTTGTGAGTGAGGTGAAACACTGGCCAGTGTGCTCTTGGAGACTCTAAGCAAACATGCTGATGGGTGCCACTTCCAAAGTTGTGTTGGCAATTTAGCATTCCCCTGTCCACAATGTGTGGGGAAACACTATCGGGAGTATACCATTACAGTGGACAGCGCAGTGGCTGCCCATGGGTGCTTAATGATTGTGACCAGTAGTGTATGGCTAGAACTGTCAATCTGAACAATGCCCCACATGCATATCCCGCAGGTCAGTACAGCGTTCTTTAGCTTCCATGGGACACTGGAGCAGAAGAACCAACAGGGTGTCTCTATTACACTGGACACAGCTACACTGGACACAGCGTCTCACCTGGGCTCATGGGGTTGTTAACTGCACCCTAGAAGACTGGAAACGTGGTGTGGTCCGATGATGGTACCGTTTGTTTATGACTAATGGTAGGGTTCGTTTGTGGCACTGACCCCATAAAGTGATGGGCCTCAGTTGTCAACAAGCCACTTTGCAGACAGGTGGTGGTTCCATTTACGTTTGGGATGTGTTCTCATGTTTCTCATGTTTCACTGCCTGGTGACCATTTGCAGTCCAGGATAATGCACCATGCCTTCAGACCCAAGATGTCGCAAATTAGAGGGAGGAGCATTCGGCCAGGCCTTGCCACGAGCAATCTGAAAACACCACACGGCGTTCCCAAGCTGTCTCCTAAATTAACGTGACTTTATGATCAGTGTAAATACTTATATCCCATGACTTTTGGTATATCAGTGTATGATAATATATTACCACACCATTGCATCATTTGGAACAAACCCGTCATCAAGTTATTCATGATTTATTTATTTATTTATTTTTAAATTTTTAAATATTGTAGCCAGAGTCCGCCATAAGTAAAACGAATTCATTAGAGAGCTTATTGATAATGGGAATTTGGCTGGCTAATTTGCAGAGTAACAGGATAATGTTTTTATATTAGTAAACACGTATAAGAGGTTGACCCCACTTTATTAATACCCAAATCTGCTATTATTGGCGTTTCATGGTTACTGTACTAAAGCGTAATAAAGACCCCTAAAAGTGTCAAGGAAAGATAAATCGTAAGGGCATTATAATGTCCTATTAAGGTTTAATGAAGCACTATGTTCAATTCTTGTGCAAACGGCATGTACATTCGAACAAAATAAGCTGTAAGTACTTGTTTCCCGTGTATATGAATCTGTCAGGTGCGTGTTTGCGTGTGTTTTGGGTGCAGGATGTGGTTCGAGGAATTTGATTCGGATTTACTGCGTGTTAATTAGAGCCTGGTGACAGTCCTGTGATCCTGCGGTGAACCGGCCCACAGCTGCCGGGGTCTAATCTGATTTCATGTTTAATCAACACGCGCTTTCACCATTCGCAAACAGAAGAAGAGTCTGCCGTCTGGGTGAGGGGGGAGGAGTGGGCGGGGTGGTGAATGCTTGTTTGTGTGCCTGTGTACGTGCCTGTGTGCAGGTTCTGCTGTGCATGGATAATGGAAGAGTATTCGGGATCATACCGTGAATAGCACACATACGTCCGCATGCACATATGTGTGTGCACACAGTCCCATAATACGTCTTGTATATACGGTGTCCATACGTTAATGAATGAAATGTGTGTATTCTAGTGACCCATATGTATTAAATGGATTCAGTCATATGCAAGAGTCGAACACCCCTGGTTCCTTTTGGGGCTTGTAAAGGTTCCACAAACTTCTAAAGCCTGGAGTTCAACAGGCCAAAGTTTTAAGGCCCCCAAAATCCCCCAGTTTTCTGAGTTGCCTGAAACAACTTGTTGAAATTCCAGCCATTTCCTCTGTTACATGGTGACATCATCTCGTAACACAGTCATTAGTGCCCGCCTACCGGCACACTCTTACACAACACACGGACAGCTAAACCGGTAAAACCTGGCCACTCTGAAACCGGACAGTTTCCGAAGATCGATCTACCGGCTTGTTCTGCCGGACTTTCAGGATCGGAATCTGCTTCAAACAGCAGAGCTAACACGTTTGTAAGAACAGCAGTGTTGGGGGCGGGACTTGGTGGTTGACCAGTCAAAACGGAGCAGGTGGCCTGACCAATCAGCTTATTCCACTCTCCATGAGTCATCCTGTTAGTGCAGCACCACTGGCAGGCGTAAGAAAAGAAGATAAGCATGCCATGACTCAGCAGTGGTTCTACAAAAAGACTTTAGCGTGGGCTGTTTTTCATCCCCGTCTGAAAGCAAGTCCCACTCCGGCCATGAACCACTGCATTGTATTTGTTCATCCTCATTTCTCTGTGAGCATTGCAGGGGAAAGTTTACCAGCGTGATAATGGAGCCCTCCACTCGGTCTGAGGAAATACCTATCCAAATGACCCTAGGCTCTGCAAAAACTGTGGTGTCATCAGTCCAGACCACCATTACAGCTCAGCACAGTAGAGCTTTGTTGGGAATGTGCCAACATACTTGCTAACAACAAACTCAATGCTCCAGTGTGAATTGTTTTCAGTGCAAACACAAAAGCCCAAAGTATGTAGTGCAAGCATGTGACTTGATATCTGATATACTAGGTACAGTCTGAACAAGGTTGCAGAGGCTTTGTTAGTGAATGAGTCCCCAAAACCACCAAAAGACCAGCTGCACCCAGAAGGAGGTGTAGGTTTGTGGTGGTGTTGGGAAGGAAGGTAAAGGTGACCAGGATCAATAACTGATGATAAATTTAGACTGATATGATCAATATTTACTGAGCTACACATACAGAAGTCTGTCTCTCAGTATGGCGTCGGGCCGCCGTGTTCGCTAACCCAACACGCCAGACGTCTCGGTATGGAGCTGTAGAGGTTCCTAATGGAGTCCTGTGATAATCCCTCCCATGCAGCTTGAACATCCTCACACAGTTCCTGCAGATGGTGCGGTAGGGGTAAAGGAGTGACACCAGGCCTTCTGGACGTGTGACAACAAACCGTTCATCTTGGTGCTGACCACGGTGCCTCCACACACGGATTCGTTGACCGTCTCCACCAAGACTAAAGCGGGACTCGTCACTGAAGATGACCCGCTGCCATTCTGAGTCACTCCATGACAGTCTGGTACGACACCACTGCAGTGTTTGGTGACGGTGACGTGGTGTTAAGGACAGTCGTGGTAACGGTCTGTGTGCATGTAGTCCTGCGTGGTGCAGCCGTCTGCCAATGGTGCTGCACTAACAGGATGACTCATGGAGGACACCACTGCTCGCTGGATGGTGGCTGTTGGGTCAGTCAGGTACAGAGAGAAGACCCGTCCTTGCTTGTGTTTCATGCACGGCCATTCCATTAGCATGTCTCACTATGTCAAACCTACCCAACAAGCTTTATTCCTGATGGTTGATTGCTTCTGGGTGCATCTATCTATCTATCTATCTATCTATCTATCTATCTATCTATCTATCTATCTATCTATCTATCTATGCAACTATTCTTTTGACGATGAGTGAATATATGTTACTCCTGTTATATATCCAGCATACTTAATAAAGAGAACTGAAATCCACCTTTTGTATCTGAGGGCGCAAATGTTTTTGGACAGTTGCTTTGTTAGTGGTTCCATATCAAGGTGTGTGTTGCTCCATTATTTCATTTATTAATAATTTAAGTGAAATGCTAAGTGAAAAAGGTCTAGAGCTGATTTCCAGCGGGGCATTTGCCTTTGGAATCTGTTGCTGCCAAGTCCCGGTATGAAACCCAAAGCCAGTGAAACCATCATTAGGCTGAAATATCAAAACAAACACATAACAGGGGAACAAAAACATGTGCAGTGCCCAAACTGCTATTTGGTACATTCTTCAAATGAAGGACCGGTCAGCTGAAATACCAGAGACCAGAAGATAGATGGATCTGAAGATGGAAAACAACTGTGGTACATGACAGAAGAATTCCTGACAACTGGTCAGATCAAGAGCATCGTTCCGGGGGTCAGCCTATCTGAGTAAATGCAGAGGCTTTACCAGAAGCTGTAAACCACAGTTAGAGTGACTAAATCAGAGTTTACTACGGTGGCTGAGAAAGCCCAACGCACTAAAAGTTACAAACGCACTGCAAAGTCCCAAAACACAAGCATCAAAATAAAACGACTTTCACAACATTAGCCGAATGCGCTGCAAAGTCTCAAACGCGCAGCAAACACTGAAAACACATGCAAAAAGCCTCAAAACACAACGCAAGTGTTTCCGAAGACACTGAAAGTGGATGGACCCATTCGAGAGCGGGTTGCGTGGACCTGGACGTGGAGCCGAGACAGCCCCAGTTCCAGCAAAAGTTGTATCTGTTAATGATGAATATTCATTCGGTTTATTGGCCAGGTTCTCGTGTTTACATTTCTCTACGTCCAGGTCCACGCAGCCCACTCTCGAATGGGTCCGTCCACTTTCAGTGTCCCTCGGAAACACTTGCATTGTGTTTTGGAAGTTGCATGTGTTTTCAGTGTTTGCTGCGCGTTTGAGACTTTGCAGCACGTTCAGTTAATGGCTTGCAAGCGCTCTCATTTTGATGCTTGTGTTTTTAAATCTTGCAGCGCGTTTGGCTAATGTGTTGCATTTCGTGTCATTTTGATGCTTGTGTTTTGGGACTTTGCAGTGTGTTTTATTTTGATGCTTGTGTTTTGAGACTTTGCAGAGCATTTTTAACTTGCAGTGCATTGGGCTTTCTCAGCTGACGACCAAGAGATCAACCTGAATACTAGAGTGAGTGTCAGACAGGAGTACAGAGAAGGGAAGGAACTGCTCATGATCCCAAGCTCCCCATGTCATCTGGAGGTAGTGTTGTGGCATGGGCCAGGGCATGTATCCTCTGTATGCACTGATGAAGTGATGGCAGATAAAAACAGCAGGGTTCAATGATGCTTCACAGTCCAGATGGACCATAACCTGAAGCATGCTGTGAAAGCAGCCCAAGGTTTTGGTAGGGCAGTGAAGAGGAATGCTATCCAATGTCCAAGTCAAACACCTGACCTCAGTCTGATCAAGCCTACGCTTGACTTACCGAAGGCAAAACTGAGGGTGAAATGCCTCGTGAACAATGAGGAATTAAAACAACTGCAGTAAAGGAGAAGCCCAGCGCCTTTAAGATGGGAGGATTCCAGGCCTCAGGCATTCATCGACTGCAGCTCAGTTTGACCAATGAACTGACCAGTTCCTACACCATTCCTGCCATGTGGAAATAAATGTTGTGTATTAGAAACACCTACCTTGTGCTTCCACTAACTGGCCACTTTACTAGAAACACCCACCTTGTACTTCTACTAACTGGCCACTTTATTAGAAACGCATACCTTGTGCTTCCAGGGTTCAAAATGTTTTCTACCTAGTGTTTCAGTGGAATCGTTATGGAGTCATTGGCTCTTATGCAAATTAGATTATGAGTTTTATTGTGATTAATAAATTGTGTATTAATTATTTCCGACCATTCCTTTGATGTTGATCAGATGTCTTTTCACAGCAGAATTCTGAACCATTGTGACCTTTCATCTATTTAATGGCTCCACAGCCCTGTGAGAACTGGACCTCAGTTACAATGACCTGCAGGATTCTGGGCTTAAAGTGCTCTCTGCTGAACTGATGTAATCAGGATGGCGATTGGAGGTCTTTCACTTCTGGGGCTGTAGTTTCATTGTTGTTTCTCTATTAACTGCGAAGGACCTCCCACAATGTACTTAAGAAAGCACAAAACAAACCATATCAGGAACATCTCATTTATTGATCTTGGTGATGGGAGAAGTGTGGACAACATCCTCCACAACAAGAGCCCTGTATCACAAGGAGACAGAACTGAACAGAGAAGGCGGTAGAGCTTGAAATCACAGGCCCAGCATCCATCAGCTTCAATGGCATCTTCAAATCAACTGTTAATTGTGGATGAAATTATTCAACAATAAACAAAGCATTCTTCATTTCACATTCTTAAAATCACCTACCGTGTGGTTCCACTAACTGGCCAGTTTATTAGAAACACCTACCTTGTGCTTCCACTAACTGGCCAGTTTATTAGAAACACCTACCTTGTACTTCCACTAACTGGCCAGTTTATTAGAAACACCTACCTTGTGCTTCCACTAACTGGCCAGTTTATTAGAAACACCTACCTTGTGCTTCCACTAACTGGCCAGTTTGTTAGAAACACCCACCTTGTACTTCCACTAACTGGCCACTTTATTAGAAACACCTACCTTGTGCTTCCACTAACTGGTCACTTTATTAGAAACACCTACCTTGTACTTTCGCTAACTGGCCACTTTGTTAGAAACACCAACCTTTTGCTTCCACTAACTGGCTGGTTTATTAGAAACACCCACCTTGTACTTCCACTAACTGGCCACTTTATTAAAAACACCTACCATGTGCATCCACTCACTGTTCAACTGTTATCAGGATTTTTTAACGTACAGTGTTTCAGTGGAATCATTGTGGATTCATCGGCTCTTCTGCAAATCAGTAAATAGCGTATTATTTATTTCCTATCTTTCCTTTGATGTTGATCAGATGTCTTTTTACAGCAGATTCCGGTATCATTTTGGCCTTTGATCTGCTTAATGGCTCCACAGCCCTGTGAGAACTGGACCTCAGTTACAATGACGTGCAGGATTCTGGGCTTTAAGTGCTCTCTGCTGAACTGATGTAATCAGGATGTTGATTAGAGGTACTGAGGTCAGTAATTCTGGCAATATGATTGCATATGTATCTGTTACACAGTTATCAGTTATTTAATTTGTAGTTATTGTATGAAACTAATAATGTTTCATTTGTCTGTTATTAAGAGAGTGAAGAGTTTAAGCATGGACTCACACACAGATCCTCAGCTTTAAACATTAGACATTACTACCTAAGCTGTCTCTTCGCAGACTCCGAACTCTGTTTTCGTTTATGCCATGACCATGTTCTATTAATACTCATTTCTGCTGTTGCCTCTATTGCTGCAATGCATCCTTCATACTCAGGCCCTGATTCAATCAATCCTGACCCCCTTGACTCAACACTTAGAAATGCATCAAACCTGCACTTACAGCCCAAAGGAAGGAGTGGAGAGCCAAACTCTTTCACTAAGACATTTAGTCTCAGTGAGCTACTTAGCCAACCATTCAAACCTTGCAATGTCTGAACATAAAGTGCATACATGTTGAGAATCATTGCTTTGGCTACATGCTTGGTTCAGAACAATGGTGGATTGTCCTTCATTTTTGTTTTGGCCAGCTTTGTGGCCTTTGGCAAACGTACAATACAGTAATTAAACAGAAGGATTTTCTCTAGGGAAAACAGTGAGGCAAAGTCGACATGGTCATTGGAAAATCAGTATTGAAAAGTATGGCCTGAAGAAATTCTACTTCTGTTCTGTAGCTCTACAGTGTGCAATGGCCATTTGTCCATTTACCTTTAACAGGAAGAATGTCTACAAGATTTTGGACTGTGTGTGTTTTTATTTATCACCAGAATCCCATCAGTACTGGTGCCAGATTTTACTTCCAGAATCCCATCAGTACTGGTACCAGATTTTACCTCCAGAAACCCATCAGTACTGATACCAGATTTTATTTCCAGAATCCCATCAGTACTGGTACCAGATTTTATGTCCAGAATCCCATCAGCACTGGTACCAGGTTTTATGTCCAGAATCCCATCAGGATTAGTGTCATATTTTATTTCCAGAATCCCATCAGTACTGATACCAGATTTTATTTCCAGAATCCCATCTGCACTGGTACCAATTTTTACCTCCAGAATCCCATCAGCATTGGTACCTGATTTTACCTCCAGAATCCCATCAGTACTGGTACCAGATTTTATTTCCAGAATCCCATCAGTACTGGAACCAGATTTTACCTCCAGAAACCCATCAGTACCGGTACCTGATTTTACCTCCAGAATCCCATCAGTACTGATACCAGATTTTATTTCCAGAATCCCATCAGTTGTCGCGTTTCCATGTTTTCCCAGCTCCTCTGCTTCCCCCCGGAGGGCATCACTCAATGACATTACACCCACGTGTCCCCAGTCACTTTATTACCAGAATCCCATCAATATTGGTGCCAGTTTTTTTTGTTTTTTTTACCAGAATCTCATTAATATTGGTGCCAGATTTTATTACCAGAATCCCATCAGTATCAATGCCATTTTTTTTACCAGAATCCCATCAGTATTGGTCCCAGACTTTATTTCCAGAATTCCATTGGGTTTAGTGCCAGGTTTTATTTCCAGAATTCCTTTAACATTAATGACCTAGATTTCAGTACTGTAGAGCACATTGTTTGAAACATTATGTGACTATGGGTGAAACATTAGAGGCCGGCTGTGATCTGATTTAGTTTGAGGAACAAGAAAGTTTTACTAGAGTTCAAAACCACAGAGGACACCCACAAGGACACATGTCGACCACTATATGGCTTTGATTGCACAAGCTGCTTTATTATGTACAGGGTATGCCAATATCAGCACAGTTCATCATTTGACCTGAAAGAAAGAAAGAAAATAAGAATAGCAGTTTACAAACAAACTAACCAAATAACAGAAATAACAGAAAGACATACTGGGAATGTTTTGTCTGTCTGTGTAAGTCCGAGCATGAATCTGTGGATGTTAGACAAAGCAGAAGTGAGAGAGAACGAAACTGGATTTCTATTTAAGAGACACATATGACTTTAAAGACACTCATTCATGACTGTTATCCAAAATAGCATTAGCAATTAAATTAGCTGTAGATTACATCAGTCAGAAGAAGGAGCCAGAAAAAGAAATAAAAGAGGGAGGGATAGATGAAAGAGAGGGAGGAGGTATGGAATCAGTGAAAGTATATATAGAGAGGGAGTAATGAGGAAGAGGAAAGAAGAGGAAGTAGAGAAAGGGCTCGACAAAACAGAAGATAGGAAATAAAAAGGAAGTGAAAGAAACAGCAGAAAGCATAGAGGGGACAGAGGTGCAGGTGCAGTTCTGAGCAAAACTAATATTTTAACTCAACAGCCAAACAAATGCACCCTGCCTTTGATTGCTCCTTGAGAAGCCCCACCCTCTAAAATCAAGGTGAGCAACATTAGGCTAGCAAAACCCTTAACAAACACTAAACAGACGAACACCATGAAAATACATTAGAATGAGCACATCTGTAGACAGTTGGCGACCTTTGAGCACTATGCCCCACTAGCATCCGCTGCCATCCACAGCTGCAAAATTCAATACATGGTCTACCACTGAGCTTCTGTCCTTCCCAATCACTTCCACTGTGTTATAATCCCACTGACAGTAGACTATGGAATATTTAGCAGGAAGGAAATTTCTGGATTTGTTGCACAGGTGGCATCCTATTACGCCTGTAGAAGCAGTCTGCATGTCGTTGAATCTGCAGGTGTATGGAATCGTACGGTCGTACGAGTCTACCAGCAGTGGATAAAATCCCAGTCTACAGGGAATTCTCCTTGGAATTGTGCCTGGGAAGGCATCCAGCAAATCTGTCCCAAGTGTAGATTCTTCGATGTAAGTGTGTCTGAACACTGATGTGGCTACATCCTGAAACTTGTCCAGTCCATGCCAAATCCAATCACAGCTGTTATTAGTGCTGGTGGAGGAACGTTTTCATTTTTGGATGGTGAACTTATAATTTCGGATTTAGAACTCTACATAAATGAACTGGGTTTAATCGGATCTGAGGAAGCTGTGAAGTTGAGCAATCCAGACATTCATAAGAGAAAGAGGAACCAACCAACCAAACCACTGAGACAAAGGACAGAGACAGACATACGTACAGACTGGACTACAGATCATGAAGACATGTAGTTTTTTTCTAAAGAGGAGATTAAAAGTGTAGATTCAGAATTCTTTAGACACTGCACAGGAGCACAGGAACATCAGTAAAGCTAAACAATGACCATCCTTATCTTTACCCTTTACCTGATATCAGGTGAGTGGTTCTACCTTAAAAAAATGAACTTACATATTTAACTTATAGTTAAATCTTAGCAAGCTGTCTAATGTTCAGTCTTTGTTTTTTTTGGCTCTAACGGTGGGATATTGAATTCTTATCTAGTGTTTTACAAACATGTTTATTACAAAGGATGTGATCATCAATAATGAATTAGGAGAAAAGTAGAATCTCAGAAATAAAGTTAATTTTTCATTCAAATTTGACATAAATCTCATGATGTTTGGTGGTGAGTCTGCTTTAGCATCAGTGACAGCAAGCATGCAAGCTGGAATGGGTTCCGTGGGTTTGGAGAAAGCTTCTGATGAGTAGATAAAATTCTTTTGGAGAGTTGTCTAAACACAAGCTTCAATGGATAAGACTCAGCAAAAACCTTAACCCACTCTGTGCTGCCAAAAGTATTCACTCGTCTGGTGATGTAAGGCTTGGAAAACCCAAATTCAATGATCTGGATGGGGGAGTGAATACTTTTGGCAATACAATGTAACCTGTTTCAGTGTGAAGGCACCTGGAAACAGGGTCAAACCTGTAGTATGTAGTCTTCAGGAGTGAATCTGGAGGATGGTAATGACAGATCGCTAAGTGAGATCAATTTAATGATTGAGGATCTTCTTGACTAGCAGGTGCAATGGGCTTCGACGTGATTGGCTACTCTGGCGGCAGTCTCATAATGTACTTCAACTATCAACAGTCTGGACAGAATCCCAAATACTTCTGTATGGAATTCACCAATCCCAAATCCCAGAAGGAGTGCATATTTATAAACCCTGGCCAGGCACAGACCACCTTCAGCTATAAAGACAAGGTCTTCTTGTTTGACAATTCTGGAGCCTTTACAGTGATTTACAGGCACCTAGGTGTCCAGGATGCTGGGACATATCAGTGTGGAGAGCAAGGAGTGTGGAATTACAACGTGAGGGTGAAAATAAACACAGGTGAGGAACACCACATATTTTTTAGGGCTGGCCAAAATGATCTAAACACTTGAGTGCTGGTCTGTTTAGTGTTCTGAGCTATTTTCTTCAGTTTAGTCCATATACACTGTAACCTGACCCATAAAGCAGTTCACCAGCTAAGAGTAATCAGAACAGGTATTGTAAATACCAAGGATATCTCAATCTCAAGAATCGGCCACAAGGCAGATCAAACCATTTTTACCTGATAAGTATTGGATCTATTGAGTATCAGCCTAAGCCCAATTCTTAATTTTACGTCTGTGTTCACACTGGTGTCATAAAAGAGAGGACAGTTTGTGGCAGGGCATGGCTCAACTGCCTGCAGTGTGGAAATACTCTCATCGTCAAAAAAACAGCTGCACCCAGAAGGAGATGTGGGAGCGCAGGTGTGTTGGGAAGGAAGATAAAGGTGACCAGGATCAATAACTGATGATAAATTTAGACTGATATGATCAATATTTACTGAGCTACAGATTGTCTGTCTCTCAGTATAGCGTCAGGCCGCCATGTTTGCTAACCCAACACGCCAGGCGTCTCGGTATCGAGCTGTAGAGTTTCCTATTGGTGTCCTGTGATAATCCATCCCATGCAGCTTGAATATCCTTACACAGTTCCTGCAGAGGGTGCGGTAGGGGTGGAGGTGGTGGGACACCAGGCTTTCTGGGCATGTGACACAATGGTGTCCCAATACTTATGTCCATATAAGGCGGGGGGAGTGGTCTGCTGTCATTTTAGGATCTTTACATGCTTCTTCATATTTTCTGCTTGGGCGCATCCTGTCTTGCATCAAAGATAAGTAGGCAGGCAGCTTGCAAACTCAGCAGTGTGTTGACACCCGACTTTCCGGAGCCCTAGAAACAGACTCTTATGAAATCTTCCTGGGCTTCCTGTAAAGTGACACCACCAAAATGCACTTCTGTGGTCCAGTCCTTGATGCTGTGCTTATTGATGCTGTGTTTTTGATAATATGATCTAAGATCAATAGGTGCATTCACATTTATGCTCCAGCTCGTTTCCTTCTCCACAAAATAGCGTCCTCTGAGTTTCAGTAAAATCTCTAAAGTCTCTAGGACATTGTGATGTATCTGGACTTCCTGTCATACATATATTAACCCCACTTATCATTTAATGTTGATTTACCTTGTTATTAAATGTGTTGCAACTAAATTGCTTTTATTAAACCTACTCTGGATAAGTTAAACAATGCCCTCTAATATGCAAATAATTAATTAATTAGTTGGTTTATTAATTATACCCATATCTCCCTATAGCTCTTACACACATTAGTGAGAGAATGGGTCGCTCTTAGGAGTCCAGTCGTGGAATTTCGCTCCTACTAAATATTCCACAGTCCACTGTCAGTGGGATTACACAGTGGGAGTGATTGGGAACGACAGCAGCTCAGCCATGAAGTGGTGGGACCCATAGAATGACAGAGCGGGGTCAGCGGATGCTGAGGGTCATAGTGCACAGGGGTCACCAACTTTCTACATAGTTCATCACTACAGACCACCAAACTTCCTGTGTCCTTCAGATCAGCTCAGGAACAGTGTGTAGAGCTTCATGGAATGGGTTTCCATGGCCGAGCAGCTGCATCCAAGCATCCGAGGCAGCATGTGAGCAGCTGGGCTATATCCTCACCATCGATACACTGCTGCCCCCTAGTGAAAATGCTGTAAACTGCAGTCATGATATTACAGTTCATAATAAAGTGTGATTATTGTTGTTTCCAGTTTGACCTTGAGAACATGTCTGCTTGGACTGGCTCTGTATACCATTTCTCTTCTGTATTGTATACCTTTTTATGAATGCATGCTCAGTTCATGTGCCGTATACGGTCGACAGATCCATGCTGTATGAGTCCGAAGATCGTGAATGCTTATCTGGGAGAGACTGTCACCATCAGCTGTTCGTATCCAGAGGCAATTAAGGACAACTACAAGTACTTCTTCAAGTTCAGTAATGTATATACTATCACTCAAGTGGCCACAACAATAGAAGCCCAGCAAGGCAGGTTCTCCATCTCTGAGGACAAAGGTTCTAGACTTCTAACAGTGAGGATCAGGGAGGTGAGAGAAGATGATGGAGGACTCTATTCCTGCGGAGTTGGGGTAGGAGGAACGTCCTTCAATTATTACACCCTCTTCCCGGAGATTCGCCTCCAGGTCACTGGTGAGAATGTTTGAGTGATTGTTTTTTAGGTGGAGTTACTGGTAAGGCTAGAGCGTGAACACAGGACACGTATGGCAGTGATGAATCAGCTTTATGATGGATGGTCTGAATGTACAGAGCCAGATTAGTCTAGAATGTGAGTGGGACTTACCTGCTGAGAAGGTCAGTCAGGAGGAAGAGAATTAAGGTGTTGATGGTTTCATGTTTTAATGTACTGTGATTTTCTTAGAATTACAGTCATATCCAAAATTATTGGCACCCTTCATGAAAATGACAAAACAAGTAAGCTGCAAAATTTAATTCAATTAAATTCAACTCCATTTTTATTATACCTATACAGGGTTATACAGTAAAACGAAACTCAGTCAGGCTCCTTCTCCAGCACAGTTATCAAATATATATAGTGCATGACAACAGAGATATAAACAGTACGTGTGTAAACAGTAAAACATGTGCAGTAAGTGTATCAGAGCCGTATCTGCTCATCAGAATGTGAATACTAGGACTGAGGTGCAGTCTTACAATGAGCTTATGCAGGAGGCAAAAACAGCGTCATTGTGAGTAGACATGTAGGAGGGCACGGTGTGTTGAGGTAGCCAGGTGTGCAGTAGGTATGTAGTTGTAAACAGTATAAGATATATAAAGTGTTCAGTGCAGGTGAAAGAAAAGCAGCCCAATGTTCAGGTGAACAGCCAAACAACTTATAGTATAATAAATAAATATAGATAAATAAAACCAGTCCAAATCATCATTGATCCACTACTGTGTAGGGCAGGAGACTTTTCATATCATAGACTTTTAGCTTTTTTTTGGCCAGTAAGATGACAGTGTTTCTGACCAAAAAGGACTTTTCATTTGTAGTTCTATTCTGTAGTTTCATTTTACATAATTCAGTTCCTGCTTTTTATGGCGTGCTCTTAGGAAAGACTTCTTTCATAGAAATCTCTCAGAAAGCTTCTGGTAATGGAGGTCATAACAGATGCTGGAATCTGAAAACCCAAAGTTTCTGTGCAGTGCAGAAACTGTGATCTGTGTTCGTCTTTCTGGACCATTTTCAATCATTCCATGTTTTCTAATCTGGTTTATCATCATCCTGATTTGCTTAATGATAATTTCTGGTTTCTAAATTTTGCTATAACCGTTTCCTCATCTGTGCAGGTCCACAGCCATCTTTACTGAACCACCAGCTCTAATGCTGATTTTTGTGGATGACCATTAGATTTTATCCTGTATATGTTTATATCAAATTATGCTTGTATTTTCTTATATTAAAGGGAAACTGGAAATGGTCTTCAACATCTGAGTTCCTGGAAACTATTCCCTAAAAGATGCAAATTTCTTTATGAGTTCTAATTATTTCACTCTCTCTATATTTTAAAATAAAATACTATTTATTAAAAATCGTATACATTCACATTTAAGGCATTAAGCAGATGCTCTTATCCAGAGCGACTTACAACCGTGCAATTTATAGGAATAAATTGTACTGGATAAATATTAAACAATTTCTTTAAACTTTTTAGAAGAACAGTTTTTGAAGGGTGGCAATAATTCTGAAGTTTGATTGCTTATAAAGATAATTTAGAGAAAATAAATAATGGTAATCATTTTTAATTATAATAACATCTGAAAATGTTTCAGCCTTCAGAGCGACCAACAGGACCACATTAATATCGCCATCTAAAGACGGAAGTAAGAAATTTGCTCATTATTAATAACTTCATGATTCTGTGTGTTAATGAGATGTGTTCAGGCAGGAGTTCAGTGGTTCAGTGCTCCACACAGATGTGGAGTTGAATGAAAGTAAAAGTTGATGTATCTCAAAAGTCTGATTTTGAGGTTGTTTAAGTTTTAATATTAATTAAATATTATGTTTTTCTTGTTTTAAATAATTTTAGTAAGATGTTTATCACTATATCAGCAGATAATCAATATTCACAATCAAAATGACCTGCAAAAGCAGAGAAAAAAGCAGCTTGCTAAAATTTATTTTAGTATTTTATTCTTTCTTAATCTTTTATTTTTATTCTTACTTTATTTTTTTTATTATTTTTATTATTAGATTTTGTTTTGTCTCAACTGTTTGTTTTCCTTTTTGTTCATTTTATTTTATATTACTTTTATTTTTACTTTTTTAAGTTGGCTTATAATATTGGTTTTGTTTATTTTTGTCTTTCTTAATTAAATTTAGTTTTATGCTTCATTGTGTGGTTCTATTCTATTCTGTTCTATTCTATGCAATTTATTCATTAGTTAAAATTCAATGTTCTTGTCTTTTTCATTTCATAATCTTTTTCATATTAAATTTTATTTTAATTTTTATTGTGAATCGCTTTAAAATGTAAATGTTCAGCTGCATTTTAAATGAGGGTCACTCTTAATGTACTTTCAAGTGAAAATAAAGTTTGATTGATTGATTTATTGATCTGTGTCATGTTTAGGTTCCTCTGTCGTCATCCCTGTGTGTGTCTGTGTGGTTCTGCTGCTGATTGGAGGATCAGCTCTGATCTTCTACAGAGTGAGATGCAGGAGAACACAAGGTACAAACACATGCTAACGTTATCAGGTGATGTGAACACTGCTTGGTAATGATCCAGACCAGCTCTCTTAGAAACTGGTTCTAAACTCCAGTCAGTAGAACCAATCATTTCTCACTCTTACACACTGCTAAACAGTCCCTCTAGTGGAGAGTGAACTGACCACCGGCATGACCTGTTCCCTCTCGTTATCCAGACTCCTCCTGCTGTAGAAGAAGATCTGGGAGAAATGAGACAGTAAGTGAACTAAGTTCACCTATAGCCCCTTATGTGATGTCACAGTTACTTAGAAATTAAATTCCCTTCACTTCCATTAAAAAAGTTCATTTTCCACTTTCCTTTTCGGAGATAGAAGGACAGATGTTCCGACTGCAGAAAAGAGAGTGCAGCCTGTATGTTGTTATGATGATCTGATTGTTGTAATTCCCTCGCTGATATATTGGGCTCTTTGGATAATGGGAAGTCAGTCTGGCACAGAATATGATAAACACTATGTCAGCCTATCTGTACTTAGAGCTTTTTTGATTTCAGGGTGATGCTGATTATGAAAATGACACACCTAGAAACCAGAATGATGTCAGTCGGGGTCAAGTCTACCAGAACATGAAACTTAACACCAACCAATCACTTTCATTCTACCAGCACCTGGACCCTGAAAGACAAGCTACAGATTCATTTTACCACAGTCTAAATCCCAGGCCCACTCAGAATTAGTCTCGTGGAGTCTAAACCCCAACACTAACCAGAATCGGCTGTAGAGGAATCTGTGTAATTGGTTTTTTGGGAAAAATGTCTAAAACCCAATATCAGCCAATCAAATTCAGCCTGCAAGTGTCTCATTCATTCTACCATAACAACTTATGTTCTAAACTGTTTCTTTCAAATTATTTTACAATTTTACAGAATTTTATTAATCTACTAATATTGTTGAGCTGTTTGATCTCTGTGTTTGTTAGTTTTGTAACAGCTGCTCTGAACTGAAGCAGCTACCAAAGTGTGTACAGTGTATATTTCTCTTTGTGGTATTTACTGTTTAGCTGTCCTATGACTTTCCATAAAGCTCCTGCTATAATAAAGAAATGTAAATGGAAAACAGAGTCAAATAGAGATGAATGATTTTTCTATATACACCTTCCAATTTGCTCCATCATGTTCCACATTTCTATTTAGAAAGTGTTTATTATGGTTTGAGGCGAACTGAAGTTCTGTCGCTGAGAACTTCTTGCCGCTGTGGTTACAACAGGTCGACCAAAAGTCTACCACAAGTCTAGGGGCGTGTAGCAGACCTCCCTAGACGTGGCCACATTCTCAGATCAGCAGGAACTATTAACTCACTTGACAGACGCTTGTGAAAACCTGGGTTCAGCTTTAAACTAGATACATCCTTCCTGAAAGAACTGGACCTCAGTAACCATGACATGTGGGATTCAGATGTGGAGCCCCCAAATGCTGTACTGATGACATCACAATGTAAACTGGATATTCTCAGATCAGCAAGAACGGTAAACTTATTTGACAATCATGTGCAGTATGTTGTGTTGTCTGTCTGCAGACTGATTTTGCTTAACAAGCTTAAAAACACTTGGGAAAAACTTGGATCAGCTTGAAAACTAGATACATGCTCCCTAAAAGAATTGGACCTCAGTAACAATGACCTGCAAGATTCCGGAGTGGAGCCTGTCTTTGCTGGACTGACAAGATTATTCTGTAAACTGCAGATTCTCAGGTCACCGAAAACTAGAACCCATCTGACAATTCTACACAATATGATCTGTTTTCTGTCTACAGACTGGTGTTTTAGAATCTTAGAAAAGGAACTTGTGAAAAAAATTTTGAGCCCAGATACAACATTCCTAGAATAGCTGGACTTTGGTGACCGGCAGGATTCAGGAGTGTAGTGTGTTTTTACTTAACTGATGACATCAAATTGTAAACTGGAGGTTCTCAGATCAGAAAGAACTACAGGTGCTGGTCATAAAATTAGAATATCCTGAAAAAGTTGATTTATTTCAGTAATTCCATTCAAAAAGTGAAACGTGTATATTGTATTCATTCATTACACACAGATTGATATATTTCAAGTGTTTATTTCTTTTAATTTTGATGATTATAACTGGCAACTAATAAAAACCCCAAATTCAGTATCTCGGGAAATTAGAATATTGTGAAAAGGTTTGATATTGAAGACACCTTGTGCCACACTCTAATCAGCTAATTAACTCTAAACACCTGCAAAGGCCTTTAAACGGTCTCTCGGTCTAGTTCTGTAGGCTCCACAATCATGGGGAAGACTGCTGACTTGACAGCTGTCCAAAAGACGACCACTGACACCTTGCACAAGGAGGGCAAGACACAAAAGGTCATTACTAAAGAGGCTGGCTGTTCACAGAGCTCTGTGTCCCAGCATATTAATAGAGAGGCGAAGGGAAGGAAAAGGTGTGGTAGAAAAAAGTGTACAAGCAATAGGGATAACGGCACCCTGGAGAGGAGTGTGGAACCAAACCCATTCAAAAATGTGGGGGAGATTCACAAAGAGTGGACTGCAGCTGGAGTCAGTGCTTCAAGAACCACCACGCACAGACGTATGCAGGACATGGGTCTCAGCTGTCACAGTCCTCGTGTCAAGCCACTCTTGAACAAGAGACAGGGTCAGAAGCGTCTCGCCTGGGCTAAAGACAAAAACGACTGGCCTGCTGCTGAGTGCTCCAGAGTTCTGTTCTCTGATGAAAGTAAATTTTGCATTTCCTTTGGAAATCAAGGTCCCAGAGTCTGGAGGAAGAGAGGACAGTGCGCTGCTTGAGGTCCAGTGTGTACCACATTGAACATGGAGTGCAGGAAGCTAAGGAGTGAGCATCTCAGGAAATCAGAGAGACGATTATAGACTACCATGTTACAGATAAAGACTAGAAGACCATCTTCAAGCAGCTTGATGTTTCTATTACTGCAGCTCCACATATTATTCAGGAGTGGAAGGTCTACAGGACTGTAGCCGACCTCCCTGGACGTGGCCACATGCGGAAACTCATAGAAACGACAGATAATGGCCACCAAAGAGCCTGGAACAACTTCCAAAGAGATTAGAGGTGAACTATACGGTATCAGATCACACCAATGACACAGATTGGCCTGATGGTGGCGCTATAGAGCAAGGCTTTGTGATTTGTCAGATATCTCCTGAACCATGAGACACAGAGTCAGAATTTGTTCTTCGGTTTAGTCCTTGAAGAATTCAGTAAAAACGCCTCCCCACAACTTTATAAATGCCCCCTACCTGTATCACACTGTCTTGTGCTTCTCATGTTACTTCTGTGTACATCTGCTACTGGATGCCTTGAATTTCCCTCTGGGATCAATAAAGTATCTATCTATCTATCTATCTATCTATCTATCTATCTATCTATCTATCTATCTATCTATCTATCTATCTATCTATCTATCTAAATAATATTACACCATCACTGGCTAAATGTGTGACTGTAAGTTGAACTGCCCCAAACACTGCACGGCTGCCACCTGCCGATTAAGGCCTTGTGGGTGGAGCTCCTTTCACAAAAAATGACTTTAAATCTGGAAAGCTGTGATGAATGCTCACCAAACTTTAGAGGCTTGTTAGGTATGTGACTCTTAGTTTGAAAAACCCACCTAGTTTGGTGTCCTTTAGTATCTTTGAGGTATTCGATAAAGCACTGCTTATAGACAACTTCAAAATTTAAAAATATGGATGTACAATCGGAGGGATAGTTGTGGGCTGGAGGTTGGGGAGCCAGTCCGGTAACTGGAGGGTCACTGGTTCAATTCCCTGCACCAACAGTAATGACAGAGGTGCATAAGTAAGATACCTAACCCCACCCCCAATTGCTCCTTGGGTGCCGTGGATAGGGCTGTGTGTGTTTGTGTGTGTATGTATTTGGGTGTTTCACTTTCACGGATGACCTAAAGTCACACTGACTCTAGAACTGGGCAGCCGGGTTTAGGTTTAGACCGCTGTATGGTTTTTCTGCTGTTATTATTGGCTGACCGGCACTGCACATGATTCCTTTGATGTAATCCTACCAATGAAAATCACAACCCTTCTGTATGTCTGTCTATCTTCATACTGATCATGGACATGTCGACACACTTCCTGTTTCTGTTACAATGGTCTCAGTTACATCATCATCACTGAGATGAGTTTAATTTAGTATGTGGTCAGTGACGCTGATGGGAGGAGCTGTGAGTTCTAAGAACTCTGACACTCTGACACTTAGCAGAGAAAGAGGAACCAACCAAACCAGAGAGAAGAGGAGACAGAACTCTGAGGACAACAGAAGAAACGTTGGCTGGAGTTTGTGGTATCATCAGTGAAGCTGGAGTTCAGTTCAGGATGAAGGTCCTCCTCATCTTCACCCTCTACCTGATCTCAGGTCAGTTCCTCTACTGCAGGTTGTAGAAGTTACAGCTGCTTCAATAAGAACGTCAACTGTACAGCTCTCCAGCAAGTTACAAGCGCCACTGAGGGTAACTGCTAGCTCACATTCACGAGTACTGGCAATAAGTAACAATCGTTTTGACAATAAATGCACATTAAAACAGGCACATTTATTTGCTCGTGATCGTGTAGTTTTTTAAGTAGCATAAAGCTAGCAGGGCGAGAGGTTTTTTCACACAACTTCACACAACACTCACATTTTACAAATTATATATGATATACTTACACCTACAACGTACCTGCATACACACATACACAATCCGTTTTGTTTTTAAAGACTGTGCTCCGCAACTGTACAGCTCTGCAAAATTAGGACAGACAGACAAAAGATTAGCCGCGTTTTCTAGCGCAACGCAACCGGCGTCAAAGACATACAGCAGCATTCTGCCGAGAGCTAATCGTTGCTCTGAGGAGAATTAATGTAAATAACTCATTGAAATATGCGCAAATACTTAACAAAAAACCACAAAAAGAGCGCTATGACTGATGATATGGATTATCCTTGCAACAATCCACTTTATTAGTACACATATCTGCTTAAAATATAAAAGTTTTCTACAGCGACTTTCTACACCGCTTACCTCCAGCAAGGTACAAGCGCCACTGAGGATAAGGAAAACGCGGAGGGACACAATTATAAACAGACAAAGCTCTGCAGTTGCGCGTGTGTACAGCAGGGAATTGTAGTCCACTTTACAACGTAACATATTCTGCATACAAATAGCAGAAAACCCAGAAAACATTAATAAAAAAATACATATATGGTAACAAATGATCTTTTAACAACATGAGCTCTTAACATCAAATTTTGAAAGAATTCACCAAAATAAATTTACCGTTACACTGCCAAAGGTGAGAACCAGCCAGGCTGGATACCACAGCCAGAAATTCATACCTACCTCGTGTAGTTCCAGTTTAAAAGCCTTGAGCTCGTTCTGACGACTCTGTGAATCCAGCAGAAGGTCTGGGAAAATATGTACCTTGGAGTTCAGAACAACTAGCCTTGCTGACAGGAACCAGCATTGGTCTGTGGGGAGCAGCAGGTTGGGATATAGGAGTCGGAGAGTTTGTTCAATCTCAGCTGTGTTTAGTAGCTTGTAGAAACAGAACAACTCGGTGAAGAAAGACGTTAAGAACAAGGTGGGTTGAGAATCCCCAGTCCATTCGGGAATGCCAAGAATATGAAGACTGTTCTGTAGATTTTTCGTCTGTGAGTAATTATGGAAGTCATCCATCTTCTCCTTAAGCCTCTTGTTATCAGAGCTCAGTAATTCGCAAGCTGTTTTGAGTTCTGTGATTCGTGTGTCCATATCTGTAGCCGCAGTTTCAATATCCCTTATTTGAGAGCTCAAGATTTGATGTTTCAGGTAATGAACCTAACTAGTAAATCCACTCTGAGCTTGGAAATCTCTTCCCGAACTGTCTCCCCAGGAAGTATAGCTCACCAGACAAAAATTTGTCACCTTGCAAGTGGTTGTAACTTCAGAGGAGAATTCCCTGTAGACTGAGATTTTAGCCACTGCTGGTAGACCTGTACAACTGTACACTTCCATACACCTGCAGATTCAGCTACTTCCTTCACACTATGGTCTTTGGCCACACCCAAATGCAATCACTGCTTTTAGCCGATCATTAACATCTGCTCTGAAGCCATTTTCCACACATGGAACGAGACACTCCCTGCACTGTACCACTTCTTCCCAATCTATTGATCCCATCACAGCGCCATCTGCAGGAGCCTGAAGGTACTACCACCTTAAACACACAGGGTGACTCATTTAATCTTCTAATATCACTATTAGTAATTTCCACATCTCTTAGTTAAACTGATCAGGTCACATTAATAACAGTAACTCTGTTTATGTGAGATGGTTTGTTCATGCAAGTGACTCATTAATACTCCATATTAAACCACATATAACAGAATAAAGTCTTACAGTTCATTACTACATATCATTAACAGATCCATGCTGTTCAGAACCGAAGACTGAGACTGGTTATCTGGGAGAGACTGTCACCATCAACTGTTCATATCCAGACCAGTACGAGAGACACAAAAATAACTTCTACAAATTTGATGGTCAATATGTTACTGCACTGATCAGCACCACAGAGACTCAGAGAGACAGGTTCTCCATCTCTAAGGACAGAGGATCTAAAGCTGTCAGTGTGAGGATCAGTGATGTGAGAGAAGGTGATGGAGGAGGTTATTACTGTGGAGTGAGTGTTGGAGGAGAGTCAGTCAGTTATTACTCCCTCTACACAGAGATTCAGCTACAGGTCACAGGTGAGACACATTAACTCTTGATTCTGTTGGTGTTTACAGTGTTTATTAGTGGGTATGAAACACTGAGCGTCAGAAAGAGAGGATCATCTCATCATCATTACACCACAGAGAACACAGGAAGTTACAGAGTCTGAGTTTAGGTCAACTGTCTCAGCAAGTCTACACAGTCAGAGAGAATAAGAAGGAAGAGAGAGACATTATGATTCATAAGTGTTAATCTGGTCTGGTTTTTTCTGTATATTTTCAAACACCACAAAAATCAGCAAGAACAAGCCCAACTGAGAAACCCGGACCACCATCCTCCAGGATCACAGCATCAGTACCACCTGGAGATTCCAGTAAGAGTAAGAGCTCCCTCTTTCATTCTGCATCCATGTTAAATATGTCCAGACAGGAGGTCAGTAGTTTATGATTTGAACCGGTTTGATTGAGAAGGTGTTTGTGGTTATGTGATTTGATGAGTCTGGTGATGGTCTGTTCCGTCTGTCTCTCAGCGCCAGGTTCCTCCATCATCATCATCATCACTGTGTGTGTCTGTGTGGTTCTGCTGCTGATTGGAGGATCAGCTCTGATCTTCTACAGACTGAGATGCAGGAGAACACAAGGTAGTGTTGAACACAGACACCTGGTATCTCTCATACAGTGTTCAGAGCTTCTCACTCGTAGCTGGTCAGATGGGAAACACTGAGTGTCCTGTGTTCTGTACAGTTACAGGTTCCACTCCTTCATCCAGAACGGAGCCTAAAGACCCAGGCTCCACCTACACCACTGTTCTCTTCCTGAAGAACCCAGATTCTCCCACTAATGCTGCAGTTACAGTCAGTAAGGAGGAACCTACTACTGAATATGCCTCCGTCAAACACCACACATTGTGGACTGGAAGAGCTCTAATCACTGCTGTCCTACTGTTAATGATACAAACACCAGATTTAAATCCAGCAGCTCATTTAAACCAGTCTGGGATGAAAGTAATTTTATTGGGTTCAGGGGTTTCAGGAGTCCCACACAAGGCTAACAGGTAAATAGGTCCACATACGTAGTCACACACTCTGTTGGGCCTGTAGATCCTCTACAAACCCCAACAATGTTCTGACCAAGATTTAGATATAAGATGGCACCAAGTATGGCTGCTGTGTCGCGAGCCCCTTTCACTCTTTTTAGTTTTTTTTTTTTTTGCTGAACTAGAGATTCTCACATCAGCAAGAACTATAAAGTCATTTTACAACTCTGCACATCATATTGTGATGTTTGTTTGCAGAATGGTGTTGTTGAATCAGAAAAAAACACTACTGCAAAACTGAGATCAGCTTTAAAACTAGATACATCCTGTCTAAAATAATTGGACCTCAGTAACAATGAACAGCATGATGCAGAAGTGCAGCTTATCATTACTAGACTGATTAGATCATACTGTGAACTAGAGATTCTCAGATCAGCAAGAACTATTAACTCACTTCACAGTTCTGCACAATGTGTTGTGGAATCTTAGAAAAACCACTTGTGAATATCTGGGATCAGTTTAAACCTAGATGCATCCTCCCTAAAAGAACAGGACCTCAGTAACAATGAACTGCAGGACTCAGGAGTGCAGCTTGTCTATAGTGGACTGATGAGATCATCCTTTGAACTAGCGATTTTCAGATCAGCAAGAACTATAAACTCATTTTACAGTTCTGCACAGTGTGCAGAAGAGTGTTGTGGTACCTTAGAAAAAACACTTATTAAATTTTGGGATCAGCTTTAGATCCATCCTCCTGAAAATAACTGGACCTCAGTAACAATACACTGCAGGATTCCGGAGTACAGCTTTTCTTTACTGCACTCATGAGATCATACTGTGACCTGGAGATTCTCACGTCAGTAAGAACTATGAAGTCATTCCACCATTCTGTACATCATATTGTGATGTCTGTCTGCAGAATGGTGTTGTGGAATCTTAGAAGGAATCTTGCTACATGCGCCTGGTGTTGAAGTGGGCTGCTATCTGTGAGCTGTACTTGTGCTTTGCAGCCCTGATGCCGGCCTTTAGGTTGTGTCTGGCAGCTTTGAGTTCCTCACTGTTGCCAGATTTAAAGTCTGCATCGCGTGCCTTGAGCAGACTGTGGGCATCACTGTTCATCCACGGTTTCTGGTTTGGAAGTGTGCGGATTTCAAGATTCAAGATTCAAGAGTTTTATTGTCATATGCACAGCATAACAAGCAGTAACATTGTACAATGAAATTCTTACTTTGCAGTTCCTCCATTCCTGACAGTCTTAAAAAATAAATATCAATATAAAAGGAGAGAGAAAAAAATATATATATATGTACACTAATTAAAGAAAAACAAGTAAAGGAAGGGAGAGTACAGTACTGTATGGATGCAAGTAAGGTGCATATGCATGTGTAAAGTGCGCTGTGCAAGTACAAAAGTAAACAGTATGGAATAACAGTAGCAGCAGAATGTGTACTGGGCTCATATTAATGGGTGCATGTCGGGGTCAGAGTTCAGCCAGTTTCAGAGTGGAGGGGGTGAGGAGGTGTTCCCCAGCCTGATGGCTTGTGGATAAAAACTGTCTGGCTGTTCTGGACTTCACACTCCTGTAGCGTCGGCCCGACGGTAGGAGCGTGAAGAGGCTGTGTTGGGGGTATGTACTGTCCCTTATGATGCTGTGGGCCCTCCTGATGACCCTGTTACTGTAGATGTCCTGCAGTGAGGGGAAGGCTGCTCCGGAAATGGACTGTGCAGTCTTGATCACTCGCTGGAGAGCCTTCCTATCCTGAGCGGTGCAGTTTCCGTACCAGACCGTGATGGAGCTGGTAAGAACACTCTCGATCGTACTCTCAGAAAATACATCTGCTGCTGGGACTTCTGGACGATGTAGTGCATGTTGTGTGACCAGGTTAAATCCTCGCTGATGTGAACGCTGAGGAATTTGAAGGTTTTAACCCTCTCCACCTCTGTCCCACCTATGAACAGGGGTGTGTGTAGCTCCTCTCCACCTCTGTCCCACCTATGAACAGAGGTGTGTGTAGCTCCTGCCTCCTCCTCCTTGGATCAACAATCATTTCCTTGGTCTCGTCTGTATTCAGGGAAAGATTTTTGTAGTCACACCAGTCCACCAGCTCAGCAACCTCCCTCCTGTACGCTGTCTCATCCCCACCAGTGATCAGTCCAATGACTGTAGTATCATCAGCAAACTTGATGATACTGGTGTTGCTCTGGGAGGCCACGCAGTCATACGTGAAGAGTGTGTACAGGAGGGGGCTCAGCACACAGCCCTGGGGGGTCCAGCATTCTCACATATGTGTCCTTGCCCTCCAGGTGTGTGAGGGCTGTGTGAATGGCAGTGTTGACTGCGTCGTCATTGGAACGGTTCTGACGGTAGGCAAACTGTAGCGGATCTAGAGTGTCGGGAATGGTCTCCTGGATGTGACTCATGACTATCCTCTCGAAGCACTTCATCACAATTGGGGTGAGTGCAACAGGGTGATAGTCATTCAGGCAGGTCACAACACTTTTCTTAGGGAGGGGGACGATGGTGGTGGTCTTGAAGCAAGATGGCACAAAAGATTGTATAAGGGACAGGTTGAATATGTCCACAAACACGCCAGCCAGCTCTGAAGAGCAAACCTTGCATGCCCGGGGATGTTGTCTGGGCCAGCGGCCTTCCGTGGGTTTATCCTCTTCAGAGCCTTGCACACCTCCACCGATGTCACAGCGAGCAATGAGTTCTGCGTACTCCCCTCGGCCATAACCCCTCTCTGTCTGTCGGGGTTGAGGGCCTCAAATCGAGCATAGAACTCATTTAGCTCATCTGGTAGTGACCTCTCTGCTTCTCTGCTGATAGCCTGTGATGTGTCTCAGTCCTTGCCACATGCGCCGGGAGCCCGCAGAGGTGTAGCGTCCCTCCAGCTTCACCCTGTACTGTCTCTTGGCCTGTCTGATAGATCTACGCAGGTCGTATCTGGCCCTTTCGTAGTCTTCAGCGTTGCCTGAAAGAAATGCAGTGGAGTGAGCATGTAGCATGGACCGAACATCACAGTTTATCCAGGGTTTCCGGTTGGGATAAGTTCTGCAGCGCTTTGTTGGAACAATGGTTTCTATGCAGGTGCTGATGTAGCTGGTTACTCCAGAGGGATATTCCTCTAAGTCAACAGTACAGTCATCTCTAACAGCAGCAGTTCTGAACACCTCCCAGTCTGTAATGTCAAAGCAGTTCTGAAGCACCAGATCAGTTTCTTCAGTCCACACTTTGATGGTTTTACTTACTGGGGGGCTTGCTTGAGGAGTTGCCTGTATGCTGGATAGAGGAACATGGAGATGTGGTTGGACCGTCCGAAGTGTGGCCGAGCCGCAGCCGAGCCGCAGCCTTGTAGCCATCCTTCACGTTGCTGTAGACTTGGTCAAGAATGAACACCACCCCCACACCATAATCCCCCCTCCACCAAACTTTACACTTGGCACAAGTGTAGACACAGCCAGACAAATACAGTTCTCCTGGCAACTGCCATACCTAGACTCGTCCATCGGATTGACAGATGGAGAAGCATAATTGCACACTGTAGAGGACATGTGTCCACTGCTCTTGAGTCCAGTGGCGGCGTTTTACACCTCTGCATTCAACGCTCTGGTCATTTCAAGGATAGACTACAGCAACTCACTCCTGGCTGTTCACCCATGTCACTCCACTGCTGCTCTCTCTTCACTGGCTTCCTGTAGCTGCCCGCATCAGATTTAAAACTCTGATGCTCACCTACAAAGCCAAGACTGGACCAGCCCCTCCCTCCTTATGGCAATGGTGAAGAGTCGATCTGTACCTTGAGCCCTTTGAGCTTCAAGTACAGCTCAACTTGACCTGCCCTACCAGCGACGACCTAACCCTAGACTGGCAGCAGATGTCGTGAAGTTATTCTTCAGAATATACTCTTTTTTTCATGGTTCTTTGATGTGCCGCTGTGAGAGCAGCAGGTTTTTCTTGGACGATGACCCTGGAGTCCACCACGATAAGGAGCCCTCACAATGGTCTTGCATGAAACATGAATTCCAGAAGAAGCCAGTTCAGCAACAATCATCTTTGCAGAGGATGCTCAGGTCTCGTTTCAAACCTAGTTTATTCGCTTGGAAAAAAAAGCTAATAATTTTTACTAGTTTTCACTAGATATTTTATAAATAAATCTTAAATTTTTATTTTACATTCCAAAGTGTACCAAAATGGGGGCAAATCATGGGTTAATTATTTAATATATTAAAGTTTAAGAATATTGCAAAGATATTGTCAGTATTTTAGAGGAATATGCAAACGTTCCTTGGAGCTAATAATTTTGACCTTAACTGTAGGTGTTGGTGTGTATGTTCATGTTTATAGATTATGTTTGTGCTGCTGTTCTGTATGTTTATAATAAACCCTTCATTAATAAATAATGAGTTCTACATCAGTACATGTACACAGATCATCACAGTGGATTACTGAGCTGTAGAACTCTCTAATAGAGATGTCAGCTTCATACTTTATCCAGTGTGTAAACAATGGTGTATAAGATTATGTACATCCATCAGCCATAACAATAAACAAACCTTCCTGTATCTACACTCACCAACCAGTTTATCAGCCCCACTGACCATATACAGTAGGACACTCTGTAAAGTGTCCTATATGGTCAGTGGAGCTGATAAACTGGTTGGTGAGTGTAGAAATGAGGACGTGGGTTTAATGTTGGGGCTATTCTGTGTATGTTGTTGATGTGGAGCCCATGTACACAATACAGCCGTGTGTAAACGTCACTGTTGTGTGTTACAGTTTATTTATTCTGTATCATTAACAGATCATTGCTGTTCAGGACCAACGACTGTGACTGGTTATCTGGGAGAGACTGTCAACATCAGCTGTTCATATCCAGACCAGTGCGAGAGAAATACCAAGAATCTTCTACAAAGATATTACCACAGTGATCAGTAGTACAGATGCTGAGACAGACATATTTTCCATCTCTGATAACAGAGGATCTAGAGTTCTCAGTGTGAGGATCAGTGATGTGAGAGAAGATGATGGAGGAGTGTATTACTGTGGAGTGTGGAATGGAGGAGGAGCAGTCGGTTATTACTCCCTCTACTCAGAGATTCAGCTACAGGTCACAGGTGAGACACATTAACTCTTGATTCTGTTGGTGTTTACAGTGTTTATTAGTGGGTATGAAACACTGAGCGCCAGAAAGAGGATCAGCTCATCATTACACCACAGAGAACACAGGAAGTTACAGAGTCTGAGCTGAGGATTTCCTCACAGTGAGGGCCAAAGTCAGTGAAGACAGAGAGAGAGTGAGAGAGAGAGGGAGAGAGAGAGAGAGAGAGAGAGAGAGAGAGAGAGAGAGAGAGAGAGAGAGAGAGAGAGATAGAGAGAGACAGACAGACAGAGAGAGAGAGAGAGAGAGAGAGAGGCTGAGTAGATCAGATCCTGAGTTTAGAGCACTACATGGGTTCTATGTTATGAGAGTTTGAATCTGTTCTGTTTTGTTATACATTTCCAAACAACACCAGCAAGAACAAGCCTGACTGAGGAACCAACACCAGCAACAAGAACAGGTACAAGTGAGAAACCAGGAACACCATCCCAGTCCAAAGACCAGTCCCAGCCAATCAGATTCAGTTTACCAGAGCCTAAACCCCAACACAATTCAATCAGATTCAGTCTACCACAGTCTAAACCCAACACCAACTAATCAGACTCAGCCTGCTAGAGTCTAAACCCTAACATCAAGCAATCAGATTCTGTTTACCAGAGCATAAACCCCAACACAATCCAATCAGATTTAGCCTACCACAGTCTGAACCCAACACCAATCAATCAGATTCAGTCTACCACAGTCTAAACCACAACACTAACCAATCAAATTCAGTCTACCATAGTCAAGACCCAACACCAAACAATCAGATTCAGCTCAAGCCCATGTAGTATGTCATGTAGTATAGTGGGTGTGTAAACTGTGGTAGGGTTCCTGTGGTATCTCCACCATGGTGTTAGTGTAGTACGGTGTGGTGTATTATAGTGGGTGTGTAAACTGTGGTGGGCCTACTGTGGTATCTACACCATGGTGTTACTGTAGTATGGTATTATAGCGGGTGTGCAAACTGTGGTAGGGTCACTGTGGTATCTCCACCATGGTGTTACTGTAGTATGGTATTGTGTATTATAGCGGGTGTGTAAACTGTGGTGGGGTTACTGTGGTATCTCCACCATGGTGTTACTGTAGTATGGTATCGTGTATTATAGCGGGTGTGTAAACTGTGGTAGGGTTACTGTGGTATCTCCACCATGGTGTTACTGTAGTATGGTATCATGTATTATAGCGGGTGTGTAAACTGTGGTGGGGTTACTGTGGTATCTACTACTATTACTATAGGATGTTTGTAGTACTGTATCTTAACCTCTGTAATTGTATTATAGCGATAACATCATTAATCTGTGTATGTTCTTGCTCTGCTGCAAGAGGATGAAAATGGTGTCCTGTTAGTGTTTCTATATGAAGACGTCTCTTTAATAATCCCAGCTTTCTGCTTACCAGTGTGAGACCCTGTCTAGTTTATTCCCAGTAACTTTAATAATGTGGTGTATATATGGTATATATTGAATGTGTGCTACATGACGTTAACGTCGTCCTGATCCTGAATCTCTTTTTCTCTTTGAACAATGAAATGAATTTATTTTACTTGTATTATGTTTTTTTCATAATGTTATCTGTGCTCCACCATACCCCCAAACATTCCAATAAAAGGTGAGGTATTTGCTTGTGTGTGGACTTTTGGATAATAAATAAGCAAACAACTGCAGACCGGTAATCTGTTCCCAATACTGAAGGTGCTCTAGCCTGTCTCAGTGAAAGCAAATTGTTTATTGTTGATCCCAGAAGTGGCTACTTCTAAAATCCAATTAGCAGAAAACTGCCTTTATTTGCCCACCTGGGTTAACCACTTTTATAAGGAGTTTTGGGAGAACTGTGGGTGATATGATTTTCTTGAGATCTTGGTCTACTTGGATGACTTAATTGTTTCAGAAGAAAACTTGAGGAGCATGAACAATGTCTCCTCAAAATGTTGGAAAGGGTAAAAGAGAAGGTACTCCAGGTGTCCCTGTCTAAATGTCTACATCCAGAAACTATAACATCGCTTCGCTACTTTGTGGGGTTTGTGGTTATTAACGTTGATTTGTGAAAGTTTGCTCCATGCTCAGTTACCCACTTAACTGGCTGTTCCAGGGTTGTGTCACTGCTGGTACATAAGAGTGGAAAGAGAAAGGTGAGAACATTGCCACTCGGAAAAAGCCCAAAAACAATGATGGTCCAAAGTTTTCTCCCCACAGAACCATTCCAAGGCACTCAGAAAGAGCTTGGTGCCTTACATTTTGCATGTCAGTGCTAGTAGAGAAGGACTAGGTGGTGACCGGTATAAAGATCTGAGGCTCGTTGCTGCAAATCAACATTTATTTCTATAGCGCTTTTTACAACAGATGTCACAAAGCAGCTTTACAAAGAATCTTTACAAGGAATCTGGTGTTCGAGCCCCCAGTGAGCAAGCTGAAGGCCACAGTGGCAAAGAAAATCTCCCTTAGTTAGGAAGGAAGAAACCATGAGAGGAACCAAGACTCAAAGGAGGAACCCATCCTCCTCGGGTCAACACCAAATAGCTGCTCCACTTTTACATATGACAACTGAGGGTCCGATGAACCTTGTGTCTATTGATTTTTTGTTAGTTGAGGCTGACTTGCCTGACACTTGCAGCATATTGGTGCTATTGGCAGATCACTACACACCATACGCCCAGGTTTACCCCACTAGGGATCAAAAGGCCTTCACAGTCCCAAAAGTGCTTGGGAAAAGTTCATTCATGATGTCTTGCCCAAAAGAGTACACTCAGCAGAAATATTTCAAGAGTCACTTTATTCATGAAAACCTTTGTATGCTGAAAATGTAAAAACTGTAGGTGGTACCCAGCCTGAACGTTTCAACAGGGTTTTGCTGGATATGTAGGGAGCCCTGGGTTCAAAGGAGAACTTTTCAACTTTTAATAAGTCTACTGGCCGCTCTCCGTACTTCCTGATGTTTGGGTGAGAAGCCTGGATGCCCAAATCTGAGCTGTGGGTCATCTAGTGATTAGCCATCACACTAGTCCTGTCTGCGGTATGTAACAAACATGAAACGTCAACTTCAAGCTGCATATCTGTTGGCTGAGAGCTGGAAAGAAGAATGAGGTAAACAAAACATTGCAAGGATCAGAGAGTCCGAACTTCCCCCGGTAACTGGTGATCAGCTACTGATACGCCTCATTGGTCTCCAAGGAAAGCACAAATTAGCTGATCAGTGAGTCACAACTCCTGATATAGTGGAGAGAGTCAGATCCCATGGTTGCCAGTGCTCAGACGGAGGCCACAGAATGGGAAGGGTCTCATGAACGTTCTGCACAGGAACCATTTGCTGCCAACTGGGGAGGAAGTGAGATTCCAGCCTGGGGGTGAAGAGGAACCTCTCTGGTCTCAGAGGAAGAGAAGTCAGAAATAAAGCCAAGTGAACGAGACCATCTCTTCCAGACTTCCAGTACAGTTCCAGCACTGTTAACCCAGAGGGAGAATGTGGAGACTGTGATTCAGACTCTGGAGCAGATTCGTAGGTGGGATGTGACTCTGAGTTACCGTATCCCACAGTGGCTGTGTGTAAAGTCCAGGATGAAACATCTGTGTGAGCATCAGGGTGCTTCTCTTTCTACTGCTGCATCAGAACCGGATCTGTCATCAGTCATGACCCACCATAACCTACTGCCCGAACCAGGTGTATCTGAACAGCTTCAGTAAGAGTTAGGACTAGAGGGAATAGCCAGACCTCAGAGGTCCAGCAGCATGGACAGTGTGTTTGAGCTGGTTTGGACAGTGTTCTTTCAGGAGCAGGTCGCTAGCCTGCTATCTAGTCTTGTGAACCTCAGAGAGACTGTGATTCTGTTACACTTCCAGGTTCATCCTCTGTCTCAATTGCTCCTCTGTAATCTAACTCCCAGAGGGCACTCAGTTGCATGCTCACCAGCAGCCAATCACTTACCTCAGTCACGCTCGTCATCCCAGGAATTCTAATTCATCTCACCTGAACCTCATTAGTCCTGTTTGTGTTTATTTACCTTCTCTATGTTTAATAACTTCAATTACATACTGAGTGGTTCCACATCGTTGTTCTGTGTGACTCGTGTATTTGACCTTTTGCCTTGTTTTCCTGGTTTCGCTCCTTTTGTCTCTTCTCTTTGGTTTTGTTTGTTCGGTCGGACTGCTCTTTTGTTATTACCCAGACTGTCTCATTGTTTTGGCCTCGTCTGCCCCCTTTGGTATATTTGCCCTGGCTGCTCTTGACCTGCTGCTGTCCACCTGTACTGTCCTGTGCTACAGCATTGTAAATTAATCCTATCTACGTTTGAACTCTGCACACGTCTGGCTAGTGTCTCTGTTCTAGTTTCTGGTGGCAGGACTACAGTTCTAATCATGAACATATCAACACACATCCTGTTTGTGTCACAAAGGTCTGAATTACATCATTTTCTCTGAGTTGAGTTCAACATGCTATGTGGTCAGTGATGGTAATAGGAGGTGCTGTGGGTTCTAAGAACTCTGACTCTCCAACTTTGACCAAAAAACCAGGAACCAACCAAACCAGAGAGAAGAGGAGACGGAGACACGCGGAGAGAACCGCACCGTACAGAGAGAGTAGAGTTTAAGTCTGAGGAGAACAGAAGAAACGTTGGCTGGAGTTTGTGGGATCATCAGTGAAGCTGGAGTTCAGTTCAGGATGAAGGTCCTCCTCATCTTCACCCTCTACCTGATCTCAGGTCAGTTCCTCTACTGCAGGCTATAGAAGTTACAGCTGCTTCTATAAGAATGTCAGACTGAGGTTGTACATTGTTGGTAGAAGCTTTTGTGGTGGAATTTAAGGAGATCAGAGAGAAGAGTGAGACCCTTTAATCTGATTGGCAGGTCCAGTCAGCTGCTCTGATGTGATTGGCTACTCAGGAGGTAGTGTCTTAATCTATATCAATCATGAAGAGAGTGGAGTACATAACAGATACTACTTCTGTAAGACAACAACAAAGGAGTGTGTAGAAACCCAGAACACATGGATCCAGACAGAAAGAATGTCTCTGTATCACTCTCCTGGATCTCTAATAGTGATCTACAGAAGGCTGAGTGTTCAGGATTCAGGATTGTATCAGTGTGGAGAGACTGGTGTGTGGAGTCGTGATCTGAACCTGACAGTGGAAAGAGGTGAGAGATACTGATCTCCACGAAAGACTAACACTGAATATGAACTTTAACTGATCATTAATAGCTGTGAAAAGATCATGAGCTTATCAGAAGGTGGAGATGTACACGTGCCTATGAAGACGGTTCATGTAGGTGTTGGTGTGTATGTTCATGTTTATAGATGATGTTTGTGCTGCTGTTCTGTATGTTTATAATAAACCCTTCATTAATGAATAATGAGTTCTACATCATGAAGGCAGAAAGAACTTGCCTTGTCCCGAGCAGAGCTATGAACAGGTAGCCGAGCACAAGAGCGAATAACAAGCACACATATAAACAGGGTAACGCCGGGTCCAGAATAAGAGACAAGCAGTGGTCAAAGCCAGGGGATCAAACAAGCCATCAACCGCATCCAAAGGGAAATCCGAGAGAATGGTCAGAACATAAAGGGATGGTCAGAACCAGGGAGAATAGAGAGAGGCAACATCAGTACACAGTACACAGATCATCACAGAGATGTGGCACCCATGTACAATTTAAATCATGTATAAAAAATTTTAATAAAGTTTTAGTTTTAATATCTGATTAACAGATCCATGCTGCTCAGGAACGAAGACTGTGGCTGGTTATCTGGGAGAGACCGTCACAATCAACTGTTCATATCCAGACCAGTATAAGAGAAACACCAAGACCTTCCTCAGACAGGATGATCAATATTTTACTGCACTGATCAATACCACATATCCTCGGAGAGACAGGTTCTCCATCTCTGAGGACAGGGGAACTAGGGTTGTCAGTGTGAGGATCAGTGATGTGAGAGAAGATGATGGAGGAGTTTATTACTGTGGAGTGAGTGTTGGAGGAGGAGCAGTCGGTTATCTCTCCCTCTACACAGAGATTCAGCTACAGGTCACAGGTGAGACACATTAACTCTTGATTCTGTTGGTGTTTACAGTGTTTATTAGTGGGTATGAAACACTGAGCGTCAGAAAGAGAGGATCATCTCATCATCATTACACCACAGAGAACACAGGAAGTTACAGAGCCAGGCTTGCGTACCTCCCGCTGATTTTGGTCGACTGTCGCAACACGACCACAGCGTTCGGCCACATCTGATGAAAGACTGAGGGAAAGAGACGGTGAAGGACACATGAATTAAAGTTCTGTTTCCATCCACTACAGTTATACGAAGACACGGTAGATAGTGCAGACCGCCATGATTAGGGTCCGACCTGAACTGACCAAGAGGGAAGGGGTTAACTCGGGTTGTGCTTTAAGACTTTACAGCCAGTTATCCGTCTTTTCATGGTCGTGTTTGGAGCTCAGAGATGCTGGACAGGACAATCAGTGGCACACCTAATGAGCACTAATGATGCTTTAATCTGAATCTCCAGATCTTAGAACCAGTTTCCAGTCACTAGTCACCCCGTGTCCACTGATAAGAGAACCACCACTGCATTATACCAGCCCGGACACTCGTGGAGCTGTGGGTGAAAAGGTCCAGCAGCTTGCTGTTGTGTACCTACACTGTGTGCCAGGCACTAAGATCAGGTGGGACGGAATCATGTGACTTACAGCTTCATATGTAACGAAATCCTTTACCATCACCCTTTGACTCGTTCCAGCCTCAGCAGTATTCGTCCTTCTCCACCTCATCCCAGTGTAGAGACCTGTTTTCAGATATTTAGGAAAATAGGTGGATTAAAATCTGCTGCGGATCCTGAGCACTGGGTTCTTCATGGGTTCTTTATGTCATGGAAGTTTCAATCTGTTCTGTTCTCTATTGTACATTTTCAAAAACCACCAACACCAGCAAGAACAACCCCAACTGAGAAACCAGGAACACCATCCCACAGGACCTCAGCTTCAGTACCAACATCAGCCCCACCTGATGAAGAACATTCCAGTAAGAGCTCATTAATCCCTCTTTTATTCAGTGTCCATGTTTAAGGTCTTCAGGTGTCACACCTGGAACATGAAAGGGCTCCTGGTTTTAGGCTGAGTTTGTGGTCATGTGATGTGATGAGTCTGGTGATGGTCTGTTCCGTCTGTCTGTCAGCTCCAGGTTTCTCCATCATCATCATCATCACTGTGTGTGTCTGTGTGGTTCTGCTGCTGATTGGAGGATCAGCTCTGATCTTCTACAGACTGAGATGCAGGAAAACACAAGGTACCACACACTCCCACACATACACACACACACACACACACACACACACACATCCACATGCACTCCCACACACACACACACACAAACACACACAGACACACACACTCCTCCACACACACACTCCCACACACAGGTACTACACACTCCCACACACACACTCCCACACACAGGACACAGGCTCTCTCCTGTTAATGAGGAAACACTGGGATCAGGATTATAATATTATATTTATATAACATTTATATAATATATTTTTATATAATAATATATAACACTGATCAGTGTTAGTACCTGGAATCAGTAGTTACACATCAGGGGGTACGACCTTTTCGTACAAAGCCCCCCAGCTCTGGAGTACCCTTCCAGTCAGTGTTCGGGACTCAGACAGAGCTTCAGTCTAGTCTTGAACTCTACTGTTCAGGTGAGCCTGTGGTAATTAGTTTATCCCGCTAGATAAACGGTGCAGATCTGGAGGTTCACTGACAGAGACTGAGAAGGTTGGTCACTCAGTGGTGACAGTGGAGTGGAGGGGTGCTGACGTCTTAGGGAGACCTTATCTACTCGTTATCTCCAGACTCTTCCTATTAGTTCTCCTGTAATAGCTCAGCCAGTCGGGGTCACTCCTGACTACCCAGACTTCTCTTCACCTGCCCCATGAGCTACCCAGAGTTGTCTTCTCCTGCTTCACAAGTTACCCAGACTTCTCTTCACCTGCCTCACAAGCTAACCAGACTTCTCCTCACCTGCCTCACAAGCTACCCAGACTTCTCTTCACCTGCCTCACAAGCTACCCAGACTTCTCTTCACCTGCCTCACAAGCTACCCAGACTTCTCTTCACCTGCCTCACATGCTACCTAGATTTTTCTTCACCTGCCTCACAAGCTACTCAGACTTCTCTTCACCTGCCTTACAAGCTACTCAGAATTTTCTTCACCTGCCTCACATGCTACCTAGATTTTTCTTCACCTGCCTCACAAGCTACTCAGACTTTTCTTCACCTGCCTCATGAACTACCTAGATTTCTCTTCATCTGCCTCACAAACTACACAGACTTCTCTTCATCTGCCTCACAAGCTATCCAGACTGTTCTTCACCTGCCTCACAAATGACCCAGACCTAACCAGACATTTTTTTCATCTGCCTCACAAGCTATCCAGACTGTTCTTCACCTGCCTCACAAATGACCCAGACATAACCAGACATTTTTTTTATCTGCCTCACAAGCTACCCAGACTTCTCTTTACCTGCCTCACAAGCTGCCCAGACTTTTCTTCACCTGCCTCACAAGGCCTGTGTAGGACCATCGGATACAACCCCCCTATATAAACTAATGCTCTGTAGCAACAAGTAGATGATGCCCTCCACTTTCTCAGACCTGGTAAATACCAGAGTCTCCCTCTAGTGGAGAGTTTATAACCTGAACTGTTCTTTTCTCTCTTTCTACAGAGTCGTCCTTCAACAGAAGACCATCAAGAACAAATGACATAGTAAGTGTACGGGGTCTGTGAAGTACAGAAACCACCAGTCTACAGAACAGACATGTTTAAATCACACCTAGATCATTTTACTGGTGTACCTGAATAGAACAGGTAGATGATGTGACCTGTGTGTTATGTAGGGTTTGTCTGGATGACTTGCTAATCTAACCTCTGTTTTCTCTCTGATATAAGACTGATGCTGATTATGAAAATGATCCACCTGGAAACCAGAACAAGATCACGATGGGGCCAGTCTACCAGAACGCAAAACCCAACATCAGCCAACCAGATTCAGTCTATCAGACCTTGGATCCCAGAACCAGAGAACCTGATCCAGTTTACCACAGTCCAAAGACCAGTCCCAGCCAATCAGATTCAGTTTACCAGAGCCTAAACCCCAACACAATTCAATCAGATTCAGTCTACCACAGTCTAAACCCAACACCAACTAATCAGACTCAGCCTGCTAGAGTCTAAACCCTAACATCAAGCAATCAGATTCTGTTTACCAGAGCATAAACCCAACACAATCCAATCAGATTTAGCCTACCACAGTCAAGACCCAACACCAACCAATCAGATTCAGTCAACCACAGTCTAAACCACAAGACTAACCAATCAAATTCAGTCTGCCATAGTCAAGACCCAACACCAAACAATCAGATTCAGCTCAAGCCCATGTAGTATAGTGGGTGTGTAAACTGTGGTGGGGTTACTGTGGTATCTCCACCATGGTGTTACTGTAGTATGGTATAGTGTATTATACCGGGTGTGTAAACTGTGATAGGGTTACTGTGGTATCTACACCATGGTGTTACTGTAGTATGGTATTGTGTATTATAGCGGGTGTTTAAACTGTGGTAGAGTTACTGTGTTATCTCCACCTTGGTGTTACTGTAGTATGGTATAGTGTATTATATCGGGTGTATAAACTGTGGTAGGGTTACTGTGGTATCTACTACTATTACTATAGGATGTTTGTAGTACTGTATCTTAACATCTGTAATTGTATTATAGTGATAACATTATTAATCGGTGTGTGTTATTGCTCTGCTGCAGGAGGATTAAAATGGTGTCCTGTTAGTGTTTTTATATGAAGACGTATCTTTAATAATCTCAGCTTTCTGCTTACCAGTGTGAGACTCTGTCTAGTTTATTCTCAGTACCTCTAATAATGTGGTGTATGTATGCTATATATTGAACGTGTGCTACATGATGTTAATATCATCATGATCCTGAATCTCTGTCGCTCTTTGAATAAAAATTAAATGAATTAATTTTGCTTCTTTTATGTTTTTTTTATAATGTTGTTTTCTGTGTTCGGTCAGGGATGGGATGACAAATGTGCGGCAGCTTTCAAGGCACTCAGAAAGAGCTTGGTGCCCTACATATTGCATGTCAGTGTTAGTAGAGAGGGACTAGGTAGTAACCTGTATCAAGATCTGAGACTGAGGTACATTGCTGCCTAAACTAGCTGCTACACTTTTACATATGATAACTGAGGGTCCAACGAACGTCGTGTGCATTGATTTATTTTTTGTCAGTTGAGGCTGACTTGCCTGACACTTGCAGCATATTGGTTCTAACAGATCACTACAGGGATTGAGATTCCAGCCTGGGGGTGAAGAGGAACCTCCCTGGTCTCAGAGGAAGAGAAGTCAGAAATAAAGCCAAGTGAACGAGACCATCTCTTGCAGATACAGTTCCAGCACTGTTAACCCAAAGGGAGAATGGAGGAGGGAGAATGTGGAGACTGTGGTTCAGATTCTGGAGGAGATTCGTAGGTGGGATGTGACTCTGAGTTACCGTATCCCCCAGTGGCTGTGTGTAAAGTCCAGGATAAAATGTCTGTGCCCGCTATCTTGGATCAGGGTGTTTCTCTGTCTACTGCTGCATCAGAACCGGATCTGTCATCAGTCATGACCCACCATAACCTACTGCCCGAACCAGGTGTATCTGAACAGCTTCAGTAAGAGTTAGGACTTGAGGGAACAGCCAGACCTCAGAGGTCCAGCAGTGTGGACAGCACGTTTGAGCTGGTTTGGACAGTGTTCTTTCAGGAGCAGGTCGCTAGCATGCTATCTAGTTTTGTTAACCTTGAAGAGCTTCTGTTACATGTCCAGGTTCATCCTCTGTCTCAATTGCACCTCTGTACTCCGACTCCCAGAGTGCACCGCTCTGTGATGTCACAGTCGCATGCTCACCAGTAGCCAATCACTTACCATATTCATGCTCGTCATCCTAGGAATTCTAACTCATCTCACCTGAACCTCATTAGTCCTGTTTGTGTTTATTTACCTTCTCTATGTTTACTAACTTCAGTTACATACTGAGTGGTTCCACATCGTTGTTCTGTGTGACTTGTGTATTTGACCTTTTGCCTTTTTTTCTGGTTGTGCTACTTTTTGTTGTTTTGGCCTCCTTTCTCCTCTTTGGTATGTTTGCCCTGGCTCCTCTTGACCTGCGGCTGTCCACTTGTACTGTCCTGTGCTACAGCATTGTAAATTAATTCTATCTACCTTTGAACTATGCACACATCCGGTTAGTGTCTCTGGTCTAGTTTCTGGTGGCAGGACTACAGTTCTAATCACGAACATGTCAACACACATCCTGCTTGTGTCACATTGGTCTGAATTACATCATCATCACTGAGTTGAGTTTAACATGGTATGTGGTCAGTGATGGTAATAGGAGGTGCTGTGGGTTCTAAGAACTCTGACTCTCCAACTTTGACCAAAGAACCAGGAACCAACCAAACCAGAGAGAAGAGCAGACGGAGACACACGGAGAGAACCGCACCGTACAGAGAGAGTAGAGTTTAACTCTGAGGAGAACAGAAGAAACGTTGGCTGGAGTTTGTGGGATCATCAGTGAAGCTGGAGTTCAGTTCAGGATGAAGGTCCTCCTCATCTTCACCCTCTACCTGATCTCAGGTCAGTTCCTCTACTGCAGGCTATAGAAGTTACAGCTGCTTCTATAAGAACGTCAGACTGAGGTTGTACATTGTTGGTAGAAGCTTTTGTGGTGGAATTTAAGGAGATCAGAGAGAAGAGTGAGACCCTTTAATCTGATTGGCAGGTCCAGTCAGCTGCTCTGATGTGATTGGCTACTCAGGAGGTAGTGTCTTAATCTATTTCAATCATCAAGAGAGTGGAGTACATAACAGATACTACTTCTGTAAGACGACAACAAAGGAGTGTGTAGAGGTACAAAGATCAGACACATGGATCCAGAAAGACAGAATTTCTCTGTATCACTCTCCTGGATCTCTTACTGTGGTCTACAGAGATCTGAGTTTCCAGGATTCAGGATTGTATCAGTGTGGAGAGACTGAAGGGTGGAGTCGTGATCTGAAGCTGACAGTGGAAAGAGGTGAGAGATACTGATCTCCTAGAAAGACTAACACTGTATATGAACTTTAACTGATCATTAATAGCTGTGAACAGATCATGAGCTCATCAGAAGGTGGAGATGTACACGTGCCTATGAAGACGGTTCATGTAGGTGTTGGTGTGTATGTTCATGTTTATAGATGATGTTTGTGCTGCTGTTCTGTATGTTTATAATAAACCCTTCATTAATGAATAAGGAGTTCTACATCATGAAGGCAGGAAGAACTTGCCTTGTCCCGAGCAGAGCTATGAACAGGTAGCCGAGCACAAGAGCAAATAACAAGCACACATATAAACAGGGTAACGCCAGGTCCAGAATAAGAGACAAGCAGTGGTAAAGGCCAGGAGATCAAACAAGCCATCAACCAGATCCAAAGGGAAATCCGAGAGAATGGTCAGAACATAAAGGGATGGTCAGAACCAGGGAGAATAGAGAGAGGCAACATCAGTACACAGTACACAGATCATCACAGAGATGTGGCACCCATGTACAATTTAAATCATGTATAAAAATTTTTAATAAATGTGTTTTAGTTTTAATATCTGATTAACAGATCCATGCTGCTCAGGAACGAAGACTGTGGCTGGTTATCTGGGAGAGACTGTCACCATCAGCTGTTCATATCCAGACCAGTATGAGAGAAACACCAAGACCATCTACAGACAGGATGATCAATATTTTACTGCACTGATCAATACCACATATCCTCGGAGAGACAGGTTCTCCATCTCTGAGGACAGAAGATCTAAAGCTGTCAGTGTGAGGATCAGTGATGTGAGAGAAGATGATGGAGGAGTTTATTACTGTGGAGTGAGTGTTGGAGGAGGAGCAGTCGGTTATCTCTCCCTCTACACAGAGATTCAGCTACAGGTCACAGGTGAGACACATTAACTCTTGATTCTGTTGGTGTTTACAGTGTTTATTAGTGGGTATGAAACACTGAGCGTCAGAAAGAGAGGATCGTCTCATCATCATTACACCACAGAGAACACAGGAAGTTACAGAGTCAGGCTTGCGTACCTCCCCCTGGTTTTGGTCGACTGTCTCAACACGACCACAGCGTTCGGCCACATCTGATGAAAGACTGAGGGAAAGAGACGGTGAAGGAAACATGAATTAAAGTTCTGTTTCCATCCACTACAGTTATACGAAGACACGGTAGATAGTGCAGACCGCCATGATTAGGGTCCGCCCTGAACTGACCAAGAGGGAAGGGTTTAACTCGGGTTGTGCTTTAAGACTTTACAGCCAGTTATCCGTCTTTTCACGGCCGTGTTTGGAGCAGATGCTGGACAGGACAATCAGTGGCACACCTAATGAGCACTGAAATCTCCAGTTGTTTCCAGTCACTAGTCACCCCGTGTCCACTGATAAGAGAACCACCACTGCATTATACCAGCCTGACACCCGTGGAGCTGTGGGTGAACAGGTCCAGCAGCTTGCTGTTGTGTACCTACACTGTGTGCCAGGCACTAAGATCAGGTGGGATGGAATCATGTGACTTACAGCTTCATATGTAACGAAATCCTTTACCATCACCCTTTGACTCGTTCCAGCCTCAGCAGTATTCGTCCTTCTCCACCTCATCCCAGTGTAGAGACCTGTTTTCAGATATTTAGGAAAATAGGTGGATTAAAACATGCTTCAGATCCTGAGCACTGGGTTCTTCATGGGTTCTTTATGTCATGGAAGTTTCAATCTGTTCTGTTCTCTATTGTATATTTTCAAAAACCACCAACACCAGCAAGAACAAGCCCAACTGAGAAACCAACACCAGCAAGAACAAGCCCCACTGAGAAACCAGGAACACCGTCCCACAGGACCCCAGCTTCAGTACCAACTTCAGTCCCACCTGATGAAGAACATTCCAGTAAGAGCTCATAACTCCCTCTTTAATTCAGTGTCCATGTTTAAGGTCTTAGGGTTTCACACCTGGAACAGTAAAGGGCTCCTGGTTTCAGAATGAGTTTGTGGTCATATGATGTGATGGTCTGGTGATGGTCTGTTCCATCTGTCTCTCAGCTCCAGGTTCCTCCATCATCATCATCATTACTGTGTGTGTTTGTGTGGTTCTGCTGCTGATTGGAGGATCAGCTCTGATCTTCTACAGACTGAGATGCAGGAGAACACAAGGTAGTGTTGAACACAGACACCTGGTATCTCTCATACCGTGTTCAGAGCTTCTCACTTGTAGCTGGTCAGATGGGAGAAACTGAGTGTCCTGTGTTCTGTACAGTTGCAGGTTCCACTCCTTCACCCAGAACGGAGCCTAAAGACCCAGGCCCCACCTACGCCACTGTTAGCTTCCTGAAGAACCCAGATTCTCCCACTGATGCTGCAGTTACTGTCAGTAAGGAGGAACCTACTACTGAATACGCCTCCATCAAACACCACACATGACTGGAAGAGCTTTAATCACTGCTGTCCTGCTGTTAATGATACAGACACCAGACTTAAATCCAGAAGCTCATTTTAAACCTGTCTGGGATGGAAGTTCATCATTTAAACAGTAAGCTTAATCATGTTTTAACATCTGTCTTCTCTACTAAGATCTCCATTTGGCTCCATCACACCTAATTCTGCTCAGTGCCTTTCATTACATACGTTATGATACATACTTTAAGTTCAAGAACTTGTATTAAATTGTTCTTACGTTTTCTAACATGTACTGTTGTTGTAACTTTACTAATAAATTCCTTCTAGGCTGATAAACGAGGCTATGATTTTCTTACTAACAGATATTTGATGGCTAATATAGCCTGTAGAGCTAGCAGCCCGGCTATAGCTGTGACTGGGCTATGGCATGCAGATTTAGCTAGCAGTGTAACTTGTTTGGGCCATGGTTTGTTTGTTAGTGTAGTCTATTGTTCATCAGTCCCAGCTGAAGCAGGGAACAGTTAGCCACCTCCAGGAAAAATATTTCCCCGGAAATTATTCATTTAAAACACCCAAAGTTTCTGGAAATCCTTACAGTGACTGAGGCTGTCCCACTAGCTGCTTGGGTGGGCTGTTACAACTGAGATGGAGTGGGTTTCTGTAATCTGTCTGCAACAAAGTGCTCAACCAAACTTACAAAGACTTCTCAACCCCATACCCACTAGGCTTTACTGGGGCATTGCTTTCTGATCGCAGCCCTGGGTCCTGGAGTTTTCATACACTATATGGCCAAAATGATGTAGACATACCTCATCCCTCAGGGTTCAGGTAGGTTCAGGTTAAGGTGTTTCAGCCCCACCCAGAAATTTTAATGATGTTAACCCGGCTGCCCGGCCGACTATAAGTACTAATATTGTGAACTAGAAGCATCTAGGAACAACAGCAGCCCAGCCACGATGCAGTAGCCCATGTTAACTCAAAGTTACCCATCTTTTGTCACGTCACTCGCTGCATAGTTGCCTCCAACTGCTGTGCCTCAAGAGCTTAAAGAAAATGGGTTTTCATGGTGAAGCAGCCGCACACATGCACAATGAGTGCACAAAATAAGCACAATGCCGAACAAGGCCTTTCTTCCAGTCTAAGCTCCTGACCTCACTGCTTCGACCGAATGGGAGACACTCCAAAATGTTGTGGAAAGCCTTCTCAGAAGAGCTGAGACTGTTAAAGCCATAAAGGGTGAGTGAGTGGTCCACCAACCTCCTATAGGTATGGTCAGGTGTCCATACTTTTAGACGCCGTGTTCTTGTTGATGTAGTCTACTGTACATCACACCCACACAGCTGGAGCAGGGAACAGAAAACGAGGCAGCATTCAGGAGTGAGGCAGTATCCCCTATAAAGAGGCCAGATGTCTGCTGGAGAAAGGGATTATAGCAGCAAAGAAGAAATCCTCAGGAAGGCTGAAAAGACAGATTGCTGATAACGACCCAGTTTCACTCTGGAGAGGCCTTGAACTGATCACTCCCGGTCTCTCCAGGAACAGATAATCAACCAACACCAATTCTCACCAACATGTTCAACTGGAACTCTCCATGCCAAACTTACCTCATGCACCATCATTTCAGTCCAGAAGAAACCAATTATCACTGGAATACAAGCCGATAGCCCAACATTGGAGATTTTATCAGGGAAGTGAAAGTGGGAATGCAGAGGGCAATCTGCAAGGCTGCCTCCTGTAATGAATCATTATGGTCCAAGGACTGGAATACAACGAGCACCCGAGTGACTCAAGAAATGTTCACCATCCTGAAGGACCAAAGGACAAGTCCTCATCCTGAAGACACTACAGAGGACACTACCAAAGTGACAGAAGAAGAAGAGGAAGAAGAGAGATCTGAGTCAGAAGAAGAAGAAGAGACATCTGAGTCAAAGGAGAAAGGATTCAAGGATTCAAGGAGACTTTATTGTCATTCGCATCACATGTGGTACATGGGGTGGAACGAAATTGTGGTACCCAAGGACCCAGTTTTACCCAGACAGCAGTACTTAAATAAATACAATATACATAAATATATAAAAATATATATAAAAAAAGAAGGCACATCCGAGGAAAACTCAGAAGACGAAGCAGCTCCGATAATCTCAGTGGTGGTTACATTTCACAAGAACAACAGCGCTGGCAGAACCGATAGCAAAACCACAGATCTGCTGATGTCCACCACGGAAAGACTCGAAGAGGCTGCAGGAGCTTCTGACGTGGAGGACAGGTCACCTGAGTATCCCGGCAGCACTGGCAGTGAGGCAGACCTATACTCCCTGTTGGTGGCTCAATCAGAATCCCTAACTGACCCAATGGGAAGCCATCTGGAAGATACACCCAGGGATGCTGATAACACCACTGTGGGCAGTAAGGATGTGCTGCCCCCCTCCAGTCCCTGTACACATTCCAAACTAAAACATGTTTCAGGCTTTAAAGTGTAAAAGCAACCGAGAACAGCTGACCCTGAGCAAAGCACTGAACCCAGACTGAGTGCTTCACAGACCTCGGAGTTAGATGATTTCACTGTAACAAGCACAGACAGCACTGTGAGTGAGATTCTCCGACTGTGCCACTCGATTGATTCACCCACTGAGTGTCGAGCACCATCTGAAGATTCAGTGGACATGAATAAGTTATTCCAGGGACTGGAGGGACTTGCCAGGATTAGTGGATCAACCTCCAAGTCTAGTGTATCAGACAGAGATGTGGAAGAGCCTTGTGCAGATGAGCTCACTGGAAACGTGGGGAGGCATTCCTCAGACTCACTCCTGGAAACATCACGCTGAGACAGAAACATCTGCTGACGGACTGTCTCCAAGAGTCTTCTTCATTAGCCTTCTTAGTCTTCTTCATTAATTCAAATTGTGTTTGCTGAGGATTCAGTTAAGGCCTAGCTCCAACGCTTGATGAGCCTTAACTCAGAATTGGTAAGAAGAGGCAAGGTCTTTAGGACTCTACAGGTTCACGGACGGAACCAAAGGACTCAAGGACTTTCCTCCATGTAGGAGGGATTCTGACGACGCTGCTGTTCACAGCCAGACGTGACGACGCTGTGACTGTGAGATGGTCTGTTACGCTATAACACTTTATAAAGCCAGAGTATATGACTTTAAGCTCCATAATGCATTATAACACTGCTATCCGGTGTGGACCAGAGGAGGATGGGTTCCCCCTGTGAGTCTCGGTTCCTCTCGAGGTTTCTTCCTCTAGCTCTATGGAAGTTTTTCCTTGCCACTGTCACCTTTGGCTTGCTCACTGGGGACTGTAGTTGTTGGTCATCCTCTAGTCCTCCATCAGCGGTCACAGGTCGCTGCCTACAGGATGCTGCCCACCGGACGCTGCCCACCGGCTGCTGCCCACAGGACGCTGCCAACCAGACGCTGCCCAAAAAGTGGATAGTTAGCTAACATGTGCAGCTAAAGTTTAACCTGTATCTTGGTAACGTTGAATTCACTTGGTAAAGTTGGAGGTGCTAAAAATTTGTTGAATCCGTGCTCACTGATTTATAGTTGGTTTGTGACTTGATACTAAAACAAGTGGCTTATACAACATTCAGTCAACCTCACGCTGTGGTTATCATGAAACTGAACACAGAACTAACTTGCTTAAAATGTGTTAGGGTGCTATTACCGTATCCATATACCCAACACTACAAATGATCATAAAGTTTTATTCTCATAATCCATTGCTACATACTAAATAACACAATAAATTAGATTTAAACAAATGAGCAAATAAAAACTGACCATTCATTTTTCAACATATCTCAACAAGTCCCCACATAGTAAAAATGGTCTGACCCTGATCTGGTGCAAATCATCCAGAAGTTCTAGTCTAGGTCTGGAAAATGGATCTGCTCCTAAAGGGGGGACAGAAACATAATTCTTTAAGTACACAGGAAACACAGTCCCGGTTACTACAACTAACTGTGACAGTTGATGAGCTACTAGAAGTTATCTAGATATATTATCTAGATATCTGCCTGAACGGCTGAAAATACAACCCATTACAAGCCATTTATTATGTACACTAATGTAACACATTCATCAAAACTCATTGTGGATCATTTCTACTGAAACAATTAAATCCTTTACACAAGCTGGCAGTTAGATAAACAAACAATTTACCGCTAGCAGCCTGTTAATGAAGTCATGACGTTTTCTGTTTGAGCCCTTGCTGATTGGGTGACGTATTAGATTGATTGATGTGTGTAAAACTGAAGTCTATGCTTTTCGTCTGTTGACATAAAAGCCTCTGACAAGACCTGATGACGTACCTGGTTCTTAAAGTGTTGTCCCATTTCATAGGGGGACTATTTTAATCACTAGCCCTTCTAACTCAGTTTCAAGGTGGTGTGGTTACACTCGAAAACATGGGGTAGGGGTAAAAATAAGAAGTAGGATTGGGCCTAACTGTATTTACTGGACTTCATTCAGAAGAGATTTACAAAAAGTGTTTTACTAACACACATGAGATCAGTTATTTATTTTTATTTCTCTATTTATTCAGTATATTAGTGTATCTGGGACATACAAACACTTTATATACATTTTCTGAGATGGCTGTAATTGTTTGTTTACAATAGAAAATGTATATCATGTGATAATAAGCAGCCTGTTTACTGTGATACCCCTTGGTGAAGTATGACAGCCCCATAATGTAAATGTAATGTAGAGCATGGTCTGTTCTAAATGGTGATCTAATATCTAAAACACTGTAACCGGTCTGAGCAGGGTGTAAGAAAAGGTTCCACATGATTGAAGACCAGGAAGCAGAACCAGGGCTACTTGGGTAAGTCAACACTAACTGTGCCATAGGTCCAATTATACAAATCTCCATTGATCTCTAAATAATGTAGCCAAGGAGTTTGTGTTTGAGGTGAATCTATTTTGTGCTGCTGTCATTTTACAGTCTGTTAAAATGTTAGACGTTTGTCAATCCGGCTTGATATTTGGAATATGAGCTTATGCTCTCTGATTGGTCAAACTTCTTCTGTGTTTTGGAAGGCTCGACTCTCCTGCTGCCTGTTGCTGGTAGACTTGATTACTGAATGGATACTACTGAACTCACACGTGTCTTCAGTTTTGGCAAAGATTAGACAAATTGTAGCACACTTTGATACCAAAATATGAATTTGCTGCACAGAATGCATAAAGGTCGGCTGGTCTGCTTAAAGCCAATGCTAATGTTTGAACACAGCATCAGAGGAGAACCAGCACAGTGCACAGAACCAGCAAAAACAGACCTACAGTCCAGACCAACAACAACTGTGTACCGGCGTATCTTACCACACTCCCAGGAGACTGCATGTGTAGCTGCAATATGTGGTCCTTGGTGGAATGGGTTCACAGCTGTTTGTTCGGTCTCTGAAACAGAAAAGAACAGTGATATTTACACTTATTAGTTCAACTACAAAACAAACCCAACCAAGCATCCACTAAAAAAGTCTGAAGTTCTGGGCATCCTGCTAGGTCTGCCCCAGACAACTGTAAGTTCTGGTATTATGAAATGGACGAGCCTGTGAGCGTAGTAACAGTTCAACCACAAACCAGTAGACCATGTAAAATCAGAAAATAGGGCCATATAAACATTGCCTATCCTGTTTGCAAACTGTAAGGGCTCATTTTGGAAATCATGCTGTGCCAGCCACCAGAGGGCAACGTGGGAGCCCTGCTAATCAAGAGAGACTAAGATCACCTGTGGCTTGCTCTACTGAAGGGCAGTGCTCCACACTAGCGTTGTTTGAAAGCCCAGACAAACGAATCTGTAACCTGGTGTCCTGTGTCTTCTTTAAAAAGAAAAGATCAGCAAGAACTATAAACTCATTTGACAATTCTGTGCAGTATGTTGTGATGGTTTTCTGCAGACTAATGTTGCAGAAGCTCAATAAAAAACACTTGTGAAAACCTGGGATCACCGTTAAACCTAGACACATTCTCCCTAAAAGAACTGGACCTCAGTAAAAAATTAACTGCAGGATTCAGAAGTGCAGCTGGTCTTTACTGCACTCATGAGATCATACTGTGAACTGGAGATTGTCAGCAAGAACAAAAAAGTCATTTCACAATTCTGTACATCACATTGTTATGTCTGTTTGCAGAATGGAGTTGTGGAATCTTAGAAAAAACACTTCTGCAAAACTGAGATCAGCTGTAAAACTAAATTGGCTAAAATAATTGGACCTCAGTAATTATGAACTGCAGGATGCAGAACTGCAACATTTCTTTATTCAAGGATTCAAGGAGACTTTACTGTCATTCGCGAAATTGTAGTACTCAAGGACCCAGTTACACCCACACAGCAGTACCTAAATAAATAAAATAAACATAAATATATAAAAATATATAAAAAATATAGAGAGAAGAGCAGCAGGAAATGGAAAAGGTAGCAGCAGAGTGTGTTTAAAGTGACTAGTGTCCTCATAGTGTTGGTGCAGTGGTTTCCACTAAGTGACTTTTAAAAGTCTTACAGCTTCTGGAGTGAAGCTGTTTCTCAGTCTGTTCGTTTTACACTTAATGCTCCGCAGCCTCCTGCCTGAGGGCAATGGGACAAAAGTGAGTGTGCTGGGTGAGTGGGGTCCTTCATGATGCAGGTGGCCCTCCTCCTGCATCTGGAGGTGTAGATGTCTGTGGTAGTGGGGAGGCTGACTCTGACAGACCTCTGTGCAGCCTTCACCACCCTCTGCAGAGCTTTCCTGTCTGCAGCAGAGCAGCTTCTGTGCCACACATTGACGCTGGAGCATAGGATGTAGGAGGTGAGGACCGAGCTCCTGAGCCCAGCTCGCCTCAACAGCCTGAGGAAGTAGAGCCGTTGATGTGCCTTCCTGACCAGACTGGAAGTCTTGTTGCTCCAGGTGAGGTTGTTGCTCAGGTTAACACCCAAGTACCTGTAGTTGGAAACCACTTCCATCGCAGACCCTACAACATGCAGGGGGAGGTGGGCATGTCCGCCCCTTCTGAATAACTAAAAGCTGAGTTTTTGCTGGGAGCATGAGAAGCTGCTGCATGACAGCGTGCAGCCATCTTGGAAAAACTAGACTAATGTGATAATTTACTAGACTAATGAGATCATATTGTGAACTGGAGATTGTCACATCAGCAAGAACTAAAGCCATTTGACAATTCTGCACATCATCTTGTAAGGTCCGTCTGCAGACTGGTGTTGCGAAGTCTTAGAAAAAATACTTGTGAAAAACTCGGATCAGCTTTAAAACTGGATACGTGATTCCTAAAAGAATTGGATCTCAGTAACAATGACTGGCAGGATTCAGGAGTGGAGCCTGTATTTACTGGACTGATGACATCCCAAGGTAGCCTGGAGATTCCCAGATCAGCAAGAGCCTTAAACTCACATGACAATCCTGCACATTATGCTGTGTTGTCTGCCTGCAGACTGGTGTTGTAGAATCTTAAAAAAAAAAAAACACTTGTAAAAAAACTGGGATCAGGTACTAGATACATCCTTGGCACAATGCAGTCAGACAAATACCGGTCTCCTGGAACGCCAAATCCACTTAAACTGACCATAACTTTTCTTCTCTCTAGGTATGAGGCCTGGTTTGGGTTGCCAGGTAGTGCATTTATGCTTTATATATGTCGGTGTATTGTTCTCTCTAGGTATCTGAACTGGCCGTTGTTTGGGCAGCATCTGAGCTCATGGTGAATTTTAGACTCTAACCTTCTTCTAAGCACGATCGTAAGTCGCTCTTGATAAGAGTCTCTGCTAAATGCCTTAAATATACATGTAAGGCTGGGATGCAGCTGTTTGGTGAAAGAAACCCATTCCATGAAGCTCTACACACTGTTCCTGAGCTGATCTGAAGGCGACATAAAGTTTGGAGGTCTGTAGTGATGGACTCACTCTGTCACTCGGCTGACTCCGCTCTGTCATTGTACGTGGCCTACTACTTTGTGGCTGAGCTGCTGTTGTTCCCAATCACTCCAACTGTGTTATAACCCCACTGTTTATGTGAATCGACTACATTTGAGAGGTCAGTGTGTCACCACCACAGTGGGAGTACTGGGAAACCACAGTGCACACCGTTAAACCCAACACTGTATGAATTCATCACCACACACAGCTAACTCCTGAGGTGAGGTGCCTGAGAGCGTTACAGCACACCAGTGGAAATCTGGTTAGAGGTGTGTAGAGGTCTGTACAGCCTCGCTCCTCAGTACCAAAGTGGTCCCTCACTCTTCATGAACCTTCACGCCTGCTTAGATCATGAGGTGCTGATCAGTGTCAGTACCTGGAATCAGTAGTTACACATCAGGGGGTACAACCTTTTCATACAAAGCCCCCCAGCTCTGGAACACCCTTCCAGTCAGTGTTCAATGATCCTACTGCTTCACCTGCCTTGACTGGGAGACACTGCTTGTCTGCGTTCCGGACGAGTTTACTACTATGGATCTTCCTGCTATGTGGAAAGCTTTGTCTCCTTGCTGCAGGCTGTGCAGAAGATCCTGCTGCCTGCATAAGGGATTATAGATGTTCATTTTCCTGCCTCACAAGATGTCCAGACTTCTCTTCACCTGCCTCAAAAGCTACCCAGAATTCTTTTCACCTGCCTCACAAGCTAACCAGACTTTTCTTTACCTGCCTCACAAGCTAACCAGACGTTTCTTTACCTGCCTCACAAGCTAGCCAGACTTTTCTTCACCTGCCTCACAAGCTAACCAGACTTTTCTTCACCCGCCTCACAATCTAACCAGACTTCTCTTCACCTGCCTCACATTATACAGACATTTCTTCACTGGGCTCACAGGCTACCCAGACTTTCTACAGGTGACTACCACAGTGAGATCCCATATAGTGTACCTTGTAGGATGACTAAAGGCTGTGTAGGACCATCTGATACAGCCCCCCTATATAAACTACTGCTCTGTAGTAATGAGTAGATGATGCCCTCCACTTTCTCAGAACTAGTAAATACCAGAGTCTCCCTCTAGTGGAGAGTTTATGAACTGAACTGTTCTTTTCTCTCTTTCTACAGAGTCGTTCTTTATTTAGAAGACCATCAGGAACAAATGGCATAGTAAGTGTACAGGGTCTGTGAAGTACAGGAACAACCAGTCTACCGAACAGACATGTTTAAATTACACCTAGATCATTTTACTGGTGTACCTGAATAGAACAGGTACTTGCTAATCTAACCTCTGTTTCTCTCTGATATAAGACTGATGCTGATTATGGAATAAATCCACCTGGAAACCAGAACAAGATCATGATGGGGCCAGTCTACCAAAATGTAAAACCCAACATCAGCCAACCAGATTCAGTCTCTCATACGCTGGATCCAAGAAGCAGAGAACCTGATCCAGTTTACCATAGTCTAAAGACCAGTCCCTTCCAATCAGATTCAGTTTACCAGAGCCTAAACCCAAATTCCAAGCAATCAGATTCAGTCTACCACAGTCTAAACCCCAACACCAACCAATCAGATTCAGTCTACCAGAGTCTAATCCCCAACACCAACCAATCAGATTCAGTCTACCAGAGTCTAAACCCCAACACCAACCAAACTGATTGGTGTCCTGTTAGTGTTTCTATATGAAGACGTCTCTTTAATAATCCCAGCTTTCTGCTTACCCGTGTGAGACTCTGTCTAGATTATTCTCAGGAGCTTTAATAATGTAGAAACTTCAGTGAGCCCAGGTGTTTATTGACGGTGTATATTGAACATGTGCTACATGATATTGATGTTATCCAGATCCTAAACCTCCCTCTCTCTTTGAATAATGAAATAAATTATTTTGTACTTTTTTATGGTCTGTGTTCTGTGTTTTTTCCCACCTGAAAGCTTTTTTGCCCAAAAGATGATCGTTCTCTATTTGAACAGCAGCAATCTAAATATCTGAATAAATCTGAATTTCTCTGAATGAATCTGAGTATCAGTGACAGTGGTACTGGCCTCGTAGGAAGAGTGATGTTGAAAGCCCTGTAAAACCTTTGCTCGATGCATTCAGGTAAAAAACTGCCCTAAAGAGCTGATCCAGTGTTCCATATGACAGCTGAGGGTCCGATAAACCTGGTGTGAATTGAATTTTGCCAGTTGAGCCTTGCTTGTTCAAGCAGCAGATTGGTGTTCACTACACAATTTATGGCCAGGCTTACCCCACTAGAGATCAGAAAACCACAACAGTTGCAGAAGCAGTTTGGGAAAGGTTCTTCATCCATTACGGCTTGTCCAAGAGAGTACACTCGGATCAGGGGAGAGATTTCAGTAGTCATCTTATTAATATAAAAACTTAGTATGCTGTGAGTAAAAAAATCAAGAAAAAAAAAATCAACAACCACAGGGTGATCCTCAGCCTGAACATTTCAACAGGATATGTTGGGAACCCTGGATTCAAAGGAGAAGGGCAGGTAGCACATTAGTGACTTGGTCCATGCATAAAATTGTACACTGTATGGATCTACTGACTTCTCTTCGTACTTCCTGATGTTTGGGCAAGAAACTCAGATGCTATTAGTTATCAGCTTTGGGGCATCAATTGATTGGTCATCACACTTGTCCTGTGTACGGTATGCACATCCGTTGGCTGAGAGCTGGAAAGAAGCATGAGGTGAACAAACAACTCTATGATCTGATCCACTATGGTCTAATGCTTCCTCCTGGCAAATGGTGATCAGCTACTGATACGCCTCATTGGTCTCGAAGGAAATCACAAATTAGCTGATCAGTGGGGCACAGCTCCTTAAATAGTAGAGAGTCAGGTGCCAGGGTTACAGAATGGGAAGGTTCTCATTAAGGGTCTGCAAAGGAACCATTTTCTGCCAATTGGGGAAGGAGCTGAACCTCCCTGGTCTCAGAGCAAGAGAAGTCCGAAATAAAGCCAAGAGAACAAGACCATTTCTTCCAGATACTGTTCAGAACACATAACCCAGGGGGAGAATGGAGAGACTATGGTTTAGACTCTGGAGAAGGTTTGAAGGTGGGATGTGACTCTGGGTTATCCCCAAGTGACTGTGAGTAAAGTCCAGGATGAAACGCTTGTGCCCATCATTTTGGATCAGGGTGTTTCTCTCTCCACTGTTGGAACTGAATCTCTCATCAGTCACGACCCACCAAAACTTACTGTCTGCACATGGTGTATCAATAGGGGTGCAAAACAGAGTAGGGGAAGCTGAGTCTGAAGCTGACCTGCAAGAACTAACTTAAACACTTGAGGGAATAACCAGACCTCAGAGGTCCAGCAGTGTGGACAGTGTGTTTGAGCTGGTTTGGACAGTGTTCCTTCACGAGCAGGTTGCTAGCCTGCTATCTAACCTTGTTAACCTCAGAGAGACTGGGATTCTGTTACACTTCCAGATTCATCCCCCGTCTCAGTCGCTCCTCCAAACTCCAACACCCAGAGTGCACCACTCCGTGATGTCACTGTCACATGCTCACCGGGAGCCAATCACTTATCTCAGACAAGCTCATCATCCCAGTTTCCTCTCCCCAATGATGGGCAGCATTGTGTGTTGAGGGGAACAGATGTTAATGTATGCGTGGATAGGATGGGAAAAGGAGCTAAATATATATATGGCAGAGGTTGGTATAGCCAACCTCTGCCACCGAGCAAATCACACTAGAGAGAGAGAGCTGCATTTCAGTTGATGGTTAACAGTAGATCCCACCAGACCTCCTCCCATGCCACTGAATTTAAGGATAACTACAATGCCCAACTCAGTCAGTCTAGTTTCTGGTAGGAGTACAGTTCTAACCACGAACATGTCAACACACTTCCTGTTTGTGTTACAATGGTCTGAATTACATCATCATCACTGAGTTTGGATTAACGTGGTATGTGGTCAGTGATGGTAATAGGAGGAGCTGGGGGTTCCAAGAACTCTGACACTCTAACCAGAGAAACAGGAATAAAACAAACCAAATAGGAAATGGAGACACACGGAGAGAACCTCACCGTACAGAGAGAGTAGAGTTTAACTCTGAGGAGAACAGAAGAAACGTTGGCTGGAGTTTGTGGGATCATTAGTGAAGCTGGAGTTCAGTTCAGGATGAAGGTCCTCCTCATCTTCACCCTCTACCTGATCTCAGGTCAGTTCCTCTACTGCAGGCTGTAGAAGTTACAGCTGCTTCTATAAGAACGTCAGACTGAGATTGTACATTGTTGGTAGAAGCTTTTGTGGTGGAATTTAATGAGATCAGAGAGAAGAGTGAGACCCTTTAATCTGATTGGCAGGTCCAGTCAGCTGCTCTGATGTGATGGGCTACTCAGGAGGTGCTGTCATAATATACTGCTCTTATCAAAAGTATGGAGTAAATAACATGTACTTCTGTAAGACGACAACAATGGAGTGTGTAGAGGTGCAAACATCAAACACATGGATCCATAAAGACAGAATGTCTCTGTATCACTCTCCTGGATCTCTTACTGTGGTCTACAGAGATCTGAGTGTTCAGGATTCAGGATTGTATCAGTGTGGACAGACTGGAGGGTGGAGTCATGATCTGAAGCTGACAGTGGAAAGAGGTGAGAAATACTGATCTCTTAGAAAGACTAACACTGTATATGAACTATAACTGATCATTAATAGCTGTGAACAGATCTTGAGCTCATCAGAAGGTGGAGATGTACATGTGTCTATGGAGACGGTTCATGTAGGTGTTGGTGTGCATGTTCATGTTTATAGATGATGTTTGTGCTGCTGTTTGTTTGTTGTCTGTATGTTTATAATAAACCCTTCATTAATGAATAATGAGTTCTACACCATGAAGGCAGGAAGAACTTGGCATGACCCGAGCAGAGCTATAAACAGGTAGCCGAGCACAAGAGCAAATAACAAGCACACTCATAAACAGGGTAACGCCGGGTCCAGAATAAGAGACAAGCAGTGGTCAAAGCCAGGAGATCAAACAAGCCATCAGCCAGATCCAAAGCGAAATCCGAGAGAATGGTCAGAACACAAAGGGATGGTCAGAACCAGGGAGAATAGAGAGAGAGATAACATCAGTACACAGTACACAGATCATCACAGAGATGTGGCACCCATGTACAATTTAAATCATGTATAAAAATTTTTAATAAATGTGTTTTAGTTTTTATATCTGATTAACAGATCCATGCTGCTCAGGAACGAAGACTGTGGCTGGTTATCTGGGAGAGACCGTCACCATCAGCTGTTCATATGCAGACCAGTACGAGAGAAACATCAAGTTCTTCTACAGAAAGGATGGTCAATATTTTACTCCAGTGATCAGCACCATAAAGACTCAGACAGACAGATTCTCCATCTCTGATAACAGAGGATCTAAAGCTGTCAGTGTGAGGATCAGTGATGTGAGAGAAGATGATGGAGGTGTGTATTACTGTGGAGTGAGTGTTGGAGGAGGAGCAGTCAGTTATTACTCCCTCTACACAGAGATTCAGCTACAGGTCACAGGTGAGACACATTAACTCTTGATTCTGTTGGTGTTTACAGTGTTTATTAGTGGGTATGAAACACTGACCATGGGAAAGAGAGGATCACCTCGTCATCATTACACCACAGAGGAAACAGGAAGTTACAGAGTCAGGCTTGTGTACCTCCCACTGGTTTTGGTTGACTGTTGCAACACGACCACAGCGTTCGGCCACATCTGATGAAAGACTGAAGGAAAGAAACGGTGAAGGAAACATGAATTAAAGTTCTGTTTCCATCCACTACAGTTCTACGAAGACAAGGTAGATAGTGCAGACCACCATGATTACGGTCCACCCTGAACTGACCAAGATGGAGGGGCTTAACTCAGGTTGTGCTTTAAGACTTTACAGCCAGTTATCCGTCTTTTCATGGTCGTGTTTGGAGCTCAGAGATGCTGGGCAGGACAATCAGTGGCGCACCTAATGAGCACTGAAATCTCCGTGCCCCTCCAAAGATGTCCACCTTGAATCTGGGAATCTGATCATTCCGGGAGAACACTGTGTAGAGGTATTATTAAAGAGATCTGTAGGACCAGTCGTTTCCAGTCACTAGTCACCCCGTGTCCACTGATAAGAGAACCACCACTGCATTATACCAGCTGGACACTTGTGAAGCTGTGGGTGAAAAGGTCCAGCAGCTTGCTGTTGTGTACCTACACTGTGGGTAAGATCAGGTGGGACGGAATCATGTGACTTACAGCTTCATATGTAACAAAATCCTTTACCATCACCCTTTGACTCGTTCCAGCCTCTGCAGTATTCGTCCTTCTCCACTGGGTGTAGAGACCTAGGTGGATTAAAATCTGCTGCAGATCCTGAGCACTGGGTTCTTCATGGGTTTTTTATGTCATGGAAGTTTCAATCTGTTCTGTTCTCTATTGTATATTTTCAACAACCACCAACACCAGCTAGAACAACCTCGACTGAGAAATCAACACCAGCAAGAACAAGCCCAACTGAGAAACCAACACCAGCAAGAACAAGCCCAACTGAGAAACCAACACCAGCAAGAACAACCCCGACTGAAAAACCAACACCAGCAATAACAACCCCGACTGAAAAACCAACACCAGCAATAACAACCCCAACTGAGAAACCAACACCAGCAAGAACAACCCCGACTGAAAAACCAACACCAATAAGAACAAGCCCAACTAAGAAACCAGGAACACCATCTCACAATACCCCAGCTTCAGTACCACCATCAGTCCCTCATGATGAAGAACATTCCCGTAAGAGCTCATAACTTCATCTTTCATTCAGTGTCCATGTTAAAGGTCTTCAGGAGTTCTTATGGTGTCACACCTGGAACATGAAAGGGCTCCTGGTTTCAGGCTGAGTTTGTGGTCATGTGATGTGATGAGTCTGGTGATGGTCTGTTCCGTCTGTCTGTCAGCTCCAGGTTCCTCCATCATCATCATCATCACTGTGTGTGTCTGTTTGGTTCTGCTGCTGATTGGAGGATCAGCTCTGATCTTCTACAGACTGAGATGCAGGAGAACACAAGGTACTACACACTCCCACATACACACACACTTCCACACACACACTCCCATTCACAGGACACATGATCTCTCCTGTTAATGAGGAAACACTGGGATCAGGATCATGATATTAATATACACTAGTTTATTTAAATACAGGTAAGTGTGTCACCACCACAGTGGGAGTACTGGGAAACCATAGTGCACACCGTTAAACCCAACACTGTATGAGTTCATCACCACACACAGCTAACTCCTGAGGTGAGGTGCCTGAGAGCGTTACAGCACACCAGTGGAAATCTGGTTAGAGGTGTGTAGAGGTCTGTACAGCCTCGCTCCTCAGTACCAAAGTGGTCCCTCACTCTTTATGAACCTTCACACCTGCATAGATCATGAGGTGCTGATCAGTGTCAGTGCCTGGAATCAGTAGTTACACATCAGGGGGTACAACCTTTTCATACAAAGCCCCCCAGCTCTGGAATACCCTTCCAGTCAGTGTTCGGGACTCAGACAGAGCTTCAGTCTCAGTCAAGTCTTAAACCCTACCTGTTAAGGTGAGCCTGTGGTAATTAGTTTATCCCACAGATCTGGAGGTTCACTGACGGAGACTGAGAAGGTTGGTCACTCAGTGACAGTGGAGTGGAGGGGTGCTGACGTCTTAGGGAGCCTTTATCTACTCGTTATCTCCAGACTCCTCCTATTAGTTCTCCTGTAATAGCTCAGCCAGTCGGGGTCACTCCTGAGACTTCTACTCACCTGCCTCACAAGTTACCCAGACCTCTCTTCACCTGCCTCACAAGCTAACCAGTCTTCTCTTCACCTGCCTCACAAGCTAACCAGTCTTCTCTTCCCCTGCCTCACAAGCTAACCAGACTTTTCTTCCCCTGCCTCACAAGCTAATCAGACTTTTCTTCCCCTGCCTCAAAAGCTAACCAGACTTCTCTTCACCTGCCTCACAAGCTAACCAGGCTTCTCTTCACCTGCCTCACAAGCTAACCAGACTTCTCTTCACCTGCCTCACAAGCTACCCAGACTTCTCTTCATCTGCCTCACAAGTTACCCAGACTTCTCTTCACCTGCCTCACAAGCTACCCAGACTTCTCTTCACCTGCCTCACAAGCTACCCAGACTTTTCTGCACCTGCCTCACAAGCTACCCAGACTTCTCTTCACCTGGCTCACAAGCTACCCAGACTTCTCTTCACCTGCCTCACAAGCTGCCCACTTTTCTTCACCTATTTCACAAGTTACCCAGACTTTTCTTCACCTGCCTCACAAGCTACCCAGACTTCTCTTCACCTCCCTCACAAGTTACCCAGACCTCGCTTCCCCTGCCTCACAAGCTACCCAGACTTCTCTTCATCTGCCTCACAAGTTACCCAGACTTCTCTTCACCTGCCTCACAAGTTACCCAGACTTCTCTTCACCTGCCTAACAAGCTACCCAGATTTCTCTTCATCTGCCTCACAAGCTACCCAGACTTCTCTTCACCTGCCTCACAAGCTGCCCACTTTTCTTTACCTGCCTCACAAGCTAGCCAGACTTCTCTTCACCTGCCTCACAAGCTGCCCACTTTTCTTTAGCTGCCTCACAAGCTAGCCAGACTGTTCTTCACCTGCCTCACAAATGACCCAGACTTCCCTTTACCTGCCTTACAAGCGACCCAGACCTAACCAGACTTTTTTTTTATCTGCCTCACAAGCTACACAGACTTCTCTTTACCTGCGTCACAAGCTGCCCAGACTTTTCTTCACCTGCCTCACAAGGCCTGTGTAGGACCATCTGATACAGCCCCCTATATAAACTACTGCTCTGTAGTAATGAGTAGATGATGCCCTCCACTTTCTCAGACCTGGTAAATACCAGAGTCTCCCTCTAGTGGAAAGTTTATGAACTGAACTGTTCTTTTCTCTCTTTCTACAGAGTCGTCCTTCATCAGAAGACGATCAGGAACAAATGACATAGTAAGTGTACGGGGTCTGTGAAGTACAGGAACAACCAGTCTACCGAACAGACATGTTTAAACCACACCTAGATCATTTTACTGGTGTACCTGAATAGAACAGGTAGATGATGTGGCCTGTGTGTTATGTAGAGTTTGTCTGGATGACTTGCTAATCTAACCTCTGTTTTCTCTCTGATAGAAGACTGATGCTGATTATGAAAATGATCCACCAGGAAACCAGAACAAGATCACGATGGGGCCAGTCTACCAGAACGTAAAACCCAACATCAGCCAACCAGATTCAGTCTATCATACCCTGGATCCCAGAACCAGAGAACTGGATCCAGTTTACCACAGTCCAAAGACCAGTCCCAGCCAATCAGATTCAGTTTACCAGAGCCTAAACCCCAGCACAATTCAATCAGATTCAGTCTACCACAGTCTAAACCCAACACCAACTAATCAGACTCAGCCTGCTAGAGTCTAAACCCTAACATCAAACAATCAGATTCTGTTTACCAGAGCATAAACCCCAACACCATCCAATCAGATTTAGCCTACCACAGTCTGAACCCAACACCAACCAATCAGATTCAGTCAACCACAGTCTAAACCACAACACTAACCAATCAAATTCAGTCTACCATAGTCAAGACCCAACACCAAACAATCAGATTCAGCTGAAGCCCATGTAGTATGTCATGTAGTACAGTGGGTGTGTGAACTGTGGTAGGGTTACTGTGGTATCTCCACCATGGTGTTACTGTAGTATGGTATCGTGTATTATAGCGGGTGTGTAAACTGTGGTAGGGTTACTGTGGTATCTCCACCATGGTGTTACTGTAGTATGGTATCGTGTATTATAGCGGGTGTGTACACTGTGGTAGGGTTACTGTGGTATCTACACCATGGTGTTACTGTAGTATGGTATTGTGTATTATAGCGGGTGTGTAAACTGTGATAGGGTAACTGTGGTATCCCCAGCATGGTGTTACTGTAGTATGGTATCGTGTATTATAGCGGGTGTGTAAACTGTGATAGGGTTACTGTGGTATCTCCACCATGGTGTTACTGTAGTATGGTATTGTGTATTTCAGCGGGTGTGTAAACTGTGATAGGGTTACTGTGGTATCTACACCATGGTGTTACTGTAGTATGGTATTGTGTATTATAGCGGGTATGTAAACTGTGGTGGGGTTACTTTGGTATCTCCACCATGGTGTTACTGTAGTATGGTATCGTGTATTATAGCGGGTGTGTAAACTGTGGTGGGGTTACTTTGGTATCTACTACTTTTACTATAGGACGGTTGTAGTTCTGTAGTTGAACCTCTCTTATTGTATTACAGTGATAACGTTATTAATCTGTTTGTGTTCTTGCTCTGCTGCAGGAGGATGAAAATGGTGTCCTGTTAGTGTTTCTATATGAAGACGTCTCTTCAATAATCCCAGCTTTCTGCTTACCAGTGTGAGACTCTGTCTAGTTTATTCTCAGTATCTTTAATAGTGTAGAAACTTCAGTGAGTCCAGGTGTTTATTGATGGTGTATATTGAACATGTACTACATGATGTTGATGTCATCCTGATATTGAACTTCCGTCTCTTTTTGAATAATGAAATAAATCATTTTGTACTTTTTTATGGTCTGTGTTCTGTGTTTTTTCCACCTGAAAGCTTTTTTGCCCAAAAGATAATGTTTAAAAAAATCGTTAAAATTATTTTAACAGCAGTGATCTGAATATTTGAATAAATCTAAATATCTCTGACACACTGAATCACTGAACCACTGTCACTGAATCTGTGTGTCAGTGACAGTGGTACTGGCCTCGTATGAGGATTGATGTTTAAAGTCCTGCAAAACCTGTGTTTGATGCATACAGGTGCTGGAACTGAATCTCTCATCAGTCACGAACCACCTCAACTTACTGTCTGCACATGGTGTATCTATAGGGGTGCAAAACAGAGTAGGGGAAGCTGAGTCTGCAAGAACTATCTTTAAAAAAGTGAAGACCGGGAGCCAATCACTTTTCTCAGTTACGCCCATCATCCTGTTTCCTCTCCCAAATGATGGGCAGCACTGTGTGTTAAGGGGGGACAGATGTTAATGTATGTGTGGATGAGAGGACTAAGAAGCTAAAAGGTATAGCCAAAATACTGAACATCAGCCACCGAGCAAATTGCCCTAGAGAAAGAGCTGCATTTCAGTTGATGTTTAACTGTAGATCCCACCAGAGCTCCTCCCATGCCATTGAACTTAAGGGTCACTACAATGTCCTACTCAGTCAGTCTAGTTTCTGGTGGGAGGACTACATTTCTAATCATAAACATGTCGACACACTTCCCGTTTGTGCTACAATGGTCTGAATTACATCATCAACACTGAGTTTGGATTAACGTGGTATGTGGTCGGTGATGCTGTTGGGAGGAGCTGGGGGTTCCAAGAACTCTGACTCTCTGACTCTATCCAGAGAACCAGGAACCAACCAAACCAGAGAGAAGAGGAGACGGAGACACACAGAAAGAGCCGCACTGTACAGAGAAAGTAGAGTTTAACTCTGAGGAGAACAGAAGAAACGTTGGCTGGAGTTTGTGGGATCGTCAGTGAAGCTGGAGTTCAGTTCAGGATGAAGGTCCTCCCCATCTTCACCCTCTACCTGATCTCAGGTCAGTTCCTCTACTGCAGGTTGTAGAAGTTACAGCTGCTTCTATAAGAACGTCAGACTGAGATTGTACATTGTTGGTAGAAGCTTTTGTGGTGGAATTTAATGAGATCAGAGAGAAGAGTGAGACCCTTTAATCTGATTGGCAGGTCCAGTCAGCTGCTCTGATGTGATTGGCTACTCAGGAGGTGCTGTCATAATCTACTTCTCTTATCAAAAGTATGGAGTAAATAACATGTACTTCTGTAAGACGACAACAATGGAGTGTATAGAATTACAAACATCAGACACATGGATCCAGAAAGACAGAATGTCTCTGTATCACTCTCCTGGAACTCTTACAGTGATCTACAGAAGGCTGAGACTCCAGGATTCAGGATTGTATCAGTGTGGACAGACTGGAGGGTGGAGTCATGGTCTAAACCTGACAGTGGAAAGAGGTGAGAGATACTGATCTCCTAGAAAGACTAACACTGTATATGAACTTTAACTGATCATTAATAGTTGTGAACAGATCATGAGCTCATCAGAAGGTGGAGATGTACACGTGCCTATGAAGACGGTTCATGTAGGTGTTGGTGTGTATGTTCATGTTTATAGATGATGTTTGTGCTGCTGTTCTGTATGTTTATAATAAACCCTTCATTAATGAATAATGAGTTCTACATCATGTCAGGCAGGAAGAACTTGGCATGACCCGGGCAGAACTATGAACAGGTAGCCGAGCACAACAGCAAATAACAAGCACACTCATAAACAGGGTAACGCCGGGTCCAGAATAAGAGACAAGCAGTGGTCAAAGCAGCAACCGGATCCAAAAGGAAAACCAAGAGAATGGTCAGAGCGCAAAGGGATGGCCAGGGAGAATAGAGAGAGAGACAACATCCGTACATAGTACACAGATCATCACAGAGATGTGGCACCCATGTACAATTTAATCATGTATACAAATTATGAATGAATGTGTTATAAAGTGTTCCATGTTTTACATCTGATTAACAGATCCATGCTGTTCAGGACCAAAGACTGTGACTGGCTATCTGGGAGAGACTGTCACCATCAACTGTTCATATCCAGACCAGCACGAGGAAAACAGCAAGTACATTTACAGAGAGTTTACTCCAGTGATCAGCACCACAGAGACTCAGAGAGACAGATTCTCCATCTCTGAGGACAGAGGATCTAAAGCTATCAGAGTGAGGATCAGTGATGTGAGAGAAGATGATGGAGTGTACTACTGTGGAGTGAGTGTTGGAGGAGGAGCAGTCATTTATTCCTCCCTCTACACAGAGATTCAGCTACGGGTCAGAGGTGAGACACATTAACTCTTGATTCTGTTGGTGTTTACAGTGTTTATTAGTGGGTATGAAACACTGAGTGTCAGAAAGAGAGGATCGTCTCATCATCATTACACCACAGAGAACACAGGAAGTTACTGATTCTTGCTCGCGTATCTCCCCCTGGTTTCGGCCGACTGTCTCAACACGACCACAGCGTTCGGCCACATCTGATGAAAGACTGAGGGTAAGAGACGGTGAAGGAAACACAAATTAAAGTTCTGTTTCCATCCACTACAGTTATAGGAAGACACGGTAGATAGTTTGGAGCTCAGAGATGCTGGGCAGGACAATCAGTGTCACACCTACTGAGCACTGAAATCTCCGTGCCATCCCCAAGATGTCCGCCTTGAATCTGGGAATCTGATCATTCCGGGAGAACACTGTGTAGAGGCATTATTAAAGAGATCTGTAGGACCAGTCGTTTCCAGTCACTAGTCACCCCGTGCCCACTGATAATTATTCAAGCAATCAATCAATATTTATTTGTATTAATAGTTAATATACAGACGTAGGGAAGGGAAACCGGGTCCAAGCCCCTCGTGAACAAGCCAGAGGCAACAGTGGTGAGGAAAAACTCCCTTGAGTAAGGAAGAAACCTCAAGAGGAACCAGGCTCAAGGGCAGAACCCAAACTCCTCAGGTCAATCCTGGATGAAGAGAGAAAGACAGAACTAACAGCAGAAGCAGCTTAGAACATCTATTAGGTCCAGTCTGAGGGAGTAACTGCACAGGTGGAGCCGACCCATAGATAGAGTTCATGATCAGAGTCAGACACTGGTCACTGTAGTAGTTGTAGTCATGTCGGGTGATGAACTGGAGAAACAGGGCAGGGGACTCATGGTGGAGATGATGCTCAGGTGACTCTAGCTGCTCTTGGGATTCCTATGTGATCACTCAGGAGAAGTGTCATTCTGTCCTTGAATGAAGAAGGAGAGAGAGAGAGAGAGAGAGAGAGAGAGAGAGATAAGGAGGACTGAGAGGTAGGCTTTGCACTTTGTATGAATGGAGTGGGTGGAGTCCTGAGAGCCCTGGAGAGAATTCCTCCGCGCTGGTAGCCCTATAGTGTTATCCAGTAGGGTTTATCAGAGCACCACTGCTGCGTTATACCAGCTGGACACTTGTCCAGTAGTTTGCTGTTGTATACATACACTGTGTGCCAGGCAGTAAGACCAGGTGGGATGGGATCATGTGACTTACGACTTCATACGTAGTTGTTCCAGCCTAAGCAGTATTCATACTTGTCCACCTCGTCCCAGTGTAGAGACCTGTTTTCAGATATTTAGGAAAATAGGTGGATTAAAACCTGCTTTAGATCCTGAGCACTGGGTTCTTCATGGGTTCTTTATGTCACAGAAGTTTCAATCTGTTCTGTTCTCTATTGTATATTTTCAAAAACCACCAACAGCAGCAAGAACAACCCCAACTGAGAAACCAACACCAGCAAGAACAAGACAGAATGAGAAACCAACACCAGCAACAACCAGTACAACTAAGAAACAAGCCACACCATACCACGGGTCTCCAGGTTTAGTACCAACATCAGTACCATCCCTCTTTCATCCAGTGTCCATGTTAAAGGTCTTCAGGAGTTCTTAGGGTACATGGAACATGAGTGGGCTCCTGGTTTCAGAAGGAGTTTGTGGTCATGTGATGTGATGAGTCTGGTGATGGTCTGTTCTTTCTGTCTCTCAGCTCCAGGTTCCTCCATCATCATCATCATGATCATCACTCTGTGTGTCTTTGTGGTTCTGCTCCTGATTGGAGGATCAGCTCTGATCTTCTACAGACTGAGATGCAGGAGCATACAAGGTAGTACACACTCCCACAAACACATGGCAACTTGACCCATGAATCACCTATTTATGAGAAAACACGTGGATTAGAATTATAATACACGTCCAGAAGGCTGAAGGATGGTGTGACTCCACCTCCACCCGTACCGCACCATCTGCAGGAACTGTGTGAGGATATTCAAACTGCATGGTATGGATTATCACAGGACACCATTAGGAACCTCTACAATAGTTATCTGTGCCATATGGATCCTCTGTTGGTAATAACTGTCTTTCATCTTCACATCATCTCCATCTGTGGTAAAGTGAGCAGTATCTCTAGTTGTGGTAACCTTATAAGGTTCTTCAGGTTCTAGATTTTATGCTGTGAGCATTTTATCATCTTCATATGAAGGTTATTGATGTTTCCTCCACCAGTCCTGAATCTGGGATCATCTTCCTCCAGTCCTTCTTCTCTCATTATATGTTCTGACCAGGTGTGGTGATAGTGGGCAGCCTCGTCTGACTGACTGTTTCACAGATGGTGTTGGTCTGTTTTCCATCCTGAGCTTGGCTGGTTGAACAATGGAATGTTCTGATATTCCCATTTTCATGAGAGCGTTCCATAATTTTCATAAAGAGTTGATTCTCTGTAGGTGGTGAAGCACAGGTTCTTGAACTCGTTGGCTTCTTCTGTGATGCAGAGTACATCCACCATGTCTCTGTTTCCTCTGGTGCTTGTGCCCTGCATAGCCACGCCTCCCACACAGGAGCTGATGGCAGAATGCCACAGTATCTCTCCTTCCTCTGCCTTTTACTGAATCCTGCTTTCCAAGTTCTCTTTATTTGGTGTTGGGATATAAACTGACCTCTTCCAGTCTATTGACCATTCAGCTGTTTCTGTTGGCATGATCTGGTCAGAACTTCAACCAAACTATCCTCAGAATCTCAAGATATTTCTGTGGCAGTGACAGCAAGTCCTGTGGTTTTCTTCTTTCGCAATGATCTCATGCGAAATCATCTCATGCCCTACTTCATCTTCCTGTGCTAGAGGTTCTTCGGTGTGGATGCCATCAACAGAAGTTCTTGGTAGTTGCCTTCTCTTTTGTAGATGTCTGGTTTTGCACCTCGCCTGACTCTCCAGCAGTAAACAGATCTTCCCTTGTAGGATCACTGAAGGCTGTGTAGGACCATCTGATGCAGCCCCCTTATAAAAACTACTGCTCTGTAGTAACGAGTAGATGATGCCCTCCACTTTCTCAGACCTGGTAAATACCAGAGTCTCCCTCTAGTAGAGAGTTTATGACCTGAACTGTTCTTTTCTCTCTTTCTACAGAGTCGTCCTTCATCAGAAGACCATCAGGAACAAATGACATAGTAAGTGTATGGGGTCTGTGAAGTACAGAGACAACCAGTCTAAAGAACAGACATGTTTAAACCACACCTGGGTCATTTTACTGGTGTACCTGAATTTAACAGGTAGATGATGTGACCTGTGTGTTACGTAGGGTTTGTCCGGATGACCTGCTAATCTAACCTCTGTGTTCTCTTTGATATAAGACTGATGCTGATTATGAAAATGATCCACCTGGAAACCAGAAAAAGGTCAAGATGGGGCCAACCTACCAGAATGTAAAACCCAACATCAGCCAACCACAGACAGTTTATCAGACCCTGGATCCCAGAACCAGAGAACCTGATTCAGTCTACCACAGTCTAAACCCAACACCATCCAATCAGATTCAGGCTGCCAGAGTCTAAACCCTAACATCAACCAATCAAATTAAAGTGTTAAGTGTAACCTCTGCCAACTCCAACCTCAGTAAATGAGATTTACTGCACAAGGAACTGAACTCCTAACTTTAGGTGAACAAATTCAACAATCCTCTTACCTCAGGGACAAGCATGTAACCATCCACTCCCCACAATCCATCATGTCTGTAGTATGTTGTGTATTACAGCAGGTATGAAAACTGTGGTAGGGTTACTGTGGTAACTCCTGCATGATGTTGATGTTATCCTGATATTGAACCTCCCTCTCTCTTTGAATAATGAAATAAATTATTTTGTACTTTTATTATGGTTTGTGTTCTGTGCTTTTTGCCACCTGAAAACCTTTTTGCCCAAAAGTTGGTTAAAATTATTTTAACAGCAGTGATCTGAATATTTGAATAAATCTAAATGTCTCTGAATGAATCTGAGTGTCAGTGACAGTGGTTCTGGCCTCGTATGAAGAGTGATGTTGAAAGCCCTGTAAAACCTGAGTTTGATGCATACAGGTAAAAACACTGCCCCAAAAAGCTGATCCATTGTTACACCGTTATGACAACTGAGGGTCCAATAAACCTGGTGTGAATTTAATTTTGTCAGTTGAGCCTGACTTCTTCAACACTGACAGCATATTGGTGCTAACAGATCACTACACAATGTATGCCCTGCCTTACCCCACTACAGATCAGAAAACCACAACTGATGCAGAAGCAGTTTGGGAAAAGTTCTTCATCTATTATGGCTTGTTCAAGAGAGTACACTCGGATCAGGGGAGAGATTTCGAGCTTCAGCTTATTCATGAAAAGCTTAGTATGCTGGGAGTAAAAAAATCAAGAACCACCCATTATCACCCACAGGGTAATCCCCAGCCTGAACATTTTAACAGGATATGTTGGGAAACCTGGATTCAAAGGAGAAGGGCAGGTAGCACATTAGTGACTTGGTCCATGCATAAAATTGCACATTGTATGGATCTACTGGCTTCTTTCCGTACTTCCTGATGTTTGGGCAAGAAACCTGGATGCCATTAGTTCTCAGCTTTGAGATATCTATTGATTGGTCATCACACTAGTTCTGTGTGCGGTATGTACAGAACATGAAGCAGGAACTTCAAGCTGCATATCCACTGGCTGAGAGTTGGAAAGAAGAATGAGGTGAATAAACATCTGGGATCTGATCCACTATAGTCCAACATTTCCTCCTGGCATCCGGTGATCAGGTACTAATACACATCCTCGGTCTGCAAGGAAAGCACAAATTAGCCGATCAGTGGAACACAGCTCCTTATATAGTGGAGAGTCAGGTGCCAGGATTACCAGTATTTAGATTAAGGCCACAGAATGGGAAGTTTCTCATTAAGGGTCTGCACAGGAACCATCTGCTGTCAATTGGGGAAGGAGCTGAACCTCCCTGGTCTCAGAGCAAGAGAAGTCCGAAATAAAGTCAAGTGAACAAGACCATCTCGTCCAGATACTATTCCAGAACTGTTAACCCAGAGGGAGAATGCGGAGACTGTGGTTCAGATTCTGGAGGAGATTCGTAGGTGGGATGTGACTCTGAGTTACCGTATCCCCCAGTGGCTGTCTCTCTGTCTAATGCTGCATTAGAACCGGATCTTTCATCTGTCTTGACCCACCAAAACTTACTTACTTACTACCAAAACTCACTGTCTGCACATGGTGTATCTATAGGGGTGCAAAGAGTAGGAGAAGCTGAGTTTGAAGCTGTCCTGCAAAAACTATCTTAAAAAAAGTGAAGACTTGAGGGAATAGCCAAACCTCTGAGGTCCAGCAGCGCGGACAGCGCGTTTGAGCTGGTTTGGACAGTGCTCTTTCATGAGCAGGTCACTAGCCTGCTATCTGGCCTTGTTAACCTCAGAGAGACTGGGATTCTGTTACACATTCAGGTTCATCCCCCGTCTCAATCGTTCCTTCAAACTCCAACTCCCAGAATGCACCACTTATCTCAGTTACGCTCGTCATCCCAGTTTCCTCTCCCCAATGATGGGCAGCACTGTGTGATACTGAATGTCAGCCACTGAGCAAATTACCCTAAAGAGACAGAGAGCTGCATTTCAGTTGATGTCTAACTGTAGATCCTGAGCTCCTCCCATGCCACTGAATTTAAGGGTCACTACAATCTCCTACTCAGTCAGTCAGTCTCTCGTGGGAGGACTACATTTCTAATCATGAACATGTCGATACACTTCCCGTTTGTGCTACAATGGTCTGAATTACATCATCACTGAGTTTGGATTAACGTGGTATGTGGTCAGTGATGCTGATGGGAGGAGTTGTGGGTTCCAAGAACTCTGACTCTCTAACTAATCAGAGAACCAGGAACCAATCAAACCAGAGAGAAGAGGAGACGGAGACACATGGAGAGAACCGCACAGTACAGAGAGAGTAGAGTTTAACTCTGAGGAGTTGGCTGGAGTTTGTGGGAACATCAGTGAAGCTGGAGTTCAGTTCAGGATGAAGGTCCTCCTCATCTTCACCCTCTACCTGATCTCAGGTCAGTTCCTCTACTGCAGGCTATAGAAGTTACAGCTGCTTCTATAAGAACGTCAGACTGAGATTGTACATTGTTGGTAAAAGCTTTTGTGTGGGAATTTAATAAGATCAGAGAGAAGAGTGAGACCCTTTAATCTGATTGGCAGGTCCAGTCAGCTGCTCTGATGTGATGGGCTACTCAGGAGGTAATCTCTTAATCTATTGCAATCATCAAGAGAATGGAGAAGATTACAAATACTACTTCTGTAAGACGACAACAAAGGAGTGTATCGAGGTAGAAACATCAAACACATTGATCAATGAAGACAGAATGTCTCTGTATCACTCTCCTGGATCTCTTATGGTGATCTACAGAAACCTGAGTTTTCAGGATTCAGGATTGTATCAGTGTGGACAGACTGGAGGGTGGAGTCGTGATCTAAACCTGACAGTGGAAAGAGGTGAGAGATACTGATCTCCTAGAAAGACTAACACTGTATATGAACTTTAACTGATCATTAATAGTTGTGAACAGATCATGAGCTCATCAGAAGGTGGAGATGTACACGTGCCTATGGAGACGGTTCATGTAGGTGTTGGTGTGCATGTTCATGTTTATAGATGATGTTTGTGCTGCTGTTCTGTATGTTTATAATAAACCCTTCATTAATGAATAATGAGTTCTACATCATGTCAGGCAGGAAGAACTTGGCATGACCCGAGCAGAACTATAAGCAGGTAGCCGAGCACAAGAGCAAATAACAAGCACACACATAAACAGGGTAACGCCGGGTCCAGAATAAGAGACAAGAAGTGGTCAAAGCCAGGAGATCAAACAAGCCATCATCCGGATCCAAAGGGAAATCCAAGAGAATCGTCAGAGCGCAAACGGATGGCCAGGGAGAATAAAGAGAGAGACAACATCCGTACATCGTAGATGTGGCACCCATGTACAAATTAATCATGTACACAAATTATGAAAAAATGTGTTTCAGTTTTTATATCTGATTAACAGATCCATGCTGTTTGGGCTCAAAGACTGTGGCTGGTTACCTGGGAAAGACCGTCACCATCAGCTGTTCATATCCAGACCAGTACGAGAGACACACCAAGACCTTCTACAGACAGGATGATCAATATTTTACTCCAGTGATCAGCACCACAGAGACTCTGAAGGATAGATTCTCCATCTCTGATAACAGAGGATCTAAAGTTGTCAGTGTGAGGATCAGTGATGTGAGAGAAGATGATGGAGGAGGTTATTATTGTGGAGTGTGGATTAGCAGTGAGTCAGTCGATTATTCCGTCTTCTACACAGAGATTCAGCTACAGGTCACAGGTGAGACACATTAACTCTTGATTCTGTTGGTGTTTACAGTGTTTATTAGTGGGTATGAAACACTGAGCGTCAGAAAGAGAGGATCATCTCATCATCATTACACCACAGAGAACACAGGAAGTTACAGAGTCAGGCTTGCGTACCTCCCCCTGGTTTTGGTCGACTGTCTCAACATGCCCACAGCGTTCGGCCAGATCTGATGAAAGACTGAGGGAAAGAGACGGTGAAGGAAACATGAATTAAAGTTCTGTTTCCATCCACTACAGTTATACAAAGACACGGTAGATAGTGCAGACCACCATGATTAGGGTCCGCACTGAACTCACCAAGAGGAGGGGTTTAACTCGGGATGTGCTTTAAGACTTTACAGCCAGTTATCCGTCTTTTCATGGTCGTGTTTGGAGCTCAGAGATGCTGGACAGGACAATCAGTGGCACACCTAATGAGCACTGAAATCCCAGTGCCACTCCAAAGATGTCCACCTTGAATCTGGGAATCTGACCATTCCGGGAGAACACTGTGTAGAGGTATTATTAAACAGATATGTAGAACCAGTCATTTCCAGTCACTAGTCACCCCGTGTCCACTGATAAGAGAACCACCACTGCATTATACCAGCTGGACACTTGTGGAGCTGTGGGTGAAAAGGTCCAGCAGCTTGATGTTGTGTACATACACTGTGTGCCAGACAGTAAAATCAGGTGGGATGGAATCATGTGACTTACAGCTTCATACGTAACTGTTTATTCAAGAAATCCTTTACCCTGACCCTTTATCTCATTCCAGCCTCCGCAGTATTCGTCCTTCTCCACCTCGTCCCAGTGTAGAGAACTGTTTTCAGATATTTAGGAAAATAGGTGGATTAAAACATGCTTCAGATCCTGAGCACTGGGTTCTTCATGGGTTCTTTATGTCACAGAAGTTTCAATCTGTTCTGTTCTCTATTGTATATTTTTTAAAAAAACACCAACACCAGCAAGAACAAACCCAACTGAGAAACCAACACCAGCAAGAGCAAGCCCAACTGAGAAACCAACACCAGCAAGAGCAAGCCCAACTGAGAATCCAACACCAGCAAGAACAAACCAAACTGAGAAACCAACACCAGCAAGAACAAGCCCAACTGAGAAACCAACACCAGCAAGAGCAAGCCCAACTGAGAAACCAACACCAGCAAGAACAAGCCCAACTTAGAAACCAGGAACACCATCCCACAGGACCTCAGCTTCAGTACCAACATCAGTCCCACCTGATGAAGAACATTCCAGTAACAGCTCATAACTCCCTCTTTCATTCAGAGCCAGTGTTTAAGGTCTTAGGGTGTCACACCTGGAACAGTAAAGGGTTCCTGGTTTCAGAATGAGTTTGTGGTCATGTGATGTGATGAGTCTGGTGATGGTCTGTTCCGTCTGTCTCTCAGCTCCAGGTTCCTCCATCATCATCATCACTGTGTGTGTCTGTGTGTTTCTGCTGCTGATTGGAGGATCAGCTCTGATCTTCTACAGACTGAGATGCAGGAGAACACAAGGTAGTGCTGAACACAGACACCTGGTATCTCTCATACTGTGTTCAGAGCTTCTCACTCGTAGCTGGTCAGGTGGGAGACACTGAGTGTCCTGTGTTCTGTACAGTTACAGGTTCCACTCCTTCACCCAGAACGGAGCCTAAAGACCCAGGCCCCACCTACACCACTGTTATCTTCCTGAAGAACCCAGATTCTCCCACTAATGCTGCAGTTATCGTCAGTAAGGAGGAACCTACTACTGAATACGCCTCCATCAAACACCACACATGACTGGAAAAGCTTTAATCACTGCTGTCCTACTGTTAATGATACAGACACCAGATTTAAATCCAGAAGCTCATTTTAAACCTGCCTGGGGATGGAAGTTCATCATTTACAGTGAGCCTAATCATGTTTTAATGTCTGTCTTCATAATGGTTTATTGTTGCTAAGTGTTCACAGAGTTTTTTTAATGTTTGATGTATTTTTATAACTTCATACTTTGTGGTGACATGTTCTAACATCTATTCATAAAGTAATATTAATGCTAATGGTAATGCTAATATTAATAAATACTCATTAGGCTGATAAATGATGCTACATCTGTTAATATTGATTGGTAATATTCCCTACAGAGCTTATAACCTAATCTTAAGCAGCTGCTGCTACTGGAATATACTATAGCTAGTAAATCATCCAAATGATAGCTAGTGAATCATGTAAATGATAAAAATTCCTTTTACAGGAGTAAACTTTTAATTATCCTCAAACAATCCATGTATATCATGTTCTTGTCTAAACTCACACCACAGCTAGATTACATTAGCCTACATTTACATACCTCTAAAACTCAAGAAGCCAAAGTCGCTCCATCCACTGTATGGCTGAAAGAATGTGGACATCCCTCCAGATCATTCAGGGGTTTCCCACGCAGAGCTAACAGGTCTATAGTACCACATACATAGTCATACAGTCTCCATAGACAAACACTGGCAGTAGAGTCATCCTGTAGTGCTCAGTGAATGAGTATCATTGTCATAGGATGGCCCATTTGAGATCACTGCTGAAGGGCAGTGCTCCACACCAGCGCTGTTTGAAAGCCCAGACAAACGACCCGGTAACCTGGTGTCTTGGGTTCAGCTTTAAACTAGATACATCCTCCCTAAAAAAAATGGGACCTCAGTAACCATGACTTGGGGGATTCAGAAGTAGAGCCCCCAAATGCTGTACTGATGACATCACAATGTAAACTGGAGATTTTTAGGTCAGAAGTCTGAGAATCGTGTTGTGGTATCTTAGAAAAAAACACTTGGGAAAAACTAAGAGCAACTTGAAAACTAGACACATCCTCCCTAAAAGAACTGGACCACAGTAACAATACACTTCAGGATTCAGGAGTGCAGCTTGTCTTTACTGCACTCATGAGATCATACTGTGAACTGGAGATTCTCACATCACCAGGAACTATAAAGTCATTTCACAATTCTTCGCATCATATTGTGATGTCTATCTGCAGAGTGGAGTTGTTCAAAATTAAAAAAAAAACTCTCCTGCAAAACTGAGATCAGCTTTAACACTAAATACATCCTGCCTAAAATAATTGGAGTTTAGTAACTATGAACTGCAGGATTCAGAAGAGCAGCTTGTCTTTTCTGGACTAATACGATCATACTGTGAACTGGAGATTCTCAGATTGTGCAGCTGATCTATAGTGGACTAATGGGATCATCCTGTGAACTAGTGATTCTCAAATCAGCAAGAACTATAAAATCATTTGACAATTCTGCACATCATCTTGTGATGTCTGTCTGCAGACTGATGTAGCAGAAGCTTAATAAAAAGCACTTGTGAAAAACTGGGATCAGCTTTAAAACTAGATAAATCCTGTCTAATGGTATTGGACCTCAGTAACAATGACCTGGAGGATTCAGGAGTGGAGCCTGTATTGGCTGGCATGATGACAACACAATGTAAATTAGAGATTCTCAGTTCAGAATTTGATTACACCTACAGGTGCTACTTGGACACATCATCAGTAAAGAACCCAGGGTCATGGGGTGTTTTGGGTCTTTAATCTTCATACACCCTCACCCAGGTGACCCAGCCAGGGATGATCAGTCTGCGGCTTGTGTCCAAGTGGCATTGCTCATACTATGAACTTACTTGATAGTTCTGCACAATATGCTGTGCTGTCTGCAGAATGGTGTTGTGGAACCTTAGAAAAAACTGAGATCAGCTTGAAAACTAGATACATCCTGCCTAAAATAACTGGACTTCAACGACTGGCAGGATTCAGGTGTGGAGCTTGTCTTTACTGGACTGATGAGATCCCAAGGTAACCTGGTGATTACCAGATCAGCAAGAGCCTTAAACACACATGACAATCTTGCACATTATGTTGTGATGTCTGTCTGAAGACTGGTGTTGTAGAATCTTAATAAAAAAAACACTTGTAAAAAACTGGGATAAGTTACTAGATACATCCTTGGCACAATGCAGTCAAACAAATACTGTTTTCCTGGCAACTGCCAAACGCATACTCATATATCGGGTTGCCAGATGGAGTGGCATGATTGCTCACTGCAGAGAACACATTCGACAACACATTCGACACTGGTCATTTCAAGGATAGACTACTGCAACTCGCTACTGGCTTCCATACATATATACACACATGTACAGTAAGTATGACTAAGTAAAGAAAAACACTATGTAAAGAAAGTGAGAGTACAGTACTGTATGGATGCATGTGCAAGTTGTGCGTAAAGTGCATATGCATGTGTAAAGTGCGCTGTGCAAGTACAAAAGTAAACAGTATGGTATAGCAGTAGCAGCAGAATATGTATTGTGTATGTATTGGAATACAGCACGACTCATCTTCAATCTTTCAAAGTTCACCCATGTCACTCCACTGCTGTGCTCCCTTCACTGGCTTCCTGTAGCTGCCCTCTATAGATTTAAAACTCTGATGCTCACCTACAAAGCCAAGAATGGACCAGCCCCTCCCTCCTTATGGCAATGGTGAAGAGTTGATCTGTACCTCGAGCCCTTCGAGCTTCAAGTACAACTCGACTAGTCCCACCATCCCTGAAGACACATGGAAGACAAGCGTCCAGACTCTTCTCTGTCCTGGCTTCCAAAATGTGGAATGAACTTCCACTGACTGTCCGCACAGCTGAGTCTCTCGCAGTCTTCAAGCACAGGCTGAAGACCCATCTCTGTGAAAAGCATCTAAATGAGCACTAGTAGATGTGTAAGATGAAATACTTTGTTCTGGCACTTACACTGACCATAACCCTTACTCTCTCTAGGTATGAGGGCTGGGTTGGGGTAGCAGCACTGGCCCTTGTTTGGGCAGCGTCTGAGCTCATGGCAAGTTCTAGACTCGAACCTTCTTATGCTAGCTGGGAAACATTATCCAAGAGAAGACTAAGCCCGGTCGTAAGTCGCTCTGGATAAGAGCGTCTGCTAAATGCCTTAAATATAAATGTCGGGCTGGGATGCAGCTGTTCGGCCATAGACACCCATTCCATGAAGCTTTCTACACACTGTTCCTGAGCTGATATGAAGGCCACATGAAGTTTGGAGGTCTGTAGTGATGGACTCTGCAGAAAGTTGGTCTCTATGACCCTCAGCATCCACTGACCCTGCTCTGTCACTGTATGTGGCCTACTACTTTGTGGCTGAGCTGCTGTCGTTCCCAATTACTCCCACTGTGGTATAACCCCACTGTTCATGTGAATCAGTGACATTTGAGATTCACATGTTTTTGAAGAGGACAGCCATTCATACTTTTTCAGGAACATCAGTGTCCTCTACCGTACCTCTGTATATGCTACACCAGTGAACGGGCTCGAGGCAGTTGTTTTAGAAACTACATGGCTTATTTTTACTTTCAGTTCTTGCAGGCCAGTGAAACAGGTAGCGGCTAGTCTGAAAATAGCACTGGTGGCTGCAGCAGCAGCGCTGTTTAAGCTGACCACTAATGTCCTTAACAGAGCACAGAGTGAGTTCAGCCTGAGCAGTTCTCCTGTCTCTGATCTTATCCTGTATATGACAGGTTTAACTGAAACCTATCTGATTGAGCTCAGATTGGCTAAGGCTGGAGGATAAAATTAATGTGGCGGGATGAAACAGCTCAATCAATAAACTGATCACTCCTGTGGTCCCGGAATCCACCAGAAAACAGGTTTGAATTTACTTTTCAGTGAGGCCTTCTGCTGGTGAGGCCTTCAAACTCGCCTACAGCAAGTTTTGTGTTTCAGCTTCCTGCTGCAGGTCATTAGCACTTAATCACACAGGGAGTCTATAACAAGAGAGAACCTGATGTAAACGTACAAACTAAAAGCTATTAGCACATGAAGACTACAGTCCTCACCCTTCAGTCTTCACCAGCGTAGCAGAGAATCTGTATCGACTGACCAGTTTACAAATACATGGCCTCAATTACACCAGTATCATTAACTTCTGACTTCACTCAGAATCACCAGCTACCTGTCTCTGTGTGTAACGTGGTATGTGGTCGGTGATGCTGATGGGAGGGGCTGTGGGTTCTAAGAACTCTAACACTCTGACTCTAACCAGAGAACCAGGAACCAACCAAACCAGAGAAAAGAGGAGACGGAGACACAAAGAGAGAACCGCACCGTACAGAAAGAGTAGAGTTTAACTCTGAGGAGAACAGAAGAAACGTTGTCTGGAGTTTGTGGGATCATCAGTGAAGCTGGAGTTCAGTTCAGGATGAAGGTCCTCCTCATCTTCACCCTCTACCTGATCTCAGGTCAGTTCCTCTACTGCAGGTTGTAGAAGTTACAGCTGCTTCTATAAGAATGTCAGACTGAGATTGTACATTGTTGGTAGAAGCTTTTGTGGGGGAATTTAATGAGATCAGAGAGAAGAGTGAGACCCTTTCATCTGATTGGCAGGTCCAGTCAGCTGCTCTGATGTGATTGGCTACCCAGGAGGTGCTGTCGTAATCCACTGCCATCATGAAGAAAATGGAGTAAATAACAAATACTACTTCTGTAAAACAACAACAAAGGAGTGTGTAGAAACCAAGAACACATGGATCCAGAAAGACAGAATGGCTCTGTATCACTCTCCTGGATCTCTAATAGTGATCTACAGAAGGCTGAGTGTTCAGGATTCAGGATTGTATCAGTGTGGACAGACTGGAGGGTGGAGTCATGATCTGAACCTGACAGTGGAAAGAGGTGAGAGATACTGATCTCCACGAAAGACTAACACTGTATATGAACTTTAACTGATCATTAATAGCTGTGAACAGATCATGAGCTCATCAGAAGGTGGAGATGTACACGTGCCTATGAAGACGGTTCATGTAGGTGTTGGTGTGTATGTTCATGTTTATAGATGATGTTTGTGCTGCTGTTCTGTATGTTTATAATAAACCCTTCATTAATAAATAATGAGTTCTAAATCAGTACCTGTACACAGATCATCACAGTGGATTACTGACCTTTAGATGTTACGCCCCTGAGAGAGGTAAGGATAAAGAATAATTGCAGATGCAAACAGGACGCTGAGTACTGCTCAGAGTACTGAGTACTTTATGAGTAATGCAAGTCCAGGGCGCGATATACCGGTCCCCTCGCTCAGTCTGAACCAATCGCACATTGATCACATAGGCATAACCAATCGAAAACCCAGTAGTAGATCATGTATAGAAAGAAACTCTTTAACAACAATATTAAAGTAGAAAAGAACATTTTTGTTTCTTTTTTTCACTGGACATTTTATTCCAGTGATCAGCACCACAGAGACTCAGAGAGGCAGATTCACCATCTCTGAAGACAGAAGATCTAAAGCTGTCAGTGTGAGGATCAGGGATGTGAGAGAAGGTGATGGAGGAGTGTATTACTGTGGAGTGTGGAATGAAGGAGAGCCGGTCAGTTACCTCCCCCTCTACACAGAGATTCAGCTACGGGTTACAGGTGAGACACATTAACTCTTGATTCAGCTACGGGTTACAGGTGAGACACATTAACTCTTGATTCTGTTGGTGTTTACAGTGTTTATTAGTGGGTATGAAACACTAAGCATCAGAAAGAGAGGATCATCTCATCATCATTGCACCACAGAGAACACAGGAAGTTACAGCATCTCAACACGTCCACATGTGATTATAAGTAGATCAGAATCCTGAACACCACATGGGTTCCTTATGTAAATAAGAGTTTAAGTGTGTTCTGTTTTCAGTTGTATATCTTCAAACACCACCATCAACACCAGCAAGAACAAGCCCAACTGAGGAACCCACACCAGCAAGAACAACCCCATCTGAGAAACCAACACCTGCAAGAACAAGCCCATCTGAGAAACCAACACCAGCAAGAACAAGCCCAACTGAGGAACCAACAACAGCAAGAACAAGCCCAATTGAGGAACCAACACCAGCAAGAACAAGCCCAACTGAGGAACCAACACCAGCAAGAACATGCCCAACTGATAAACCAGGAACACCATCCCACAACTGCATATCATCCTACAAGACCACCTTAGTCCCATCTGAAGATTCCGGTAAGAGCTCAGAGCTCCCTCTTTAATTCTATACCCATGTTAAAGTGCTCATACAGGAGGTCAGTGGTCCGGGCTCCACATCCAGAACTGGATCAGAAATGGACCCAGTGCGTTTCTGGTTTGATTTAGAAGGTGTTTATGATCATGTGATGTGATGAGTCTGGTGATGGTCTGGTCTGTTCCGTCTGTCTCTCAGCTCCAGGTTCCTCCTCCACCATCATCATCACTGTATGTGTCTGTGTGGTTCTGCTGCTGATTGGAGGATCAGCTCTGATCTTCTACAGACTGAGATGCAGGAGAACACAAGGTACCACACACTCCCACACACAGGACACAGGATCTCTCCTGTTAATGAGGAAACACTGGGATCAGGATTATAATATTAATATAGACTGGTTTATTTAAATACAGGTCAGTGTGTCACCACCACAGTGGGAGTACTGGGAAACCATAGTGCACACCGTTAAACCCAACACTGTATGAATTCATCACCACACACAGCTAACTCCTGAGGTGAGGTGCCTGAGAGCGCTACAGCACACCAGTGGAAATCTGGTTAGAAGTGTTTAGAGGTCTGTACAGCCTCGCTCCTCACTACCAAAGTGGTCCCTCACTCTTTATGAACCTTCATGCCTGCTTAGATCATGAGGTGCTGATCAGTGTCTGATCCTACTGCTTCACCTGCCTTGACTGGGAGCCCCTGCTTGTCTGTGTTCCAGACCAGTTTACTACCATGGAGCTTCCTGCTATGTGGAACGCTTTGTCTCCTTGCTGCAGGCTGCCTCCTAGGATACTTAGACTTTCCTTCACCCGGCTTACAAACAATTTAGACCTTCTCTGATGAACTACTTTGTGATATTGTCTCACAAAGGCACTATGTAAATAAACCTTTTATTCAGCAGGTGTTACTGTGTGAAGTTCTACAGGTGACTAACACGGTGAGGTCCCGATTTCCTTGTAGGATCACTGAAGGCTGTGTAGGACCATCTGATACAGCCCCCTATATAAACTACTGCTCTGTAGTAATGAGTAGATGATGTCCTCCACTTTCTCAGACCTGGTAAATACCAGAGTCTTCCTCTAGTGAAGAGTTTATGACCTGAACTGTTCTTTTCTCTCCTTCTACAGAGTCGTCCTTCATCAGAAAACCATCAGGAACAAATGACATAGTAAGTGCACAGGGTCTGTGAAGTACAGAAACAACCAGTCTAAAGAACAGACATGTTTAAATCACACCTAGATCATTTTACAGGTGTACCTGAATATAACAGGTAGATGATGTGACCTGTGTGTTATGTAGGGTTTGTCTGGATGACTTGCTAATCTAACCTCTGTTTTCTCTCTGATAGAAGACTGATGCTGATTATGAAAATAATCCACCTGGAAACCAGAAAGAGATCATGATGGGGCCAGTCTACCAGAACGTAAAACCCAACATCAGCCAACCAGATTCGGTCTATCAGACCCTGGATCCCAGAACCACAGAACCCGATCCAGTTTACCACAGTCTAAAGACCAGTCCCAGCCAATCAGATTCAGTTTACCACAGTCTAAACCCAACACCAACTAATCAGACTCAGCCTGCTAGAGTCTAAACCCTAACATCAAGCAATCAGATTCTGTTTACCAGAGCATAAACCCCAACACCATCCAATCAGATTTAGCCTACCACACTCTGAACCCAACACCAACCAATCAAATTCAGTCTACCATAGTCAAGACCCAACACCAAACAATCAGATTCAGCTCAAGCCCATGTAGTATGTCATGTAGTATTGTGGGTGTGTAAACTGTGGTAGGGTTACTGTGGTATCTCCACTATGGTGTTACTGTAGTATGGTATTGTGTATTATAGTGGGTGTGTAAACTGTGGTAGGGTTACTGTGGTATCTCCACCATAGTGTTACTGTAGTATGGTATTGTGTATTATAGTGGGTGTGTAAACTGTGGTAGGGTTGCTTTGGTATCTCCACCATGGTGTTACTGTAGTATGGTATCGTGTATTATAGCGGGTGTGTAAACTGTGGTGGGGTTACTGTGGTATCTCCACCATGGTGTTACTGTAGTATGTTATCATTTATTATAGCGGGTGTGTAAACTGTGGTAGGTTATTAATGTGTGTGTGTGTTCTTGCTCTGCTGCAGGAGGATAAAAATGGTGTCCTGTTTTTATTTGAAGACGTCTCTTCAATAATCCAGGCCTTCTGCTTACCCGTGTGAGACTCAGTCTAGTTTATTCTTAGTAACTTTAATAATGTGGTATATTGTGCATGGTGTATATTAAATATGTGCTAAATGATGTTAATGCCATCCTGATCCTGAATATCTGTCTATCTTTAAATAATGAAATAAATTAATTTTACTTCTTTTTTATTATTTTTTATAATATTGTTTTCTATGCCCCCCCACACCCCCACACTCAATTAAAGGTGAGGTATTTGCTTGTGTGTGGACTTTTGGACAATAAATAAGCAAACAATTGCAGACTAGTACTCTGTTCCCCATAATGAAGGTGCTCTAGCCTGTCTCAGTGAAAGCAAATTGTTCCGTGTTTGGTCAGAAGTGGCTACTTCCAGATTCCAATTAGCAGAAAACTGCCTTTATTTGACCACCTGGGTTTACCACTTTTATAAGAAGTTTTGGGAGAACTGTGGGTGATATGCTTTTCCTTGAGTTCTTGATCTACTTGGATGACTTAATTGTTTTCAGAGGACACTTGAGGAGCATGAACAATGTCCAATGTCTTCCAAGTGTTGGAGAGGGTGAAAGATAAGGTACTCCAGGTGCCCCTGCCTAAATTTCTATGTCCAGAAACTATGACATCGCTTCGCTACTTTGTGGGCTTTGTGGTTATTACCGTTGATTTGTCAAAGATTACTAAAGGCTCAGTTACCCCCTTAAGTGGCTGTTCCAGGGTTGTGTCACTGCTGGTACACAAGAGTGGAAAGAGAAAGGTGACAACATTGCCACTCGAAAAAAGCCCCAAAAGAATGATGGTCCAAAGTTTTCTCCCCACAGAACCATTCTGTGAGGGATGGGATGACAATGTGAGGCAGCTTTCAAGGCACTCAGAAAGAGTTTGGTGCCCTACATTTTGCATGTCAGTGCTAGTAGAGAAGGACTAGGTGGTGAGCTGTATCAAGATCTGAGACTGAGGCTTGTTGCTGTCTAAAATAGCTGCTCCACTTTTACATATTACAATTGAGGGTCCAATGAACCTCGCGTACATTGATTTTTTGTGAGTTGAGGCTGACTTGCCTGACACTTGCAGAATGTTGGTGGTAACAGATCACTACACACCATACGCCCAGGTTTACCCCACTAGGGATCAAAAAGCCTTCCCTGTCCCAAAAGTGCTTTGGGAAAAGTTCAGTCATGATGTCTTGGTGAAGAGTCACTTTATTCATGAAAAGCTTTGTATGTTGAGAGTAAACAAAAAAAATTAGGTGGTACCCAGCCTGAACATTTCAACAGGGTTCTGCTGTATATGCATGGAACCCTGGATTCAAAAGAGGACTTTTCAACTTTCAATAAGCCTTCTGGCAACTCTCCGTACTTCCTGATGTTTGGGTGAGAAGCCTGGATGCCTAAATCTGAGCTGTGGGTCATCTAGTGATTAGCCATCACACTAGTCCTGTGTGCGGTATGTAATGAACATGAAACGTCAACTTCAAGCTGCATATCTGTTGGCTGAGAGCTGGAAAGAAGAATGAGGTAAACAAACAGTACACAGATCAGAGAGTCCGAACTTCCCCCGGTAACTGGTGATCAGCTACTGATACGCCTCATTGGTCTCCAAGGAAAGCACAAATTAGCCAATCAGTGGGTCACAACTCCTTATATAGTGTAGAGAGTCAGATGCCATGGTTGCCAGTGTTCAGACTGAGGACAGAATGGGAATGGTCTCATGAAGGTTCTGCACAGGAACCATTTGCTGCCAACTGGGGAGGAAGTGAGATTCCAGCCTGGGGAAGAGAAGTCAGAAATAAAGCCAAGCAAACAAGACCATCTCTTCCAGACACTGTTCCAGAACTGTTAACCCAGAAGGAATGGAGGAGGGAGAATGTGGAGACTCATGAACCACCACAACTTACTGCCTGAACAAGGTGTATCTGAACAGTTTCAGTAAGAGTTAAGACTTGAGGGAATAGCCAGATCTCAGAGGTCCAGCAGCATGGACAGCGTGTTTGAGCTGGTTTGGACAGTGCTCTTTGAGAAGCAGGTCGCTAGCCTGCTACCTAGTCTTGTTAACCTCAGAGAGACTGGGATTCTGTTACACTTCCAGGTTCATCCCCTGTCTCAATCGCTCCTTCAAACTTCAACTAACAGAGTGCACCACTCCGTGACGCCACGTCATATGGTCACCGGGTGCCAATCACTTTTCTCAGTTACGTCCGTCATCCCAGTTTCCTCTCCCCAATGGTGGGCAGCACTGTGTGTTAAGGGGGGACAGATGTTAATGTATGTGTGGATGGGAGGACTAAGGAGCTAATGGGTATAGCCAAAATACTGAACATCAGCCACCGAGCAAATTACCCTAGAGAGAGAGCTGCATTCAGTTAATGTTTAACTGTAGATCCCACAAGAGCTCCTCTCATGCCACTGAATTTAAGGGTCACTACAATGTCCTACTCAGTCAGTCAGTCTCTCATGGGAGGACTAGAGTTCTAATCATGAACATGTCAACACACTTCCTGTTTGTGTTACAATGGTCTTAATTACATCATCATCACTGAGTTGAGTTTAACGTGGTATGTGGTTGGTGATGCTGATGGGAGGAGCTGTGGGTTCCAAGAACTCTGACTCTCTGACTCTAACTAGAGAACCAGGAACCAACCAAACCAGAGAGAAGAGGAGACGGAGACACAAAGAGAGAACCTCACCGTACAGAGAGAGTAGAGTTTAACTCTGAGGAGAACAGAAGAAACGTTGGCTGGAGTTTGTGGGATCATCAGTGAAGCTGGAGTTCAGTTCAGGATGAAGGTCCTCCTCATCTTCACCCTCTACCTGATCTCAGGTCAGTTCCTCTACTGCAGGTTGTAGAAGTTACAGCTGCTTCTATAAGAACGTCAGACTGAGATTGTACATTGTTGGTAGAAGCTTTTGTGGTAGAATTTAATTGGATCAGAGAGAAGAGTGAGATCCTTTAATCTGATTGGTGTTGGTGGAGGAGCAGTCGGTTATTACTCCCTCTACTCAGAGATTCAGCTACAGGTCACAGGTGAGACACATTAACTCTTGATTCTGTTGGTGTTTACAGTGTTTATTAGTGGGTATGAAACACTGAGAGTCAGAAAGAGAGGAGCATCTCATCATCATTACACCACAGAGAACACAAAAGTTACAGGAAGTTACAGAGCCAGGCTTGCGTACCCTGGTTATGGTCAACTGTCTCAACACGACCACAGCGTTTGGCCACATCTGATGAAAGACTAAGGGGAAAGAGACGGTGAAGGAAACATGAATTAAAGTTCTGTTTCCATCCACTACAGTTATAGGAAGAAACGGTAGATAGTGCAGACCACCATAATTAGGGTCCGCCCTGAACTGACCAAGATGGAGGGGTTTAACTCGGGTTGTGCTTTAAGACTTTACAGCCAGTTATCCGTCTTTTCATGGTCGTGTTTGGATCTCAGAGATGCTGGAAAGAGATCACTGGCACACCTAATGAGCACTGATATCTCTGGTGCCACTCCAAAGAACACTGTCTGGAGGTATTATTAAATAGATCTGTAGGACCAGTCATTTCCAGTCACTAGTCCAGTCACCCCGTGCCCACTGATAATTATTCAATCAACCAATATTTATTTGTATAGCGCTGTTTACAACTAACATTGTCTTAAAGCAGCTTCACAGAAAATTAGTTTGTTGGAGTTAATATACAGACGTAGGGAAGGGAAACTGGGTCCAAGCCCCTCGTGAACAAGCCAGAGGCAGCTGTGGTGAGGAAAAACTCCCTTGAGTAAGGAAGAAACCTCAAAAGGAACCAGGCTCAAGGGCGGAACCCAACCTTCTCAGGTCGAACCTGGATGAAGAGAGAAAGACAGAACTAACAGGCGAAGCAGCTTAGAACATCTATTAGATCTATTCTTCTTTGTCCTTCACCTGATTGTACACCTGAGGTAGCTTTTTGATTCTGAACTGTACAGGTGAGGAATTCTGGCTGGATTTAATGGAATTGAATCTCAGAACTTCCACACCACAAGGAATATAGATGTGGAGATTATGCAGAATTGTAAATGATGTTGTTTTGTACTGATACCTGACGCTAGACTGTAGTCAGGTCACACTGGGACAGATACTGAATTTGATACAGTATATAAACTGGCAGTCTCTTTGGCTGTTCATTTTTGGAGCTTATTAATAGCGTATATGCTGTTTGGTAGGTACTCAGGTATTACCTTTAACAGAACTAGGTCTACTTTGATTTTGTTTGCTGGTTGAAAACAGCAGAACCTGCAGAAACAGGGAAAACAGTCATCAACATGTTCTATTCATTATCCCTCCACTAGAGGGAGCCGGTGGCATTCACTCAGTGGGACACAGTTAAAGAAGTGGCCTCTGATCGTGGTCCTCTAGAGCTATTGTCCTGCAGAGTTTAGATCCAGACTATATCCAATAAGCTGCCCCGTCCCCTTTCTCAACTCTAAATACATCAGATCCAGCCAATCAGGGACATGAGAAGGGGTTGATTAGCAGAGGGGGGAACTAGGCTTTGCAGGAACGGCAGTTCTCTAGGTTGGGGGGTTTAAGAACCCTGAGTTAAAGGGTCTCCTCTATGCTTTATCTGGGATATATGTTATGTTGGTCCTACAGGGTTCGGAACAGGTCCCTGCTCAAACCCCTGATTCATATATACCTGCATATATATATACACCTTCACATATAAATCCTGGACTAGAACTCAGTACCACTGGTCTACTGTGTCTCTGGCCTGCGGGTGATCTAGGTCATTAACATATCGTCACTGTCCAATATAAAAAAGGAGTGTTTAGATTTTTGTCCATTATTAACACCATTTAAAGATGCCAACTGTAGGACCAATGGATTCGCTTCAAAATCACAAAATGTATGTGCAGTAACTTATATAGAAAATTAAGACCATCTTAGTTTTCTCTTACCTGAACATGTTTAACATGAAAATAGAAAAAAAGAAGAGGTTAGGATGCTGATACAGATGGTGTTGATGTGGTTTTGTAACGTGTTAGTGTACTGTAGGTAGCATTTTGGTGTACAGTAACTCAGTAAGTGTAATGCGTTAGTGTACTGTAAGTAGTGTGTTGGTGTACAGTAACTCAGTAAGTGTAATGTGTTAGTGTGCTGTAAGTAGTGTGTCGGTGTACAGTAACTCAGTAAGTGTAATGTGTTAGTGTGCTGTAAGTAGTGTGTTGGTGTACAGTAACTCAGTAAGTGTAATGCGTTAGTGTGCTGTAAGTAGCGTGTCGGTGTACAGTAACTCAGTAAGTGTAATGTGTTAGTGTGCTGTAAGTAGCGTGTTGGTGTACAGTAACTCAGTAAGTGTAATGTGTTAGTGTGCTGTAAGTAGCATTTTGGTGTACAGTAACTCAGTAAGTGTAATGCGTTAGTGTACTGTAAGTAGTGTGTCGGTGTACAGTAACTCAGTAAGTGTAATGTGTTAGTGTACTGTAAGTAGTGTGTCGGTGTATGGTAACTCAGTAAATGTAATGTGTTAGTGTACTGTAAGTAGCGTGTCAGTGTACAGTAACTCAGTAAGTGTAATGTGTTAGTGTGCTGTAAGTAGTGTGTCGGTGTACAGTAACTCGGTAAGTGTAATGCGTTAGTGTGCTATAAGTGGCGTGTTGGTGTACGGTATCTCAGTAAGTGTAATGTGTTAGTGTGCTGTAAGTAGTTTGTTGGTGTACAGTAACTCAGTAAGTGTAATGTGTTAGTGTGCTGTAAGTAGTGTGTTGGTGTACAGTAACTCAGTAAGTGTAATGCGTTAGTGTGCTGTAAGTAGCGTGTTGGTGTACGGTATCTCAGTAAGTGTAATGTGTTAGTGTGCTGTAAGTAGCGTGTTGGTGTACAGTAACTCAGTAAGTGTAATGTGTTAGTGTGCTGTAAGTGGCGTGTCGGTGTACGGTATCTCAGTAAGTGTAATGTGTTAGTGTGCTGTAAGTAGCGTGTTGGTGTACGGTAACTCAGTAAGTGTGATGTGTTAGTGTACTGTAAGTAGTGTGTTGGTGTACAGTAACTCAGTAAGTGTAATGTGTTAGTGTGCTGTAAGTAGTGTGTCGGTGTACAGTAACTCAGTAAGTGTAATGTGTTAGTGTGCTGTAAGTAGCGTGTTGGTGTACAGTAACTCAGTAAGTGTAATGTGTTAGTGTGCTGTAAATAGTGTGTCGGTGTACGGTAACTCAGTAAGTGTAATGTGTTAGTGTGCTGTAAGTAATGTGTCGGTGTACGGTAACTCAGTAAGTGTAATGTGTTAGTGTGCTGTAAGTAGCGTGTTAGTGTACAGTAACTCAGTAAGTGTAATGTGTTAGTGTGCTGTAAGTAGTGTGTTGGTGGACAGTAACTCAGTAAGTGTAATGTGTTAGTGTGCTGTAAGTAGTGTGTCGGTGTACGGTAACTCAGTAAGTGTAATGTGTTAGTGTGCTGTAAGTAGTGTGTCGGTGTACAGTAACTCAGTAAGTGTAATGTGTTAGTGTACTGTAAGTAGTGTGTTGGTGTACAGTAACTCAGTAAGTGTAATGTGTTAGTGTGCTGTAAGTAGTGTGTCGGTGTACAGTAACTCAGTAAGTGTAATGTGTTAGTGTACTGTAAGTAGTGTGTCGGTGTACGGTAACTCAGTAAGTGTAATGTGTTAGTGTGCTGTAAGTAGTGTGTCGGTGTACAGTAACTCAGTAAGTGTAATGCCTTAGTGTTCTGTAAGTAGTGTGTCGGTGTACGGTAACTCAGTAAGTGTAATGTGTTAGTGTGCTGTAAGTAGTGTGTCGGTGTACAGTAACTCAGTAAGTGTAATGTGTTAGTGTACTGTAAGTAGTGTGTTGGTGTACAGTAACTCAGTAAGTGTAATGTGTTAGTGTGTGCTGTAAGTAGTGTGTCGGTGTACAAGTAAACTCAGTAAGTGTAATGTGTTAGTGTACTGTAAGTAGTGTGTCGGTGTACGGTAACTCAGTAAGTGTAATGTGTTAGTGTGCTGTAAGTAGTGTGTCGGTGTACAGTAACTCAGTAAGTGTAATGCCTTAGTGTTCTGTAAGTAGTGTGTCGGTGTACGGTAACTCAGTAAGTGTAGTGTGTTGGTGTACATGCTCTTTGCATAAGAACTGCTGACTACATACCAATTTAACCACACAGGATATGAGTCTATGTGTCCGGGCTGTTATTTATACACAGGGTCTTGAACAGGATGATGAGCTGTATGAGAGGTTCATGAAGTCCATATCACACTCTGCACAGCTATGAACAGTTTGACAGATTGAGTTTATTTGAATAACTAAGTATATGAATTTGAAGTGGCTGTGCAGAGTGTCATATTTCATATTATGGACTTCATAAAGCTCTCATACAGCTTCTCATCCTATTCATGACCCTGTGTATACACAACACCGTGCATGGGTGGAGTGCTTCACGTACCACTGACTGTTGCAGGCTTGCATGGCAGTGATTGGTGTTCAGGTCTGTGTTCAGACACTAACACCTGCTGCTTGGAGAAAAGCTCCTAACACGACATTTGGTTACCCCGGAAACACGACTGCCCTTGGTGGTCACTGGTGGGAGGACCTAGAGTGATACGTCTAGAGAAACAGGAAACACCAAACCAGAAGAACAAAGAATGAAGCTCAGTTCAGGATGAAGTTCCTTCTCTTCTACTTCGCCCTCCACCTGATCTCAGGTGAGTTTGTACACCTGAAGTCGCATTTTGATTCTGAACTGCACAGGTGAGGAAATCGGGCTGGATTTAATGAGATTTAATGAGTTAATTCCATGTGACTGGCGGATCCAGTTAAGCTCTGTTGTCACCAATAGTATGAAGGGAATAATAAAGATCATTGTACGGTAGGTCTGGAGGAGAGTATCTCCTGTACAGGAGCAGAACACTGAGTACTATCCAGCTCCAGCAGGTAGCAGGTAGCAGCTCACACCTCGGCCTCTCAGAACCAGAGGTGATAAGTCTTCAGGATGTGCTCGAGGTGCTGCGAGATTCGAGATTCGCTGACTCGGGCGTAGCTTCTTGGTCTGATGAAGGACGCTGAATCTGCTTGTGGGCCATGTTCAGAAGACCAGCTGCATATGGTCTTATCTGAAACTCAGTTTTGTAGAATGTGGAAGTTTTGAATCACTGACACGTTGTTGGTGCCAGTGTTGGTGTCAGTTGGTGAATCATTGCTGGTCATCCTCCTCACTTTGAAGTTTACTCTTATGGCTCAAAAGGTCAGAACTCTTTTCAGAAACAGCCCATAATTACTAAGGACAAACTTGAAACAGGGTCCAGCATCTGAACAGCATCAGCTTCTGGATGCTGGTTGGCTGCCACAAAGTGCTCCTTGTAAAGTTAGAGGAAGTACAAGGTAGGTGTTTCTAATAAAGTGGCCAGGGAGTGCAAAGACAAAGTAGGTGTTTCTAATAAAGTGGGGGGTTTGTGGAAGCACAAGGTAGCTGTTTCTTAAAAAGTGGCCAGTTAGTCGAAGCACAAGTTAGGTGTTTCTAATAAAGTGGCCAGCTAGTGAAAGTAGAGGGTGGGTGTTTCTAATAAAGTGGCCAGCTAGTGGAAGCACAAGGTAGGTGTTTCTAATAAAGTGGCCGGTTTGACACCCAGCATGTGTTAGCTGAGCGAGAGGATCATGTCTTGTGCTGGTTCGTCTTGACCAACACTCCCTGAGTTCGGTGTATTAGAGTAGATCACCGTGCTGCACAGCTAAGCTGGTTACTACAGCAGGAGCCAGGGGGGTGGGGCTTAAGGGGCATTCACTTTGTCCCAGTCTTCAGGAGCTGCTCCTCACTCCTGGGTCCCACAGCTGCAGTGGAGCAGGAAGTGTGATGAGCAGTAGACACTGTAGATGTAGTTGGTGTTGCATGATGGTGCTGAGGTTAATTCTGTACCCAAACTGAAGCTGAACATACCCCGAGCTCAGGGAACACCAACCATGTACCTTCCTGTAGACTCTAGCACCGCCCACCTGCTCCATCTTATAACCTTCTTCAGAAGAGCTTGATTGGCTGGATCAAGTGCTCCAGCTGTAGGTAGGGGGGAACTAAACTCAGCGGCTGAGTAGACCTCCAGATGGAGTCGGTGACCTCTGCTGTAGTTGATGTTTTCCTGCCCCCTAGTGGACAAACCCCACCTGTGCAGCAGTTCTACAGGTGATATAATCAGATGAATGGACTGGAGGTTCTTTCGTTTACTTATGGAATCTGTAGATGGCTCTTCTGTAAATGTGTTGAGTGTGAAGAACCTTTTCCTAACCTTGTTTTTATAGAACCTTCCCATAATGTGAAGGGTTTAGGTTCTAGATCATTCGTCCTGGACTCATACATCCATATCGTGCTGGACAGCAAATGATAGCAGTAATGCTAATAAAGCTAGCATTCCTACCAATCAGGTCTGTTCTACACTAAAGGTCAGGTTCTACACACCGTCCATGTAAAATCTGAACACTAGCTTCAGAACAGGAGCACAGCTGTTACACAGACTCTGTATTACAGATACACATAATCATAATTAAATATCTTCCTAAAATATCACTGAAACTGAAAACCAGTGCCGGGTGAGTATCATGCTGTATCAGACGGACAGATACATACGCAGGTGGATCTTTAATAACCAGTGATCTTCTTTATCCCTCCCTCTTTAGGGCTCCTCCAGGTTGTGGTGCCTGTAAAGGCTATGTCATGTGAGCCTGGGTTCCAGATAACCAAAACAGGCTGTAAAGGTAAAACATCTCACTGCTGCTCAGACATAAGACTCAGACTCAGTCCAGTAGAACTCTAATACAGAGGCTGGGCTGGGGTCCTTGCTGCTATGTCTAAGTTGGTATGTCTGTGAAGGCAATGCTATACATGCTGTACAGGTAAGACCTGGTGCTGGAGTCCTGGTTCATGATTGTCATTTGAAGGAGCAACATCCCTTATGTATGTTGGGGTATGGGGTATATGAGGTATGATGGGGTATATGAGGTATGATCTCTCTCTCTCTCTCTTCTCTCTGTGTGTCTCTCTCTCTCTGCCTCTCTCTCTCTCTCTCTCTCTCTCTCTCTCTCTCTCGCTCTCTCTCTTTCTGTCTCTCCTCTCTCTCTCTCTCTCTCTCTCTCCTCTCTCTGTCTCTCCTCTCTCTGTCTTCCCATCTTTTTCACTTTCAGATGAGGATGAGTGTGCGGACGGTGATCATTATCGGTGTGGAGAACATGCAGTCTGTCACAACACATATGGCAGCTACTACTGCACCTGTGTGGCTGGATTTGTGTCCGATACCCCCACATTCACTGCCACCACTGGTCAATGCAAAGGTGGGAGTGAGACGCCTGAGGCGCTTATAGATCACCTCGACTCCTGTTCAGATTAGTCCATATTAGTCCCACCCAATCAAAGTCCTCCTAAACCTCGTCTCCTTCTCTCTCCTCTCCTCCACTCCTCAGACATAAACGAGTGTTTAGTAACCAGGCCTTGTTCTGAGAACTCGACATGTGAGAACAACGTCGGCTCGTACGAGTGTGTGTGTTTACCTGGTTACCAGAAATTCGGAGGATCAGCTACCTGTACAGGTAAGACCTGGTGCTGGAGTCCTGGTTCATGTCGTTTGAAGGAGGAACATCCTTTATGGTTCTCATTGTGCTTTACCAGTTTTAGCGTTTTGAGTACCAGTTCCATGCAGAGTGGTGCAGTGGGTAAACCTGTCACCTCACAGCAAGGTCTGTCTGGAGGTGCTAAGTTGCCCCCTAGATGTGAATGTGTGGCCTCTCCAGGGTCTCCTGCCATCAGCCTAGTGACAGACACAGTTACAGACTGTAGTCTATCTAGCTTAGTTGTTAATGCTTCTTGAGCAAGACCATCCAGTAGACTACCCAGTAGACGTCCCAGTAGACATCCCAGTAGACCATCCAATCAGCTAACAAGTAGACCATCCAGTAGACTATCCAGTAGACCATCAAGTAGACCATCCAGTAGACCTTCTAGTAGACTACCCAGTAGACCACCCAGTAGACCACACTGCAGCAGGGGGGGGGGGGTGTAATATTCACGTTTGTCAGCAGGACGATGTTCCCCCAAACTGATTGTCTACGTTGCGGAACTTGACCATGATGTGTGGAGCTATGTTGGCTGACAGCTCAGCTCCTGTTCACATTAGTCCATATTAGTCCCACCCAATCAAAGTCCCCCTAAACCTTGTCTCCTTCTCATTCCTCTCCTCCACTCCTCAGACATAAACGAGTGTTTACCAACCAGCCCTTGTCCTGAGAACTCGACATGTAAGAACACCATCGGCTCGTACGAGTGTGTGTGTTTACCTGGTTACCAGAAACACAACACATCAGCTACCTGTACAGGTAAGACCTGGTGCTGGCGTCCTGGTTCATGATTGTCGTTTGAAGGAGGAACATCCTTTATGGTTCTCATTGTGTTTTACCAGTTTTAGCGTTTTGAGCACCAGTTCCATGCAGAGTGGTGCAGTGGGTAGCCCTGTCACCTCACAGCAAGGTCTGTCTGGAGGTGCTAAGTTGCCCCTAGATGTGAGGGTCATCAAGTAGACCACCCAGCAGACCACTCAGTAGACCATCCAGTAGACCATCCAGCAGACCACTCAGTAGACCATCCAGTAGACTACCCAGTAGACCACCCAGTAGACCACACTGCAGCACTGGGGGGGATGTGTAATATTCACGTTTGTCAGCAGAACAATGTTCCCCCAAACTGATTGTCTACGTTGCTGTCTCATGGAACTTGACCATGACGTGTGGAGCTATGTTGGCTGACAGCTCAGCTCCTGTTTACATTAGTCCATATTAGTCCTACCCAATCAAAGTCCTCCTAAACCTCGTCTCCTTCTCTCTCCTCTCCTCCACTCCTCAGACATAAACGAGTGTTTAGTAAGCAGCCCTTGTCCTGAGAACTTGACGTGTAAGAACACTCTCGGCTCGTACGAGTGTGTGTGTTTACCTGGTTACCAGAAACACAACACATCAGCTACCTGTACAGGTAAGACCTGGTGCTGGAGTCCTGGTTCATGATTGTCGTTTGAAGGAGGAACATCCCTTATGGTTCTCATTGTGCTTTACCAGTTTTAGCGTTTTGAAAACCTACCTCACACGAGTACACAAACACCAAGGGAGCAGATTGGAATACTGGAATGTGTATAGGTGTGGCCTTTTTTTGAATGTAGGAATATCTCTGCTGCTACAGTATCAGAATATCGGAAACGTTCATTGTTGTATTTAGCACTACTGGAATATTTTCAGTGTTCATCTTGTTTGTGGCTATTGGAAGTTTGGAATGTTTATGGGATACTGGGATATGTTTTTAATGGATATTGGAATATTTGTATTGTTGTGGCCTGTAATACATTTTTGAAAATTGAAATGGAATTTATTTTGTCGTGGCAGTTTGAATTGTGGAATATTTATTGTTTTTGCGTGTGTTTACTGTTATTGTTTGGGATAATGGGATATTTATGTCGGTACTGGTTATAGATGTTGGAATATTTTTGTATTGTTGTGGTTGCTAGAATTATTAAATATCTGTAAGACTTTTTTGAATATAAAATATTGAATATTTATTTTGTTGTTGAATTCTGGAATATTTTGGTCATTGCAGTGATGAAATATTTATAATACGTTTCCAAATATTGAAATTTGTAATGGAATTTATTTACATTTTGACTGTTTGAAATTTGGTAGTTTGGAAAATTTGTATTGTTATATTTAAAGTTGATTTTTAAGATTTTTATGATGACCTTTTGAATGATGATAATGGAGCTTTGTTATGGAATTATTGGATTGTTTATTATTTTTATATTTTTTGGTTATTAGAATATTGGAATTTGTGCTTTTAGCCAATTAGAATATCAGAATATCTTGCTGTTATGGGGATTTTGTTGTTGTGGTTGTGGCTATTGGAATAATTCCACTTGCCTTCACGTCTATGGCATGTGTCGGACTCTTTGGTCAGTGCTGTGCTGCCAGTTCGAGTCCTGTGTCAAACTCCTCCAGTGTGTACTCCTGTCTGGTGTGTTGATTAGCCTTTAACTGCACCTTCAATTAAACTAACACCTCTCCTAACTCACCACTGACCCAGCTCTGTGTGTGTGTGTGTGTGTGTGTGTGTGTGTGCGTGCGTGTGTGTCTTCACTGCAGACACTGATGAGTGTGGTAATGCTCCCCCTGTGTGTGGCTCCCATGGCTCATGCCATAACACACCTGGCAGTTTCACCTGCGCTTGCCACCCTGGGTTCAAGAACAAGGGCAACAGCAGTACCCCCTGTGAAGGTGAGGGCCGACAGAACTGTAGCTGGCGTCGCTTTGCTTCTCAGCCATGCTAACCTCAACATAATGCACCCACCCACTCACTCACTTACTCACTCAACCACACTCACTATGGGTACCAACACCACCTAACCATCCTGGAGCTTCTTAACCATGATGGAGACGTCTCCATCTATTTCTCTGTGTACTGTATTACCCTGTTCTTCAATGGTCAGGTTGATGATGGAGTATGATTTTGTATGCGGTATTATGGGGTATGATGGGGTATGATGGAGTGTGATGGTGTATGGGGTATGATGGTGTATGATGGCGTATGAGTATGATAGGGTATGATGGGATATGATTGGCTATAGGGTATGATGGTGTATTGGTATGAGATATGATGGTGTAGTTGGTGTTATAGGGTATGATGGGGTATGATGGCGTGGGAGGAATGATGGAGTATGATGTTGAATGGGGATTGATGGAGTTTGATGGGGTATGAAGTATGATGGGGTATTATGGGGTATGAAGTATGATGGTGTATGTAGTATGATGGTATATGTGGTATTAGGTATTATGGAGTATAAGTATGAGGTATGATGGTGTATGGGGTATGAGGTATGATGGGGTATGAGGTATGATGGGGTATGATGGTGTAGAAGGATTCTTAGCATATGAGCATGGAGGTGCTGTGGCATCCACCTTAACATCCAACACAACACAAGCCAACCTTCCTTTATTCATTTGTTAAACCAACCTGGCAGTGTAACCTCCTTCACTGGGACCTCTTTTAGAAGGATTTTGGGACTTGGAAGATATTAGGATGTTCAGACCACTTCCCCAAATCCGGAGTGTCATTTTCATCAATCACAACATGATGAACGATGACAATGTCAGATCCAGAGTGACGAAGCTGCTGGGGTGCCACTTCCTAGCCGAAGAGTTGTGAACTGTGACTGGACAGAGCAGTGGTGGTGAAACTCGACGAGTTTGGAGGGTGAAATGATGTACCTCCATCTCTCCTGCTTCCGAGTAGAAAAGCCACGCCCCCACGTATTCTAGCCTCTTATCAATTATGTTGAAGGTGCTGCTCCTGGTTAGATAATTAAAGCTGAAGCTCTTCGTGAGCCATCGGCACTGCTAAAGCAGACGAAGGGTTAACAGTGGTGCTGCTCTCCACCACTGGAGATGCTGTTGGAGAGGAAATTGAGGAACGCTTGATGATGAATGTTTCGTCTAGACTGGGAAGGAGTGAAGAGGGAGGAGGTGGGACTGGGCATTTTCTCCCTTCTTATGATAGGCGGGATGGAGCCCACAGCCTTCTGGTGATATGTTGGCCCCTATTGTTTCAGGCTGCGTCAACCAAACGTAATGCTGTCCAGCCAGTTATTGATCAACCACTGGCTTAATAATGTCTTTACAGTGTCACCAGCAAGTCCAAACACCACAGCACAGAACCCAACATCAGCATCTTACAGGACGACGTTCACAGCAGACGAAGAACATACCAGTAAGAACTCTCATCCATTACTCCCTCTTTTGTTCTCCATTCCCTTCAGTGGATTCATGTAGGACTTCAGTGGTTTAGGCTCAGACGTGGAACAGATGTGGAGCCAGAGGCTCATGGTTTAATCTCAGGGTAACCCCAGAACGCTGTAGGTTCTAGAGCCCTTCATCTGTAACATGACCTCGACATCATCACACCTGTACTGAGGCCTTCAGTCTGACCCGAGACTGACCAGTGGCCCTGCTGAAACAGTGTTTATGATCACCTGTGAAACAGCTGTGTCTGTTCCGTCTCCAGGTTCCTCCATCCTCATCACTGTGTGTGTCTGTGTGGTTCTGCTGCTGATTGGAGGATCAGCTCTGGTCTTCTACAGACTGAGATGCAGGAGAACACACGGTATGGTTCACACGTGCACTATATAGCCAAAAGTATTCACTCCCCGCTCCGAATCACTGTACAATGACAGAGCGAGGTCAGCGGATGCTGAGGGTTATAGTGCACAGAGATCACCAACTTTCTACAGAGTCCATCACTACAGACCTCCAAACTTCATGTGTCCTTCAGATCAGCTCAGGAACAGTGTGTAGAGCTTCATGGAATGGGTTTCCATGTCCAAGCAGCTGCATCCCAGCCTTACACCACCAAGTGCAGTGCAGAGCGTGGAACACAGTGGTGTAAAGCTCCGCCCCTGGACTCTAGAGCAGTGGAGGTGTGTTCTCTGGAGTGCCCAATCACACTTCTCCGTCTGGCAGTCCGATGAACGAGTCTGGGTTTGGCGGTACCAGGAGAACGGTACTTGTCTGACTGCACTGTGCCGAGTGTAAAGTTTGGTGGAGGGGGGATTATGGTATGGGGTGGCTCTGCCCCTTAGTTCCAGTGAGAGGAACTCTTAATGCTTCAGCAGACCAAGAGACTCTGGAGCATTCCGTGCTCCCGACTTTGTGGGGAGTATGGGGACGGCCCCTTCCTGTTCCAACATGACCTCACACCAGTGCACAGAGCAAGCTCCATAAAGACATGGATGAGTGAGTCTGGTGTGGAGGAACTGGACTGGCCTGCACAGAGTCCTGACCTCCACCCAATAGAACACCTTTGGGATGAACTAGAGCGGAGACTGAGAGCCAGGCCTTCTTGTCCAACATCACTGTCTGACCTCACAAATATGTTTCTGAAAGAATGGTCAGAAATTCCCATACGCACATTCCTAACCCTGTGGAAAGAATTCCTATAAGAGTTGGAGCTGGTGTAGCTGTAAAGGGTGGAGCATCATATTAGACTATTAGACTGGATTAAGAATAGAATGTAACTTAAGTTCATATGTGTGTGAAGGCAGACGAGTGAATACTTTTGGCAGCATAGTGTACATGGATCTTATATTGGTTGGGTATATTAGGTAGTGAATGACCACTCCCCCTAGTGGAGAATAAAGGAATAGAATATTGGTGTGACTGATATTTCTCTCTTTCTACAGACTCCGCCCCTTTTTACCAAAGACCAGAAGCACAGAACACAGTAAGTAAATGACATAAAGTAGTCACCTGATAAAACACACTAAAAGACCAGTTCCACCTTAAAACAGTAGAAATGTGTCTTCTTCACTCCTCTAAACACAAGTTACAGGACAGCTGCAGATTGGACAGATATATATATTATTAGACACATATTAATAACTTAAGTACGTACATCACTGATACGTCTTTACCCCTAGACGCCTACAGTGTGCAAGAGCATGGTGTAGAATAAAACTATATACATCTACTTATCTATTAAACAGAGCTGGTGCTATTCCTTTACACTGGAAGCCAATCAGACGCAAGAAACTGGGACATGCTTCTGTGTGCAAGAGCTTCTTTGCAGCTCCATTGATGGGAATTGTTGTGTAATGGGCTACAGCTTAAAAAAACTGAACATTAATTTTAGAAGCATTATTAACATACATCATGGCCGTATCTAGAAATGTTCTGAGCTCTGCTTGTCCCACATGTATATACCCTAACATGTATTTCAGTTGGAGTTGCCCTTGCCAGTGAATATGATCAATTATGCAAATGTTAGAGCATTGCTTTTATGGTTTGCTAAGCTGACTGCTTTGTGTTAATTTCAGGCTTTGAATGACTATGAAAAACATGCGTCAAACAGGGAGAACATCAGCATGGCTCCAGTCTACCAGAGTCTAGACCCCAAGACCAACCAATCAGATTCAGTCTACCAGAGTCTAGACCCCAAGACCAACCAATCAGATTCAGTCTACCAGAGTCTAGACCCCAAGACCAATCAATCAGATTCAGTCTACCAGAGTCTAGACTCCAAGACCAACCAATCAGATTCAGTCTACCAGAGTCTAGACTCCAAGACCAACCAATCAGATTCAGTCTACCAGGCTTTAAACCCCAACACCAACCAATCAGATTCAGTCTACCAGAGTCTAGACCCCAAGACCAACCAATCAGATTCAGTCTACCAGAGTCTAAACCCCAACACCAATCAATCGGATTCAGTCTACCAGAGTCTAGACCCCAACACCAATCAATCGGATTCCGTCTACCAGAGTCTAAACCCAAACACCAATTAATCAGATTCAGTCTATCAGAGTCTAAACTCCAACACCAATTACTCAGATTCAGTCTATCAGAGGCTAAACCCCAACATTAACCAATCGTATACACTCTATCAGAGGCTAAACCAAAACACCAACCAATCAGATTTAGTCTACAAGAGTCTAGATCCCAAGACCAACCAATCAGATCCAGTCTACCCGACTTTAAACCCCAACACCAACCGATCAGATTCAGTCTACCACAGTCTAGACCCCAACAGCAACCAATCAGATTCACTCTACCAGAGTCTAGACCCCAAGACCAATCAATCGGATTCCGTCTGCCAGAGTCTAGACCCCAAGACCAATCAATCGGATTCAGTCTACCAGAGTCTAAACTCCAACACCAATTAATCAGATTCAGTCTATCAGAGGCTAAACCCCAACATCAACCAATCGAATACACTCTAACAGAGACTAAACGTAAATACCAACCAATCAGATTTAGTCTACGAGAGTTTAGACCCCAAGACCAACCAATCAGATTCAGTCTACCAGACTTTAAACCCCAACATCAACCAATCAGATTCAGTCTACCAGAGTCTAGACCCCAACACCAACCAATCAGATTCAGTCTACCAGAGTCTAGACCCCAACACCAACCAATCAGATTCAGTCTACAAGAGTCTAAACCCCAACACCACTTAATCAGATTCAGTTTATTAGAGGCTAAACACCAACACCAACCAAACGAACACACTCTAACAGAGGCTAAACCCAAACACCAACCCTGATTCAGTTTACCACAGTCTAAAGAACAATCAATCAGATTAAGCTTGAACAACCAATCAGATCAGGCCTTTTAGAAGTGTGATTGCCCCTTGTGGACTGGAGGATAAATTCCTACCGGGAGTGACAAGCCTGGCAGAGGACTGCGAGAGGCGGGTAACGCAGTGGAAGACGGTCGGCAAGGACAGTAGAGGAAGGACTTGCGATAGCCCACAATGTGTGTTTTCACCTCACCTGCTGTGGAGAGAATGTGGGGCGTAAATCTGTTGTATGTGCTGTTCTGTGCTGGGCTGTGAGGCAGTTGGAGCAGTGTTAGTGTCTACCAGGAACGGTCTGCTGGTCACCTGCCTTCTGCCTCACTCGTTTCCCGGTCCTTGCTCCTGGAAGCACACTGCCCTGCACACCGTCCACCGAGGGAGGGAGGGAAGGAGGGAGGGAGGGAGGTAAGGAGGGAAAAAGAGAACAAGTGATAGTAGAGGGGTGAAATAAACATGGAAAGAGAGAAGGAGAGAGAACAAGAGATAGGAAGAACTCATGATGCTGTGGGAGAGAGTGTGAGAGATGACCTCCAACAGGCAGGACTCAAGTCCCCAGTGACTCAACTTCAGTGTGAATCACCCAGTAGGGCGGGGAAACTATCACACTAAGCCAAACCTGTTTTGTCACATGAAAATGACTTTGTTTTCTATCTATTTTGCCCTGCCTGTGGATCACCCACGGCTATAATAAATGATGAATTTAGACTGTTATGGGGAATATTTATTTAGCTACACCTACAGAAGTGTCTAACCCAACACGCCAGATGTCTCTGTATGGAGCTGTAGAGGTTCCTAATGGTGTCCTGTGATAATCCAGCCCATGCAGCTTGAACATCCTCACACAGTTCCTGCAGATGGTGCGGTAGGGGTGGAGGGACACCAGGTCTTCTGGACGCGTGACGTCACACCGTTCATCTTGGTGCTGACCATGGTGCTTCCACACACGGATTCGTTAGGCGTCTCCACCAAGACTAAAGCGGGACTCGTCACTGAAGATGACCCGCTGCCATTCTGAGTCACTCCATGACAGTCTGGTACGACACCACTGCAGTCTTTGGTGACGGTGACGTGGTGTTAAGGACAGTCGTGGTAACGGTCTGTGTGCATGTAGTCCTGCGTGGTGCAGCCGTCTGCCAATGGTGCTGCACTAACAGGATGACTCATGGAGGACACCACTGCTCATTGGATGTCTGTAATGGTGGTGTTGGGTCAGTCAGGTACAGAGATAAGACCCGCCCTTGCTTGCATCACAATCAATCGCATCATGTCTCACCATGTCAAACTTACCCACCAAGTTTGTTTTCATGTTGGTTGGTTCCTCCTAGGTCCAGCCATTTGGTGCACGTCAGTCAAGAACACTGAGCAATGTATTGCGCATAGAAGCTCAATAACCAGGGAAAAAGCCAACTAGTGTACTTCCTGTCTAGACACTTACTAACACCTCTAGAATACTAGGGTTAGAAAATTTAGGAGTTCATACAGCTCAGTAAATAATGAGAGACCACTACAGGGTCTTCCTCAATCAGCAGCTCCACATGTACAGCAGGTTCTAAGTGAGGAACCGAAGGCTGGGTTCTAGCTTTACTGGCAGATACCGTGAGCGTCTGGTTCATAAGAACAAGGTCCAGCAGCAAACACACAGGACAACACAGCTACAGACTGGCAGAAGGCCAAACCCACTCTCTACTGACCATGATGAGCGCCACCTCATTCCAATGTCCCTTAACCACCGTAAGATGACCTCGAGTGACCTACAGAGAGACTGGCGAGCGGTGGCTGGGGTGAAACGCACAGCGAGCATGGTTCTAAAAACAGGCTTCTGGAGGTCATTAGTGATTTTCTAAATAAACAGATCTAATACAATATCTGATCTGGAGTTTGGGAGACATGGTTCCAGTAGTGTAGAGAACCAAACAGAACCAACACAAACCCAGAACCTGTACACCTAGAGGAACTCATATTTTTCCCGAACTGTATAAATACATTTTGTAAATGTCTTGTCTTGACATTCTCAAATGTGAACCACATAGATTGACACATAATAGATTTAAATAATCTACTGGGACTAAAGGAGATGTGGCAATGTGGCATATATGATTAGGGTTCTGGGTTAAACGTGGGAGGAGCTGTAAGTTTGAGCAAATTACCAGAGAAAGAGGAAGCAAGGAGGCCAGACAGAAGGGGGGAGAGAGAGGGAAAGGGAGAGGGAGAGAGAGAGAGAGAGAAAGAGGGAGAGACTAAAAATGACATGAGACCAATGACCATATCCCATCATTCTGAAGATTGTGGCCTGGAGACGAGCACAGGTTGAAGACTCCTCTGATCTTCACTCTCTACCTGATCTCAGGTCAGTTATTCTGGGCTATATTAGGAATCTGATACACAGTGTATCATCACAGTCTACACAACAGGTATCTCTAACACTCCAGCGTTTACAGGAAAGGGCTAAACCTTTATCTAACTTTGTAGATGTATATCATGCAGATCATGTGATCAAATGATGCATAAGTGTAACAATCGATACAAATGTTTTTCACAATGATCTTTAATATATGGGTACATGTTCATGTGTGAAATTTGTTTCTCAGAATGTTACTTAAGTAAGTAAATAGCCTGTCTGTGTACAGTGACTCAGTAAGTGTAATGTGTTAGTGTGCTGTAAGTAGTGTGTCATTGTACAGTAACTCAGTAAGTGTAGTGTGTTAGTGTGCTGTAAGTAGCGTGTTGGTGTACAGTAACTCAGTAAGTGTAGTGTGTTAGTGTGCTGTACGTGTGTTGAGTGTGCTCAGTAAGTGTAGTGTGTTAGTGTGCTGTAAGTAGTGTGTCATTGTACAGTAACTCAGTAAGTGTAGTGTGTTAGTGTGCTGTAAGTAGTGTGTTGGTGTACAGTAACTCAGTAAGTGTAGTGTGTTAGTGTACTGTAAGTAGTGTGTTGGTGTACAGTAACTCAGTAAGTGTAGTGTGTTAGTGTGCTGTAAGTAGTGTGTCATTGTACAGTAACTCAGTAAGTGTAGTGTGTTAGTGTGCTGTAAGTAGTGTGTTGGTGTACAGTAACTCAGTAAGTGTAGTGTGTTAGTGTGCTGTAAGTAGTGTGTCATTGTACAGTAACTCAGTAAGTGTAGTGTGTTAGTGTGCTGTAAGTAGCGTGTTGGTGTACAGTAACTCAGTAAGTGTAGTGTGTTAGTGTACTGTAAGTAGTGGTGTCATTAACTCAGTAATTGTAATACAGTAACTCAGTAAGTGTGGTTTGTGTCACTCAGTAAGTTAGTGTGCTGTAAGTAGTGTGTTTGGTGTACAGTAACTCAGTAAGTGTAATTGTTAGTGTACTGTAAGTAGTGTGTTGGTGTACAGTACTCAGTAAGTGTAATGTGTTAGTGTGCTGTAAGTAGTGTGTTCGGTGTACAGTAAAGTAAGTGTATGGTGGGTGTGCTGTAAGTAGCGTGTGGCTGTAAGTAGTGTTGTCTGGTGTGTTACAGTAACTCAGTAAGTGTAATGTGTGTTAGTGTGCTGTAAGTAGCGTGTTGGTGTACAGTAACTCAGTAAGTGTAATGGTGTACGTGTGCTGTAAGTAGTAGTGTGTTGGTGTACTGTAAGTAACTCAGTAAGTGTAATGTGTTAGTGTGCTGTAAGTAGCGTGTGGTGTACAGTAACTCAGTAAGTGTAATGTTGTTAGTGTGTACTGTAAGTAGTGTGTTGGTGTACAGTAACTCAGTAAGTGTAGTGTGTTAGTGTGCTGTAAGTAGTGTGTTGGTGTACAGTAACTCAGTAGGTGTAATGCGTTAGTGTACTGTAAGTAGTGTGTCGGTGTACGGTAACTCAGTACATGTAATGTGTTAGTGTGCTGTAAGTAGTGTGTCGGTGTACAGTAACTCAGTAAGTGTAACGTGTTAGTGTACTGTAAGTAGCGTGTTGGTGTACAGTAACTCAGTAAGTGTAGTGTGTTAGTGTGCTGTAAGTAGCGTGTTGGTGTACAGTAACTCACTAAGTGTAATGTGTTAGTGTGCTGTAAGTAGCGTGTTGGTGTGTGTACACTCAGTAGAGTAAACTCAGTACTGTAAGTAGTAGTGTGTTAGTCAGTGCTGTAATGTAGCGTGTTGTCAAGTGTGACAGTAACTCAGTACAGTGTAGTAATGTGTTAGTGTGTACTGTAAGTAGCGTGTTGGTGTACAGTAACTCAGTAAGTGTAATGTGTTAGTGTGCTGTAAGTAGCGTGTTTTGGTGTACAGTAACTCAGTAAGTGTAATGTGTTAGTGTACTTGTAAGTAGTGTGTTGGTGTACAGTAACTCAGTAAGTGGTAATGTGTTGTACGTGTACTGTAAGTAGCGTGTTGGGTGTACAGTAACTCGGCTAACTCAGTAAGTGTAATGTGTTAGTGTACTGTAAGTAGCGTGTTGGTGTACAGTAACTCAGTAAGTGTAATGTGTTAGTGTACTGTAAGTAACGTGTCGGTGTACAGTAACTCAGTAAGTGTAATGTGTTAGTGTGCTGTAAGTAATGTGTTTTCTGTGCTGTTCTGCTGGTGGGTTTGGTTAGTGAGAGTTGGGTGTCTTCTCTAGAGTGAAGAGCTATGTCTAGTTATGACCTTTCCTGTGCTGTGTATATTGAAGAACTCTCCTTGTGGCAGAAACGATGGCTTACCTTGCATCTCCCTCTATGGTGGCGACACAGTGGGGTCAGGTGGAGGCCAAAAGATTTGTCTGAGCAATGGCAGAGAAGGGCCCCACAGTGACATCACCATTGCTACCCCAGTGCCTTTGGCAGCAGACGCAGGCGACGCAGGAAAGCGGAACTACGAGCTACAACAATTCTAAAAATAGACAAATGGGATTGGAGCCCCCGCTCAAGCTGTTCCCTTTTTAATCATGTTGAAATGTCAGCTCTAACTTTATAGCCTAAAGCTTTTGGAAGAACCCATTCCTACTCAGAGGATCAAAATAAACAGTCTTTATTAAGACCTAGAGGTTTTCCACCCCCGGATAAGAGGAATTGAAAAAGCCACCACCGGGATTTCAGCAATGAAAGTTATAAGTTGAAAGTTTAAAAGTGACACCAGCAAGCAGAGCTTCAGGTTTGTCTTGAACTGGGATTTTCCCAGTTCACTAAAGCCTTTGAGAACCTGATAGGTGAACCATTTACTAAAGAACCAGGGTTTTAGTCTATTCGTGGGTGGCACGGTGGAACAGTGGGCAGCGCTGTTGTGGTCTGGGTTTGATTCTGGGGCATCCAGGATCCTTTCTGTGTGGGTTTCAGCTGGTGTTCTGGCTTCCACCCGGAATCCAGACACATCCAGTCATGTGAACCGGAGACGATAAATTGTCCCTCTAGGTTTGACTGTGTATGTCTGGGTGTCTGCCTTGTGATGGACTGGTGGCTTGTCCAGGGTGTTCCCAATGAGCACTGGGATGGGTTCCTGTACCCCAGTGACCCAGAATGCTAAGTAGCTTAGCTCCGGTTTGCGAGTCCAGTTAGTAGACCATCATAGTGATCAATCCTTCTATTCTTGAGCTTAAGGACCTTGCATAGTAAGTCAAGGGGACCACAGCTGTTTGGGCAGAGGACCAAGCAGATCTGAGTGTCATCTGCTAATATGAACTAAAACTGAACTGTAGATGAGAGAGCTAATCCTGAGTCTTTGACCTGATTGGCAGGTCCAGTGGGCTGCTTTGATGTGCTTGGCCACACGGGAGGCAGCATCATGATCTACTGTGAACACAAAGAGTACGGGCTGCTTGATAAGTACTTCTGTAGGAGAACCTCCACAGCCGATGAGTGTGTGTATCTACAGTGGAATGGAACTCAGAGCGGATGGGTTCAGAAAGGCAGGTATTCGCTATCTGGATCTTCTGACGGGCTTATGGTGATCGTTAGTCAGCTGAGTTTACAGGACACTGGACTGTATCAGTGTGGAGAGACTGGAGTGTGGAGTCATGATGTGAAACTGACAGTGAATACAGGTAAGCAGTTCTGATGTCCCGTTGATAATACACTCATCAGCACAAGAACTGCGGCACCCAGAGGAAACTTGGTGGGTAGGTTTTTCACGAGACGTGCAAATGATTCGAGTTCCACGGTGAGGAAGACGTAAGCAAGGACGTGCCTTATCGCTGTACCTGACAGACTCGCCAAAGACTGCAGTGGTGTCGTACCAGACTGTCATGGAGTGACTCAGAATGGCAGCGGGTCATCTTCAGTGACGAGTCCCCCTTGGTGGAGAGGCCCAACGAATCCTTGTGCGGAGGCACCGTGGTCAGCACCAAGATGAACGGTTTGTTTTCACACGTCCAGAAGGCCTGGTGTCCCTCCACCTCCACCCCTACCGCACCATCTGCAGGAACTGTGTGAGGATGTTCAAGCTGCATGGGATGGATTATCACAGGACTCCATTAGGAACCTCTACAGCTCCATACCGAGACGTCTGGCGTGTTGGGTTAGCAAACACGGCGGCCCAACGCCATACTGAGAGACAGACTTCTGTATGTGTAGCTCAATAAATATTGATCATATCAGTCTAAATTTATCATCAGTTATTGATCCTGGTCACCTTTATCCTCCTTCCCAACCGCAACCCCACACCTCCTTCTGGGGCAGCTGTTCTTTTGATGATGGGTGTATTCGTTGTGATAGTTATTTCTGAGTGACTAGCGGTTCTGTTTGGTTCTAACATGCCGGAGATTTCTTTTTGGGTAATTGACAGACCCATGTTGTTCGGGTCCAAAGACTGTGGCTGGTTATCTGGGAGAGACTGTCACCATCAGCTGTCCATATCCAGAGGAGTTTGAGACAAACATCAAGCTCTTGTTCAAACTGAAGGGACAGTATTACTCGGAAGTGATCAGGACCACAGATTTTGGGGACAGCAGGTTCTCTATCTCTGAAGACAGAAGCTCCGGCATGTTCAGTGTGAGGATCAGTGATGTGGGAGAAGATGATGGAGGAGTGTATTACTGTACGGTAGGGAAAGGTGGGAGGTTGGTCAGTTACTTCTCCTTCTTCACGGAGATTCGGCTACAAGTCACTGGTAAGCAACATGTTTGGATAGTTGGCTTCTAATTATGTATGCCTTGTCACCAGTTGTAGTCTCACTGCTGATGCTGCTATGTTTCCTGATAGAAGGTCCTAAGCTCACTGGACAAAAAAAAAAAACGGTTACCTGTTATAGAAATGTACCTACACCGTGTAACACCTCCACCAGCACCAATAACAGCTGTGATTGGATTTAGATAGACTGGACGAGGTTATGGATGTAGCCACATCAATGTTCAGACACTCTTCCATCAAGGAATTGGTCAGTTGGTCCAGATTTGGTGGATGCCTTCCTTCACTGGCACCTTCCCTGTAGACTGGGATTTCACCCACTGCTGGTAGACCCGTATGACCGTACGCTTCCATACACCTGCAGATTCAGCTACTTCCTTCACACTATGGTCTTTGGCCACGCCCACATGCAGTCATTCCTTTTAGCCAATCATTAACATCTGCTCTGGAGCCATTTTCCACACATGGAATCCTACCATGGGACCACCACTGTGTATCCACTGTGCATTCTCTGCACTGTAGCACCTCTTCCCAATCTATGGATCCCGTCACTCTGCAGGTAGTTATAGCCACATCATCATGCAGCAGTGCCATCTGCAGGAGCCTGGAGTGACTACCACCTTAAACATCTGAGGTTGCTCGTGTTTTTGTCCTGTGAGCTTATTCGTCCTAATATCTGTGACAGACGCCAGTTGACTTTCCCATACGGGTTATTGTTCTAATATATTGTTTATTTTTACTGTCCTCTTTTAACAAGGCAATGAAATCTCAACTACATCAATGAGCCTGCTACCAACTATGAAACAACAAATCTATAGGACCACCACTTCACCTGAAGCAACCGTGTCTGATTTCAGTAAGACCTCTGGGTTTATTCACTATCCACCTGGAACAGTGGGGAAATTCAAATTCGTGGTTTGGTTGAGAAGGTATTTGTGACCTTGAAGTTGGTCTGTTCTTTCTGTCACCCAACTCCAGATTCCTCGGTGATCATCACTCTATGTGTCTGTATGGCTCTGATTGGAGGATCAGTTCTCATCTTCTACAAACTGAGATGCACCAAAGCAAAAGGTACTATATGTATGCATGTGGGCAGAACGTCAGAATGATATAGACCAACTATAGCAATAGTCCTGGAACGGCCATGTCAAGCAGTTTGGCAAATCTGAACACACATACTAAACATGGCATCAACGCGTCTTTTAAATCAGTTGATTCCAGGATTGAACCACTCCTGAAGTCGACACTAAACCCATTTGACAGAGCCAAATAAACTTTGTAGTGGAGAATAAATGACCTGAACATTTATATTAATGGTGTTTTCTTTCTTTCTGCATGCTCTGCCTTCATCACAAACCCACCAGGACCGAATTCCACAGTAAGCATTCGTGTTTTATTGGACATGATCTGAGTTTTAACTGTAGGTAGCAGATAAGGGTGAACTGATGATGATGGACTGTACGTCCATGTACTACAAATCTGTACATCATTTGTTTTACTCATTTCAGACTGATGGTGATTATCGTAATGATCCAGCTGGAATCCAGAACAACATCAGGATGGATCTGATCTATGTGAACCTGGAGGCCAACACCAGCCAACAGCAGTCCAAACCAGTTCTCCAGGGCCTAGAACAGAACGTCAACCAATCAGATTTACTCTTCGAGAGCCAAAGCCTTAACACCGACCAATCGGATCCAATCTACCAAAGTCTAGATGACAACACCAATGAATCAGATTCAGCCTACCAGAGCCTAAACCCCAAAAACTGACAAATCAGATTCAGCTTACAAGAGTATAACCCCCAAAAGCATCCAATCAGTTTCAACCTACCAGAGTCTAAACCCCAAACTAACGAATCAGATTTATTCTCCCAGAGTCTAAACTACAACACCAACCAATCAGATTAATTCTAGCAGAGTTTAAACCTCAACAACAACCAATCAGATTTATTCTAGAGTCTAAACTGGAGACAACTGACCCATTTTCTTACTAAAGCCTTTAGATTTCCTAATGTGCTGATGGTGTAAGCCATAGGTCGTCAGACACAATGAAAAGTGCTGAGTTCCTCGAACGAAGACTCGGATCAGTATCAGGCATATTCGGATCAGTCACTTGTTCTTCGAGCTGTGCTGTCGTACTTCTGGAATGACCAATCACAGGACTCTGTTCATAACAGATAACAAATGACTAGAGACACTTACAGTTCTCCTTTATGGTTATGGCTGACCTTTGACCTTTTTTTTGGCTTTTCTCTCAAAAATAGAAACATTTTACACTCAGATACAGTTAGCTCCAAACAGCCCTTCCTTCGTTTTCCTTTCAGATCGTCTATTTTCACTCAGATCTGATCTGCATAGGCGTTTAATAATTCTTACTTTATTGTGTATTCATTTCAGTGTTAGTGAATGCTGTTTCCAGGTAGTCCAGTTTGTTTCTTTGACTGATTTAAATGATTTGCAATTATTATCTCAACTAAAAATAATAATTAATGACATTATTTTTGTATTTTATTCTGATGTTTCTCTGATATGTGTTCATTTGCAGCTTTGTTGTAAGTGTCTAAACACCTTATAAAGGAATCAGCCATATATAAAGCAATTCGTTTACTTACAACACAAATTCCAATATAGGACAACATATTTGGACAGCGTATTGGGTGTATTTCAGTTTGGACAGTGTGTGAAACACTAGGACAACTCCTCATTGACCTGTATTCATTTAAAAACACAATATCTGATGTCACTTTATGAACTTCAGTGTTTTATTTACATATAAACTCGTTCCAAATAGGATGCCTGCACAAAATGTTGGGACAGAATCATGATTACCACTGTGTCACGTCCCCTTTCACTTTTAGTAGCTCTTAATAATCATTTGGGGACTGATTTAGTTTTTGATAAAGATGAGCTTTCATAGATGTGCAGCTTAGCCAATAAGACCCCCCACTACTAATACCTCCCCTCACTAACTGATAAAAGATGACTGCAAATGAGCAATAATAACTGTGTAGGTATAATTAAAGAATATCATATGCAATTAAATGTATTTTCTGCTACTTTCAAAATATTAAACATGATTACGTCTTATTAATAGTGTGACAAGTTCTTCTTTATTGCATTATTATGCATTAGTAAAGTATTTATGTAGTGTTGTATCACTATAGTATGGTATAGTATAATATAGTACAGTATAGTATAGTATTAGTATAGGTTTATATTAACATAGTATAATATTGGGATAGTATTGCATTGTTATAGTATAGTATTAAGATTGTATAGTATAATTTTGTGTTTTTATAGTACAGATAGTACATTAGTATGGTAAAGTATACAGTAGTATAATATTAGTATAGCATTGCATTGTTATAGTATAGTATAGTAGTATAGTATTAAGATTATATACGTAGTATAATTTTGTATTGTTATAGTAAATTAGTATAGTAAAGTATACAGTAGTATAATATTAGAATAGTTTTATAATACTATAGTGTAATATTAGTACAGTACTGTATTGTTGTAGTGTAGGTGTATAGAATTGTGCTGCTATAGTGTAGTAATAATATAGTATACTTCACCATGCTGCTTCTTCTGCTTTCTTCACTGCTGGCCCTCACTGCAATATAGTCAACTTTCAAATAGGAGCTTTATTATATTTCCTTTCATTTATTTAAATCAGCCATTTGATTTCATATGCACTTCAATTCCAGTCTTTCTTATAGAATGGAAGTAAACCTGCTTTTTCCTTGGTGCTACCAGCAGGGGACAGTCTAGCTCTGGCTGTGCTGTGATTATTGATGGTAGACAAACCTTCTGTCTCTGGTACATGATATATGTGGTTGGCATGACTTAGCTGTTAACTCCATTACCCACAAGAGCGCTACCAACCCCATGTGGGTGGCATGGTATTGAATCCCAGTCTAGGTAAAAAAATGCTGAGCTACACTTTGGCAAGACCCTGGCCAACCTGTAATACGAATAACCTCGTAAGTTGCTCTGGATAAGAGCATGGGCTAAATGCCTAAACGTAAACGTATGACAGATGCGATCAGAGGTTCAAACAGTCTGTTGTGTATTTAGAACATGAAACTTCATTAACTATTACTGTTAAAGTTTAATCTAACCTAATATAATCTAATCTAATATAATCTAACTGAAAATCATGATTCTGTATCAGCCTGTTAGAAATATGAGCCTAATGAGTCTGTAGCATATATCAAATGGTATTACAGCACACTAACACATTACACGTACTGAGTTACTGTACACCAACACACTACTTACAGTACACTAACACATTACACTTACTGAGTTACTGTACACCAACACGCTACTTACAGCACACTAACGCATTACACTTACTGAGTTACCGTACACCGACACGCTACTTACAGCACACTAACACATTACACTTACTGAGTTACCGTACACCGACACGCTACTTACAGCACACTAACGCATTACACTTACTGAGTTACCGTACACCGACACGCTACTTACAGCACACTAACGCATTACACTTACTGAGTTACCGTACACCAGCACACTACTTACAGCACATTAACACATTACACTTACTGAGTTACCGTACACCGACACGTTGCTTACAGCACACTAACACATTACACTTACTGAGTTACCGTACACCAACACACTACTTACAGCACACTAACACATTACACTTACTGAGTTACCGTACACCAACACACTACTTACAGTACACTAACACATTACACTTACTGAGTTACTGTACACCAACACACTACTTACAGCACACTAACACATTTCACTTACTGAGTTACTGTACACCAACACACTACTTACAGCACACTAACACATTACACTTACTGAGTTACCGTACACCGACACGCTACTTACAACACACTAACACATTACACTTACTGAGTTACTGTACACCAACACGCTACTTACAGCACACTAACACGTTACACTTACTGAGTTGCTGTACACTACTGGTAACAAATATCAGGACTGTGGAGTAAGAGGGTAGAAGCTAGAGGACAGTGGTTATGTTTACCACCCTGTGTATAAATATTACCACACAGAAATGATCTCATATCCTCTGAGTTTAAAGAGTGTGGGGAGGTCTTAACACAGAAAGAGGAAACCACTAAACCGGAGAGGACAAAAACAGACATGATAGCATAAACGCTTAGGTCTTCAGTTTGAGGTGAGCCGGGGTTTGAGGCGAGCCATGGGCATCAGTGAAGCCGAGGCTCCGTTCAGGATGAAGATCCTCTTCATCTGCGCACTCTACCTGATCTCAGGTCAGTTACTCTGTTCAGGACTAAAGACTGAAGGAACTGAAGACGTGTAAAACGTTGGTTGTGTGGGATAGGACTGATAGAGGTGCTTAGTATAAGGCGCAAGAGGCAGCAGGCAGAGTATAGGGTGGCCACACACCCGGTATTAGGCCGGACTGCTCCAGTCCTCATTCGGCACAGTACCTGGACGGATACCTATTAGTCCTCTTTTCAGGATTGCCTATGTTTGCTCACCATGTGTGGCATTGCCTTGCCTTTGATATTGTGACTCGCCTACAGGCTAACCGCAGGTCAGCCCTCTGAATGCTAGTCAGTCTGACTGTTCCTTTCCACCCAGGTAGATGAGTAAAGTATCGTGCCCAACCCACCCCCTTTTATGACATTCCCTTTTGGGGTGGGATGTCCTTCTTTCTGGGGTTCTGAAAGTGCACACTGTACTGGTGAATGGTTCATTGTTGTGATTGCTACGTTGCTACAATGCTACCTTTGCGTCCTCAATGTTACGGTCACATACCTGCCTCTACTCCAAAAGACTAAGCGTGTGGCTAATCCCTTAGGTTGATGTCTGTGCTGTATTGAAGAGGACTACTAGTAAAGCTCTTACCTTTATAGTCTGCTAAGGTGGCCACTTTCATAAGCCCAAAAAGGAGGACATCATAAAGGTGGGTCGGGTTGGGCTCGGGCACATACATGATGCTTTACTCACTTAACTGAGTAGAGTGGATGACATTGGTGAGCCATACGGGAGCTTACTAATTGACTAGACAACCAGGTTGAGGGATACTGTGGTTTTGTGTCGGGGGATTCATATGGACGTCTCGGGAGGCTGGGAGGTAGTTATAATTTTCTGGACTGGTATCTTGAGATCAGAACTTCATTATCTTGTGATTTTGAGATAATAACAGTTGGTAACAAAAAGTTGTTATCTCAGGATAACAAGATAATTAAGTTTTGATGTCAAGATAATTACTGATATCACTGTTTACTTGTTTCTGTGTTTCATCTCCAGGTTCTTCTGCCATCATCATCATCATCTCTGTGTCTGTCTGTGTGGTTCTGCTCCTGATTGGTGGATCTGCTTTGATCTTCTACAGACTGAGATGCACCAAGAAACAAGGTGCTATCAACACACACACACACACACACACATACACACACACACTCAAACCTATGCTAGATCACCTGTAGGGCTGAGACACAGTAGACCAGGGTTCTTGAATTCTGGTCCTGGGCAGGTTTTCCACATAGGGCAGGATTTGTCAGTTAGCCAGATATCTTAAGCCCAAAGTCAAGCTGGTCCAATAGGAAAAGAGCTGAGAGACATTCTATTTGGACAGTTCTCATCTTTAGGCATAAGTTTTAAATATATATGCAGGTATGTATGAATCAGGTGTTTGAGCAGGGACCTCCGTTACCTGTTCCGAGCCCTGTAGGACGAGGCATAGAGAGACCGTTTGACTCAGTGGTCTCAAATCCGCCAACCTGGAGAACTGCCATTCCTGCACAGCCTTGTTCCAACCACAATTTCACAAGTCCCTGATTTGCTGGATCACATGTATAAGAATTGAATAAGGGGGCGGGGCAACTTATTGGACATAGGTTGGATCTAAACTCTGCAGGAAAAAAAAAACCCTACAGGACTAGCATCAGAGACCTCTTCTTTAACTGTGTTCCACTGAGTGAATGCCACTAGCTCCCTCTAGTGGAGAGATAATGAATAGAATATGTTGATGGCTGTTTTGTCTGTTTCTGCAGGTTCTGCTGTTTTCAACCAGCAATCAAAATCAACTCGTACAGTAAGTAAACCTGGTTCTGTTAGAGGTAATACCTGAATAATCTCCAAACAGCAAATTCAGTGTCTGTCCCAGTATGACCTGATTACAATCAGTTGTCAGTACAAAACAAAAGTGGAATTTTCTTTTACAATATTCTGCATAATTCCCACATTCATATTTCCTACTGTTTGGAAGCTCTGGTGTCTGATGTCTAGAGAGTTCAAGAGAGTTCAAGTTCATGTGACTTATATGTCAATGTAACAGCACACAGCTAGAAATGACATGAAATGAAGATCACAGACTGGATTACTGTGCTCTAATTTGTACAGTGTGTTTCTCTATCTTCAGGCAGATGGCGATTATGAAAATGATCCACATGGGAAGCAGTGCAGCATCAGGATGGGGCCAGTCTACCAAAACATGGGACCCAACACCATTCAATCAAATTCAGTCTACCGGAGCCTGGATTCCAAAACTAGAGAACCAAATTCAGTCTACCACACTCTAAACCCCAACAATAACCAATCAGGTACCATCTTCCAGAGCCTGGACCCAACACCAACCAGTCAAATTCAGTCTACAAGAGTCTAAACACCAACACCAACCAATCATATACAGTCTACCAGAGTCTAAACACCAACACCATTCAATCAAATTCAGTCTACCAGAGCCTGGATTCCAAAACTAGAGAACCTAATTCAGTCTACCACACTCTAAACCCCAACAATAACCAATCAGGTACCATCTACCAGAGCCTGGACCCAACACCAACCAATCAAATTCAGTCTACAAGAGTCTAAACACCAACACCAACCAATCATATACAGTCTACCAGAGTCTAAACACCAACACCATTCAATCAAATTCAGTCTACCAGAGCCTGGATTCCAAAACTAGAGAACCCAATTCAGTCTACCACACTCTAAACCCCAACAATAACCAATCAGGTACCATCTACCAGAGCCTGGACCGGTAGCACCAACCAATCAAATTCAGTCTACAAGAGTCTAAACACCAACACCAACCAATCAGATACAGTCTACCAGAGTTTAAACACCAACACCATTTAATCAGATTCAGTCTACCAGAGTCTTAACACCAACACCAACCAATCAGATACAGTCTAATCTTTAAATCCAAGCAATCAGAGAGAATGACCTCAGTGCCAGTGTGCACATGGTGGAAAGGTTTTGTCCTACTCTGTCCACGTATGTACTGCAGCAACCTGTGGAAGGATAGTTACTTTGAGGTTTTTCATTATTCTGTTTTGATACTCTGTGTTATTCTTAAATCATTTGCTTAATTTTCCAGAAACTGTAGATTTCTGTAATTTAAGTGAAATGTGGATTTATTAGCAGACATATAATTATAGTATAACCCCATATAACCCAACCTCTATTACATGTTTCCTGTTATATTTTTGCCTCTTTATTCCTTTCTATAAATATATAAGTAAATCAAGGTACTGGTGTATTATTTTTATACTGTACTGGTGTTTATTGATACTTTTTGGTATTTCTCATTATATGAATATAAAAAATAAAATAATGATTGTGGTTGTTGGTATACCAGACTTGGTTAATAATGACTTAGATAAGCAAACCAAAAAGCCTTTTATTATAATAACAGGGGTGGTAGTCCTCTTTTCATTCTAACCTGTAGGGGGCAGTCAGCACATCAATTGGCGATGTTTATACTGAAGGTGAACAAGAAGATCCAAAACACGCCCAAGCCAAGCCGTTATCTCAAAGTTGTACTGAGGGTAGGTGGACCGCTCACAGCGAAACGGGTTACTAATTTATTACAAGTCACTCAGTACATGCAGCTGGACAGCGGTTTGGAGCGCGCGGCAAAACGAAAGTGAAAGTGCATTGAGTGAAGGTAAGACCAGACTTGTGTTCACAGCTCTGATATTCAGATGGTCTAGTATGCCTCTGTGTTATGATGTGGGATTTCTGTTTCACTGCTACTGCAGTTCCATCAATAGAGTCAGTGGAGTTCATCAGTAGAGTTAATTTTAAATTCTTTAAAAACGGACTACTAGTGAAGGTGCTACACCCACAGACAGGTCACAGATCATACCACCCATAGCATTAACACCACTGCCCAGTACCCTCACTTACTGTACATCTTATCAGCACAACTGTCCATACAGGACACTCTGTAGGTGTACAGGTCCAGACTGTAGTCCATCTGTTTCTCTGTATACTGTATTACCCTGTTCTTTAATGGTCAGGACCCCCACAGGACCACCACAGAGCAGGTAGGATGTCGGTGGTGGATCATTTTTAGCACTGCAGTGACACTGACGTGGTGGTGGTGTGAGGGGATCAGACACAGCAGTGCTGCTGGAGTGTTTAGACACTGTGTCCACTCACTGTCCACTCTATTAGACACTCCTACCTTGCTGCTCCACCTTGTAGATGTAAACTTGGTATGGGTGGTAATGCCAAGAATCTGGTATGACCTGAAGGTTGGTTGTCTATATGCAGATGTGAGCTGTTGGGAGGATGAGCTCCGTGCCTGGCCCAGTCCAGGCCAGCATCACCGTTCAGGGCGAGTCGACTGCCTTCGCTCCAGTGTTTGTTGGGAATCAGTTTAATGGTTCATTTGTGCTCCATTCTGACTACACCCAACACAGAGGTAAGGTATATGGATGCCTCATCAGATGCACTACAGGCCTGCTGACATTCTGTTGGTCATGACGGCAGATTTGTTATATCATCGTTGGAACCTTGGGTAAGTTTAGGTTCCGTATTCAGGATGTCACTTGTGCTCTGTGTATTCAGTAATCCCTGAAGGAGGCGTTCCTTCCAGGCCGGTCCAGGTTGCTCCACTCCATCACACTTCCGCAGGTAATCCAGCACAAACTGAAGGTATGTGTCTTATATGACTGATAGACTATTGGTGGTGATGATGATGATTATTATTATTATTGTTATTGTTATTGTTATTATTATTATTATTATTATTATTATTATTATTATTATTATTATTGTTATTACTATTACCTGGGACAATAAGCAGACTGAGAAATTATGGGATGAATTATTGATGAATGTAGATTATTCTCACTGTGAATAGCTAGGTGAGTACAAGGTGGCCTGATTTGGGGTGCTTAGTGCCGTTGCCGCCTCAGTTCCAGGCTGGGGTGTCCGGGGTCCTGTGTGGGTTTTCTCCTCTGGGTGTTCCGGTTTCCTCCCACTGTCTAAAGAAGGGCAGTCGGGGTGAAATAGAGATGCTGAATTGCCCCTCCACTGAGTGTGTGTCTGTGTCTACCCTGTGATGCCCTGGCAGCCTGTCCAGGGGGGCTTTTCTGTCTTCTGCCCAGTGAGCGCTGGGATGGGCTCCAGCATGTTCCTTTCCAAACCTCTGATGCCTAGGATGTAGGAAAGGCTTTTTTATTGATGACTCTTTTATGAAGGTCATATTGGAGTGGTAGAACAATGCACCACCACCCACAATCTGCCAGATCTTGCAGTCAAACAGCCCTTCTAGCAATCCTATGAGCAGTTCTTTCTGAATGTTTTCTTGGCTTTCCAGACCTCACTTTGACCCTCACCATCCCTGTAAGCTGCCATTTCTCAATTACAGTAAGAACTGAGGAATGGTCTGTATGAAAACCCTTTGCTATCAGTTTTTGTAGTGCTGCTTTGTGGGCATCAGTTGTAGGTATTCTTTTTATAGGAGATCAGAGAGAGAGCAGCTACAACAGCTACAAAGCTTAGTGGCCGAGCAGAAAATTAAAATCAGCTTTTATGAATACAGCATCTGTAAGAAAATCTGGTTAAATCCAAATTTGAACAAGGGAGCTGTACAAGCAGCTCAGGTAACCTTTGTTTCTGTATGTGCATGTGTACATTAATATACATATATGTATATTAATACACTTACTAAACACTAATGTGGTTATATGTGACTATTCGGCTCAGTGCAAATGAATGCCTCCGCCTAAATATACAGGCCCATGATCCACTAGAGTGTACTTCCTGGCCCACAAATTTTAAAACTTGTGGCTGCTGATTGCTGAGCAACCCGTAACCTTACCAAGCAAATTAAGGTCTGAGAATTCCGAACTCTTGAGGTCCCCAAACATGTGCATGGTGTTTCCTGTTTTCCACTCTGAAGTTGCACAAATAAAAAATAATCTTGCTTGAAATGTTAAAAAGGATGTTTTAACTTTTTTTGCCTTTAGAATATCAGGTCATCTTCTGTTCACTTACATGTTCACAGTAACAGAAATTTTGTTCAGGGGTTCCACTGTAACTAAAGTAGTTCCCATTTGCACCAGTGGGGGGCAGCAAAACATTACACTCAAGAGTTTTACTGAGATAAAAACACTACAAGCAGACTCACAACAATGGAAAATCATGAGAAATAATGAGAAATCTGGTAGCGTTGTTTCATATTTGAGCTTTTTACTAGTATTTTCATTTGTATCTGCTGATTAATTAATTAATTGATTTATTTTTATCTTTTTCTAAGGTGACCCTAACTACACAGTTGTCAGCACCAACCTTAAAAAGAGCCTAAAGGAGGAATATGATCGCATACTTGATGGGAATTCTCTAACTGGGCACAAAAAATCCCTGAGAAAAGTCTACACCGATCTCTACATAGTGGAGAATGGGACAGGAGGAGTTATCCAGGGGCACGAAGTTAGGCAAATGGAAGCATCTTCCAGCAGACCTTTCGAGGAGGAAGCAATCAACTGCAATGACCTTTTCAAAATTAAGGATGATGGTACACGTAACAGAAAAGTGCTAACAATGGGGATTGCAGGAGTGGGCAAAACCGTCTCAGTCAACAAATTCATACTGGACTGGGCTGAGGGACAGGAGAAGCAAGACATGGACTGGGCTGAGAGACAGGAGAACCAAGACATCGTCTTCATTTTTCCTCTTCCCTTCCGCTATCTGAATCTGATAAAGGACAGAGAAGTGAGTTTGATGGAACTGCTCCAGGATTTCTTCCCAGACTGTATAGGATTGGACTCTCTTCCGACAGGCGATAGTAAAGTCTTGTTCATCTTTGATGGGTTGGACGAATGCCGCTTCCCTTTGAACTTCAGTACCAGAGAGCCACCAAAGAATGTCAGAGTGAAAGCATCAGTGGGCTTGATCATTGCAAACCTCCTAAACAAAAACCTTCTTCCCTCTGCTCTGGTTTGGGTAACTTCACGTCCTGCCGCAACCCATCTGATACCCCGAGACTACTTTGATCAGGTGACGGAAGTGCGAGGGTTCAATGAAAAGCAAAAGGAGGAATATTTTGAAAGGTATTGTGGCAAAGACCTTGCAAATACGATAATGACGCACCTCAGAAAATTCAGGAGTCTGTACATCATGTGCCACATTCCGGTCTTTTGTTGGATCTCAGCCACAGTTCTCTCAGGCACGAATCCAAAAACTCCCACCACTCTGACTGGAATGTACATACGCTTTTTAGTTCAGCAGGCAAACCTAATGAAGACTAAATACACTGGCTCTCCCAAAGACATTATTCTAAAACTTGGCGAACTAGCATTTGGCCAGCTAGAAAATGAAAACCTGGTATTCTACAAGAAAGACCTTGAAGCTTGTGGCATTGATATCAGTGGAGGTTTAGTGTACTCAGGAATGTGTACTCAAATCTTCAAGATGGAAGACAGGTCTTCTGAACGAATGGTGTACAGCTTTGTACACCTGAGCATCCAGGAAGCCCTTGCTGCTGTGCATGTGTTTTATTCTCACAGAGTTAATAAAAAAAGCCCGTTTATTCAGACTCTGAAAGCAGGTTTGAAATGGTGGTTCAAACATTCCAGCTACGAACTCCACAAAGCTGCAGTTCAGAGGGCTTTGCAGAGTGAGAATGGACACCTGGACCTTTTCCTTCGCTTTCTGCTCGGTCTCTCAGCGAAGGCCTGTGAGATCAACCTGGAGGAACTTCTCCCTGGAATGAGGACCACATCAGGGAGCATGGAAAAAACAGTCAACTACATCAAGAAGAAAATCAAGATGTCTGAAACATCGGAGAGAAGTTTCAATCTTTTCCACTGTCTGAGTGAACTGGGAGACAATTCTCTTGTAAGTGAAGTCCAGAGCTTCTTGAAGTCAGGAGATCTTTCCGTGAAGGACCTCTCGTCCACACAGTGGTCAACTCTGGTATTTGTGCTGCTGATGTCAGATGAGACGCAGGAGATGTTTGAGCTAAATAAATACAGAGAATCAGACGAGGGGTTAAGGAAACTGCTGCCAGTGGTAAAAAGCACAAAAAACGGAGTGTAAGTATAAAACGTGTATCAGAATCAAGCTTTATTTGCCAAGTATGTTCACACGTATACAAGGACTTTGTCTTTGGTTACATTAGCTCACAGTGTATAGAGTAGTTATCGGGAAGGAAGTAATAATAATAAGAATCATTTGTGCTGGTATTAATAATCTAGTTCTGTGAACACCCTCATATCGTTTTAACATTCAATAGATGGAATGGTTTTCATGCTTATCTGTGTAGTATCTGTACTATCTGTTTCCTCTAAATGTGTTTCTTTACAGGCTTAACTGTTGCCAACTCACTGAAGCGAGCTGTGGATTGCTGGCCTCAGTCCTCAGCTCAAACTCCTCCTATCTTATTGAGTTGGACCTAAGTGACAATGACCTGCAGGATTCAGGAGTGGTGCTTCTTTCAGAGGGACTGAAGAGTTCACAGTGTAAACTGAAGACACTAAAGTACGTAACTGTAATTTTCAGTAGTGGCAGTGCTTTATCAGAGATGTGTAGTATAGGGTAAATTGCTTCATTAGATTAGTTTTGATTATATTAGATTAGATTCGATTAGATTAGATTCCACTTATTGTCATTGTGCAGAGTACAAGTAATGAGCCAATGAAATGAAGTTAGCATCTAACCAGAAGTGGAGAAAATACTGTATTATTTACATATGAAGTTCAGGAGGTAACCATAGCAAGCAATGCAAGGTTACAGTATGTGCAATTATGGACAGTGGAGTGGTAGAAAAACAGATCTAGTATAAATATAATACGCATATGTACAGAGTGAGTGGAGAGAATACACTGTAGAACAACAAACGCGCATGAGTAAAGATACATGACAGTGAGTTTATATACGTATATACAGTAACTGCAAAGATAAGTTATAGACCGTTTCAAGTTTCAAGTTCAAATTTCGGGTTTATTTGTCATTTGCACAAAGTGTCAGGACATGTATGCATTGAAATGCTGGTGGTGAGGCTCAGGTTGACACTCTACAGTAGGACAGCACTATATACATACTAAACATATTACAAAACAAAATATACACAAAATACAGAATATACAAAGACAGGAGGGGTCTGTAGAAATTCTCTGACCGTGCAATAAGTTAAGACACTCAGAACAATGTTTTACTTTTATTAGATCTTCAGCTTCACATTACAGTGTTTACTTTATTACAGCACCACTTTTTAAGTCTGAGGCTGTTATTGTCAATAGTCCATATATTTTATTTGCATGACGGCTTAAAGTAAAGGAGACTAAATTATGGCATACAGTTGTGACCAAAATTATTCAACCGCCAGTGTGAATTCAGTTTATTAGCTAAAAAAGGAGATTAATCAGGTGTGCTTGAGACAATATATATAATATATATAATATGTGTGTTGCCAAACCTGCAATCTCATATAGGCTAGAATTTAGAACAGCAGTGGACAAAAACAATTACCCGATCTTAAAATATGGATATTTTACAGGCATACAAATGAAACATCTGAAATAAAACTCACCTTATGATATGACATGTCCGTCTATGTATAAGCACTGGCCCTTGTTTGGGCAGTTTCTGAGCTCATGGCAAGTTTAGACTCTAACCCTCTTATACTAGCTGGAAAATATTATCCAACAGAACACTAAGCACAGTTGTAAGTCGCTCTGGATAAGAGCCTCTGCTAAATGCCTTAAATGTAAATGTAAATATGATATGTATGATAATACAGTGTCATCGTAAGAGGTTGGATTGATCTGTTGTTTTTTTCCAGTCAGGGAAGTTGGATACTGACTTTGTTTTGTTTTTGCCTCTGTAGGTTGTCTGGATGTATGATCACAGAGGAAGGCTGTTCTTCTCTGGCCTCAGCTCTGGGTTCAAATCCTTCCCACCTGAGAGAGCTGGATCTCAGCTATAATCACCCTGGGGAGTCAGGAGTGAGACAACTAAATGAGCGACTGAATGATACAAATTTTAAATTGGAGATACTCAAGTATGTAAAGCGTGTTCGTATATTTTTTGTCTTACTTTCTGTCCCATAAATGTCCCCATGATGTAAGAAAAACACAGTAGTAGCAATTCTGTCTACAGATATTTCTCTACCCCAAATTCCCCAAAAACAGCCCCACATAGAAAAACTTCAAGTTACTAAAGAAAATAGGGGAATGGCTCAGATGGTCCAGGGTTTAAGTAGTTAAAAGTCAACAGATTAGTTCATAGTGGTTTGGTGGGAATGCTCCATTCTAGAGAGACTAGAGTCTCAGTGGTGATAGGACACATAAGTCTGAACAATTTAATGCTTCTAAAATTTACATCGGAGAAAGAAATTAGATGAAATGGATAAAACCTTTCCTGATGTCTGAGACGTTGTTTTATGATAGTTGACATTTTGGACATTCATGGTGAACAGGCTAAAGTCTCTTATTGGAAGTCCCCCTATATATAAAATTAGTATTTCATGAATTGCTCCCCATATAATGTACAAAAACAGATTCATATCTATACTGTACATATCTGTACATATCTATACATATATTTTCTTTAAAATAGAATATTTATATTAGACAGAATTTTAGATTTGACCGATATTACAGATCGATATTAGATTATTCTTATTATACTCTGGAAGAGCAGGTTTTACATGACACATGTAAATTACTGGACTTAAATGTCTGCAGTTTATTCAATTTCTGGTTAATCCTCTACCAATAAATGTTATATTGTTCATAATGCCCATTTTGGAAATATTAATGCAGTAGTACAAGAGAAATCCTGGATGTTAGCATCAGTCCAGAATTCCCATATTCCCACAGCTCTGGTGTTTTTTGTGTACTACTTTATGTTGCTAATAACACAACACTTTTTTTGGTGTGGGATCTTGTGACATTTTTTCTCTATTTGCTTTTTGTTTTTTGTTTTTTAATTCAGCACTGACCATGGAGGAGAGGAGAGGCTTAAACCAGGACTTCAAAAATGTAGGACAAACACACTCACTTTTCTGTATAGCAGCATTACTTGCGCTTTCTTTATTCATGAAACATAAATAAATAAGAGACACATGAGTTACAGTTTTTCACAGAGGTAGTAATAGAAACCAGAGGCCATATGTGCAGAAACTACCATGTTTACATGTTAGCTCTGAAATCTTGTCTTGTCCGTTTATCATATTGTCCGTAAATTCCAGGTCGGTTGCTTGGTGACAATATCTAATATTTTATTAATTATGTACTGATATGTATAATGAGTGTCATCTAAAAAATAGCTGCACCCAGAAAAGGAATGAAACTTAGTGGGTAGATTTGACTTTGTGAAACATGCTAATGGTTGGACGTTAACGCTCAGCCGCACGTGTGAGGTAAGCAAGGACAGGCCTTATCATTGTACCTGACCAACGGCCACCATTCCAGACATCCAGCGAGCAGTGGTGTCCTCAATGAGTCTTCCTGTAAGTGCAGCACCATTGGCAGATGGCTGCACCACGCAGGACTACATGTACACAGACCATTACCACGACTGTCCTTAACACCACGTCACTGTCACCACAGACTGCAGTGGTGTCGTACCAGACTGTCATGGAGTGACTCAGAATGGCAGCGGGTCATCTTCAGTGATGAGTCCCGCTTTAGTCTTGGTGGAGACACCCAACACATCCGTGTGTGGAGGCACCGTGGTCAGCACCAAGATGGATGGTTCATTGTCACACGTCCAGAAGGCCTGGTGTCCCGCCACCTCCACCCCTACCGCACCATCTGCAGGAACTGTGTGAGGATGTTCAAGCTACATGGGATGGATTATCACAGGACTCCATTAGGAACCTCTACAGCTCCATACCGAGACGTCTGGCGTGTTGGGTTAGCAAACACGGCGGCCTGACGCTATACTGAGAGACAGACTTCTGTATGTGTAGCTCAATAAATATTGATCATATCAGTCTAAATTTATCATCAGTTATTGATCCTGGTCACCTTTATCTTCCTTCCCAACACACCTCCACTCCCACACCTCCTTCAGGGTGCAGATATTATTTACATCTATATAGAAACTATGTAGAAATAAACTGATCTGTCTAATTAGACTAATGCATGATCTTTGTTCCTCCTCTCTAGACGCCTGTAAGCTCACACTGGATCCAGACACAGCACACACCGATTTGTCAGTGTGTAACGACAACAGAACAGTGAAATGGGTGAAAGAAAAGACCCCAAGTCCTGATCACCCTGAGAGATTCGATACCTGGTGCCAAGTGCTGTCCCGAGAGGGCCTGTCTGGACGCTGTTACTGGGAGGTGGAATGGAACGAGGGGGGAGTTCACATCGGATTGGCCTATAAAGGAATCAGCAGGAAGGGTCGAGGTAACGAGTGCTGGTTCGGTCAAAATGATACGTCCTGGAGTCTGGACTGCGCAAGAAAGAATTACACAGCCAGACACCGTGGTAGCAAGACCATTATTTCAGCCGCTGATCGCTGCTCCTATAGGATCGGAGTGTATCTCGACTGGCCTGCGGGAAGGCTGTCTTTCTACAACGTCTCGTCTGACACACAGAAACAGAGACTCAGCCACCTTCACACTTTCCTCGCCACCTTCACCGAGCCGCTCTACACAGGCTTTATGGTCATCGATTCCACTGTGACTCTGTGTACCACTTAGTGTATATGTAAATATTTATTTATTTATGTATTTATTATTATTATTTTATTAAATACACTTTCAGAACTTTTATATGCAGTATTTATATATACACCCAGCAGTCACAACATTAAACCCACCTCCCTGTATCTCCACTTGCTGTCCGGTCTTCTTCAATGGTCAGGACCCCCACAGGACACCCACAGGACCACCACAGAGCAGGTATAATGTGGGTGGTGGATCATTCTCAGCACTGCAGTGACACTGACGTGGTGGTGGTGGTGTGTTAGTGTGGGTGGTGCTGGTGTGAGTGGATCAGACACAGCAGTGCTGCTGGAGTGTTGAGACACTGTGTCCACTCACTGTCCACTCTATTAGACACTGTTACCTTGCTGGTCCACCTTGTAGATGGACAGTCAGAGACGATAGCTCATCTGCTGCTGCACAGTGCAGTGTTGGTCATCCTCTAGTCCTTCATCAGTGGACACAGGATGTTGCCCACAGGACGCTGGTGGTAGGATAGTCCAGCAGTGACACTGAGGTGTCCACCAGCAGTGTCCAGCTGATAGAGTGGACAGTGAGTGTAGATACAGGGAGGTGGGTTTAATGTTGTGGTTTCTAGGTGTAAGAGTGACACGGTGTACATTTAAACGTTGCGCATTAATAACTGATCTGCTCTGTTTTTAAAATACAGTGTTCACGATTGCGGACATTTATTTTCATTCTTTCCTTTATCCTTTCCATCTGTTAAACTCAGTAATACGTAGCCATAACATTTGCAGAACAACATCATGTAGGATTGTGTTCTTGGAAAGTACAAACAGTTTCTCCATCAGTTTTACAGAGCTAAGATTGAGAACTGATTGTCGCTCATGGCTAGTTGTGCATAACCTCGTCCTTCATGTCTTTAAATGCCTGATGGTGTTTATGATGTCCATATATAGCCTTTATGTAGGCAGTATTTGTTCAAGCCAAACACACACATACACCTTTTCAGGATGCAGGGTCATGCAGATATGCTTTACGAGCCCAGGCCCTTTTCCCTGTTTCTTTTTGGTTTTCTTTCTCAGTCAGGAGTCCTGGATATCCTGGATTTAAGTCAGGATTTAGCTCACTTCGTAAGAAATCACTGTGCACCAGTTATACAGCATTAGAAACCAGAAACACAGCAGCCCACAGAATGTTCTGATTCTACCTGTGGAGGTATTCAACTAGGTGCTTTGTGGACTCTTCTCATTAAGTGAGTTGACTGGCACCATTGAAAAATTGGCAAGACACTGTGGAACATATTAGTGTAGCACCTAGGGTTGCCACCCGTCCCAAAAAATACGGAATCGTCCTTTATTTGGCAATTAAGTGTTGCGTCCCGTATTAAACCGAAAGAGACACGATTTGTTCCGTATTTCTGTAAATGTCCGATATACACATCTGTCACCCCCCCCGAAATAAGATCAAATACTGGACGCGATTTCAAACACATGTAACTCACACGTGACCATGCCCCCCCCCCCGTCCTTTATTTTCATTTCTGAAGGGAAAACCCTAGTAGCACCCATGTATGACACATTATCATTATTAAGTTATGCTTAGGTTACGTGAGTTCGAAATGTCAATCTAAACCTACACCTGGATCCTGGCTGTTCAAAGTTTTTAAAAACTTGTATGAATTAAATAATTATTATTTTTATCGCAGTATTACACTTTTTTAATTGTCAGTTTACTTCAGTTGCAGGGCCCCAAAACTAAGCTACGATAGACTTAACACTCGGTAATGTAAATGCTATGGGAGACCCGAATCATAACAGTGCCACATGAGAATGGCTGCCCATGCTCTCAGGGTCCTGACCAATATGGGCTGTTTAAGCCCAGTGCTGTCCCGTCTCTTTGCTGTTGGAGTGCGTCTGAGATGTGCTGTATAGAACAGGAATAGAGCCTGAGGTTAATTCTGAAAAACATGACCCTCACTCTCTATACAGTGTGCTACATGAGGCCTGAGTAACGGCCTGTATATCCCGAACTGAGCATTACAAAGCGGGTCATGACATTCAGTCTATCCTGTAAATCAGGGAATTGACTAAATGTTACATGGGGGACATTTTTTGACCTTTCCTGGACTATATATATGACAACTACCACTCTTCGTTCCAGAATTACCTTAGCTCAGTCACACTTGAGGACCTTCCAGTATAAGCTCAAATCCAGGCCACTCCAGATCCTTCGTTTGTTCAATATAGAGGCCTTTAAGTCGACTTCATGTTCATAGCATGAGTTCATAGGTGGCCAGGGCCAGGCTACAGAAATGCTAAGTGTTCCCGAGAAGAGAAGAACGCCTGACTGTAGAGCTGTTCCTGGGATCACAGAGAGAACCTTGAAGAGAACTTGCGGTAGCAAATGTGTTAACATGTAAATGTAGCTACTTGGTTTGCTACATAGACACAGAATACCTGAACCCTTTCTTGCCAACAGGTGTGGGCGGGACTTTCTCATGAAAGCATCAGATGATGCATCAGACTTTCTCATGAAAGCCGCCATAACTCAATAAGCCTTTCTCTTGTTCCGTTGTTTTAGCTGAAGGCTTCAACAGGAACGTTCCTCTTCCTCTTCACCGTGTTTACGTATGTGCACCAGAGATCATCCTGTCCTCCTGCTGGTCAAAAAGAAAAGAGCTGAGTGGCTGGAAAGGTCCTCAAGTGTGGCTGTGCAGAATTCGTCAAACTAGGCCTGGGAATACAAACGTGCAAGAGTCCAAGATGCTAGACTTTCCGTTATGGTGTCGTTGGGCATCCCAGTCCCATGTCCCATTATATGGCCCATTTTTTCGTTTTCGGTGCTACGTTGGAAGACAAAGGGACCACAAAGTTGGGATCATGGAATGGTCCAGAATCTTTTGGTCTGCTGAAGCATTAAGAGTTTCTTTCACTGGAACTAAGGGGCGGAACCTAACTCCTGAACATCAACCCCACAACATAATCCCCCCTCCACCAAACTTTACACTCGGCACAGTGCACTCAGACGAGTACCGTCCTCCTGTCAACCTCCAGTCACTCCAGAGAACACGCCTCCACTGCTCTAGAGTCCAGGGGCGGAGCTTTACACCACTGCGTTCCACACTCTGCACTGCGCTTGATGATGTAAGGCTGGGATGCAGCTGCTCGCCATGGAAACCCATTCCATGAAGCTCTACACACTGTTCCTGAGCTGATCTGAAGGACACATGAAGTTTGGAGGTCTGTAGTGATGGACTCTTGAGTTGAGAAAGTTGGAGACCTTTGTGACCTATGACCCTCAGCATCCGCTGACCCTGCTCGGTCATTTTACATGGTCCACCACCACTGCTGTCGTTCCCTATCACTCCCACTGTGTTCTAATTGCACTGACAGTGGACTGTGGAATATTTAGTAGGGAGGGAATTTTACCACTGGACTTTCTGCACAGGTGGATCCTATCACGGTCTATACAATCTACACAGTGTACACAATATACAAGCAATAAACAAATATTATATGGACAAATAATAGAGCTTATAAGTTATATATAAACACAGTATACGACAGTAGTGCTGAGGTACAGGCAGAATTTCTGAACTCCTCTGCTTAGGGATCCTTGATGAACCTTGATATTCCCTTACTGGGTCTATATAAGGAAGGTCCTTGGGCTTAAATAGAAGGCACGAGTCATGTGTCACTCTCCTCCTTTAATCGGGTTTTCAGTCCGAGATGTGAATCACTTGACTTGTACACTGAAACAGGAATGGATTCACTGAGTCACTTCTTTTATGCTTTCAGATTTTAGAAAGAGCCTTCACAGGTGGAATTGAAAGTTGTGACTGAGTAGACTGCGCATGGACAGTCGGGCCATCTTAAAAGACGGTCTCATGGCTAAATATGCATCGTTGAGGTCCGGCGTTCTACATGGCCATAAGGCTCTTATATAGCAGCTACAATGCTAATCTAGTGTAACTCGTCGGACAGTGACAGATACGGTGCCCTAACTTTGCAGCAGGTGAATCCACTGAAGTGCGGAACGTCTGCTGAGTGAAGGGTACCGGAATCCCAACCCATTTCAACATATGGTCCCGATTTCAGTGAAACATACATAACCAGACAGTTGGCTGCTCAGTTGTTTCCTGCTGCATCCTTAATTCTTGCTCATGAAAAATCTGAATAAATCAATTAGAGATCTGGGCAAAGCATTAGCCACTCCAAAATCGAATGTGTCTGGAACATTGTTAGGAAGAAGGACTGTCATGGTGAGCTCTGTTAGCAAGAGCTGGGAAACACCCCATGGCACTTCACACCCTCAATGTAACTGGTTGTCAAAGCGATTTCAATGAAAATGCAAGAGGGCATGCTAACCCGATAACTAGCATTAGCATATGTGTTTATATATAGTGGTGTGAAAAAGTGTTTGCCCCTTCATGATTTCTAATTTATTTGCATGTTTGTCGCTCTTAAATGTTTCAGATCATCAAACAAATTTACATATTAGTCAAAGACAACACAGGTAAACATACAATGCAGTTATATTAGTTTTTATTATTAAGTATTATTTATAAAATATTATTTAAAAATCCAAACCTACATAGCCCTGTGTGAAAAAGTATTCATTTAGAAACTGCATTGTATGTTTACTTGTGTTGTCTTTACCTAATATTTAAATTTGTTTGATGATCTGAAACATTTAAAAGATGAACATGTCAAAAAATAAGAAATCATGATGGGGCAAACACTTTCTCACACCACTGTGTGTGTTTATATATATTTATACATAATTTTTCCCAGTTGAATAAATGAACTTAAATGTTAATTATGACTGTTTTACAGCTCAGTTTAGAAGGCAGAACTACATTTACTGAATGATATACATTTTGAAACTTGAGCCATGTTTAAATAGGGAGTCCCACCACATTCACACTGGTGGTTCTGGCTTATCAGTTTAAATTGGGAATGACTGTGGGATTAGGGTCCACCTTTTAGAGTTTATACATCATCAGTAACCAAAAATAAAAAAATAACTGACATGGGAAGAGAATCAGTGGGCCTTCACATTTGAGTTTCACCAATAGAAATGATCCAAAGTTTCCAAAGTTAAATAAAATCTCTTTATATTAACTCTTATTAAAAGTGAGGAATGTTTATGCCTTTACTGTAAAACTGCCATTCTGAAGATCCTTTGTTTAGTTTGGACAGTCAAGTATCCATCACTACACTTCGGTGCATACTGTACATAAACCTCTTGAACCAGTACTAGGACCTACCTCAAGGACTTCCCAGTCAACTATAACTACAGTCTTTCCTAACTAATCATACTCAATCAATTATTAACATACTTCAAATCCCCCAACGTTCATTGTAGTTAGGTTCCACAACACTCAGCACTGTTACCTTAGCACTTAGCCTTCTCAGATAGATAGATAGATAGATAGAGAGATAGATAGAGAGATAGATTTTTTTCCATATCACATGTTAACAGATATTCACATGATTGAAGTTTCCAGAAAGTGATAGGGAAAAAGAAAATGAAATTTGATTATTCTTTATGTCCATAATTTCCAAAGCTGTTTCATACACGGAGGTCAACATATGACATGGTTGCGCAAGATATAAAATAATAAATTGATAATAATTCAGTTATTCATTATATAACTTCTAAGCATAACTAGTTCATTAGAATGGCTACACAATCATGGAATCCCATTTGGAGCGCTAGGTCAGTATGACTGTAAAGGTTAGATCAGTTGGATCAGTTAGTTACGTCATGAGAAGTTGGATGGTAGAATATTGTCTCTAGAAATAAATAACCTTGTTCATATTAATGTATGTATTTATTATTTATGACTATGAGTTTTAACTGTTTGAGTTGCCGAGTTGGAGCGATGGGAATGGTGTAAAAAAAGACTCTGATTTTCCAGTTCTGATACCAGCAAAGTTTATGTATCAGTACCCGATACTGATCAGACACCGTTTTAGAATGAATAAACCGTATACCTCACCATGCTGGAGAGACTTGGGGCGTCAGGATTGACATTTGACTTGTAAAGCTTTCCCGTCTTGTCCCGTCTTGTCCCGTCCCGCCCCATCCCGTCCTGTCTCATCTTGTCACGTCACGTCCCGTCCCGCCCTGTCCCGTCCTGTCCCGTCTTGTGCCGTCCCGCCCTGTCCCGTCCTGTCCTGTCCCATCCCGTCCTGTCCCGTTTTGTCCCCATTTGTTTTCTTTGGTTTCCTGTTTTCTGGTCTCCTCCATGTGCCTCTTGTTGTCCTGTTTCATGTGCTACTGTTTGTTTTGGTTATTGCTCCTCCTGTCTCCGCCCCTTGTCAGGCCCCTCATCTGTTCTTAGTTTGTAGCTCCGCCCCTTCCCAGGTGTTCCTTGTTAGTCCTTGTTCATTTATACTCCCTGCTGTTCCCTTTGTCTACTTGGTGTTGTGTCTCCATGTCTGTTGTTTTTGTAACCCTGTTCAGAGTTGTTTTACTGTCCTACGCCGTAGTGCACTTCAGTAAACAAAGTACAGTGGGGAACGGCTCATGGATCAGCCTAATTATCCGATACCTGATCAGGCTAATTTTGTTAATATAGGAACCGATATCCGATCCTAATACTAGAATATCCCAACCAATAAACGATCCTAATATCGAAACTAATATCTGATTCTAACATCGAAACTTATATCCGATCCTAATACTCAAATATCCCAACCAATAAATCATCCTAATATCGAAACTGATATCTGATTCTAATATTGGAACCGATATCCGATCCTAACATCGAAACTGATATCTAATTCGAATATCAGAACTGATATCCGATCCTAATACTGGAATATCCCAACCAATATACGATGCTAATATCGAAACTGATATCCGATTCTAATATTGGAACCGATCCTAACATCGAAACTGATATCTGATTATAATATCAGAACTGATATCCGATCCTAATACTGGAATATCCCAACCAATATATGATCCTAATATCGAAACGGATATCCGATTCTAATATTGGAACCGATATCCGATCCTAATATCAGAACTGATATCCGATCCTAATACTGGAATATCCCAACCAATATATGATCCTAATATCGAAACTGCTATCCGATCCTAATATCAGAACTGATAACCGATCCTAATACTGGAATATCCCAACCAATATATGATCCTAATATCAGAGCAGATATCCGTTCCTAATATCAGAACCCATATCTGATTTTAATATCAAAGTCGTTAACCAGGTCCTAATATCATAACCGATACCCGATCCTAATATTAGGATATATTATTTTCCAACAATATATATTAAACAGTAATTATTAAAATTATTAAAAATATATATTTTTAAACTTTATTTAAAACATCCTTCATGTTAGTATGTAGCTTTATGTGGGAACCAATATCCAATTCTGATATTAGAACCCTCATAAATAAATATATCTCAATGAAAACTGAATTTAAATCTACTGGCTTACCCAAATCTATTATATATATATATTATAATACGAAAATTCAGTAATGGAATATTTAAATGGAATGTTAGACATGTTGGATGAATAACAACATGGAATGTTTTTCTTTGAATCCTTTTGAACCTCTCCCAATGTAAAGCCAGCTCCACATGTAAATGCTTTCAAAGCATGCAAAGTGCTCTCGGTGAGGAGCACACCACACAGATTTCCATAGAGGGAAAGGCAATCCAGTATGGAGACGTACTTCAATAAGAGCACGGCCAATGCAAATGGGATCTAATGAAGGAATTTGCTTTTGTATAGTCATCCGAACTAGCAACATCAGCTAAAGGTCACATTCCCTCGCTTGTTTACGTTCAGGTTAATAGTTCATGCCATACTGTGGCTGGCGGCATTCCCTAATAAGGAACGTTACGGGTTTATGTTAGCCTAAACAAAATCCATTACTTCAGAAATGCCACTGGATCTACAGGATCAAGGCCTTTAACAGCCGGAGAGATTCAGATGGGTCTACACGGGTCTTCTGAGTGTGTTTGGAATGTTGATGATGAAAATCCGGAAAACCTGGAAATACTAAGTTCCTTTGGGGGACTATTTGACCTCACAGCGCCCTGCAGCATGTATCCCTCCACCATGAATGGAGTTTAAGGCTGAGATCTTCTCCACACTATCATAAACAGCGTCTCAGACATCAGGCAGCGTATTCAGAACCACCTCATGTAGGAACTTCCTGTGAGGGAGCTTTTAGAGGGGGACGTCTGGTTACCTTCACCACCACTGGGGACGGTTCTGACTCGGTATGTTTACCTACCAGTAAAAAAGAAACGGGTTCAGGAAGATTTTCCAGACGTCTCGGTATGGAGCTGTAGAGGTTTCTAATGGTGTCCTGTGATAATCCATCCCATGCAGCTTGAACATCCTCACACAGTTCCTGCAGATGGTGCGGTAGGGGTGGCAGTGGAGGGGCACCAGGCCTTCTGGACGTGCGACAACAGACCATTCATCTTGGTGCTGACCATGGTGCCTCCACACACGGATTCGTTGGGCGTCTCCACCAAGACTAAAGCGGGACTCGTCACTGAAGATGACCCGCTGCCATTCTGAGTCACTGATGTTGACTTGGTGTTAAGGACAGTCGTCATAATGGTCAAGGTGGTGCAGCTGATGACTCTGATGCCGGATGTCTGTAATGGTGGATGTTTGGTCAGTCAGGTACGAGCGTGAAAGTTTCAGTCCTGTGAAACAGTTAGCCTGCTACTCAGTGGCTA